>JAMWET010000990.1:27500-245000 GCA_024036415.1 Prochilodus magdalenae
TGGGTAGTGGTGCTAACTGCTGGTCCTAACTTAGCTAACCGCTGAGCCACAACAACCACAGTACTAAATTCACACCATGTATTGCTGTGATTTAAAAAATACTGCAATGCAATTTTGCCACACACAGTTTTGCGTATGCTACTGCAATTTGCTGCACTTGAACAGCAGAAAATCTGATTAACATACATCACCTAGAAGATGAACGTCCTTCATTTTGTGGAGCATGCAGCTGGTTTCAGTATCACTCCATTAGTATTTTGTTGTCATGGGATGTCACAGTAGCTGGGTTAAATGCTTCTTGCTTAGTTCCAGTATCATGCTCTGTTTTTTGTGAAGTGTAGACTGAGACAGATAAAAGTTAGTAAGAGTTTAAATGAGCTGATAAAGCTAAAATTCAGCCCCTTTATCGAATTTTTGAATTGGATTTTGGAATCTTACTTTGGTCTAGGAAATTGGAGTGCGCTGGTTGCATGAACACTTGGTTTAATTTAAGTAACTGCAGAAATAAGATTATAATTAGTTCATGTAAACACACTCACTGATAGACCACTGAGTAGCTTAGAACGTCCAGTGCCGCATGCTGGTCCACTTCATTGACCAATGTGTATATGCAATTAATCATGCCACCTTGAATGACCTTTTAAATGCAGCACAAAAAGACAGAGTATGTATCGAATAACGTCCTGCCCTTTTCAGCATTAGACAAGCCAGGTAGTTGACTACCTTCATAGCTTGTCCAGTTTGCATTCATTTGGCTAATTGCTTTGTAAACGCTGGTCTTCTCCAACAATGCCACACAGCTGTTATTGATTTAATAATCCAGAATGATTGACTCAAAGCATTTCAGTACTTTTGTTAGTCCTGCGGGGTTTGGTTTGTATGGCCATGTTTGATTAATGTGCTCTATAGCATTGTAGACGCAGCTCGGTTTGCCTCAGCAGAACAATAAACCGTTCTGTTTCTGTACGCAGATTATTTGTTTGCTTGTCTGAAAAAAATTGACATCAAAAAGCAGAGCTCCGGTTTCATTCCCCATCTCTTTCAGCAGCAGTCCTGAAGCTCCAGTGCCTGTTTTCATAGCCAACCCACCTGTAGTGCTGTTTACTGAGTACCGAGCAGGACAAGTCTATGAGGTATACATTTTAACATTTCAAATTGAGTTGTGATTCACTTACCTTTTGTAATTACAGTTAAACATTATTCTTCCCTTTGATGTACATTGCATATTCATTTAAATTTAAATTACATAATCAATTACATGTATGCTTGAACTACCTTCAGTGTGTACCTCTGACTTTAACTTGTTTGTTTCAACACCCAACAATGACATATCAGTGTTTACACTTTCAACAATTGTGTCTTTGTTTCAATATCAAATATTGAAAACATCATGGCAAGAAGTGTAAAGGACATTTCTTTCTCCAAAACAAGACTGAATAACCTTTAATCGGATACTAAAAGGGGGTCTATTATACTCAGGTTAGGGGGCCGATTATGCTCAGTAGAATTGATTTCCTATACTGTATGTCTCTATCCACTGTGTATGTCTGTGTCTGAATTGCTGTATTAGAGGTCTTGTGTTTTTAAAGCACCCTCCTAATGAGCCCACTGTGCTCTGATTGGTCAAGTGCAAGGGGTCAAGTGCCCCTACAAATTGATCAATTGCCTCAACAGGTGGATAGGGCCAATAAGGATTGTATTACGAGATGATGTCTTCTTGTGACCAATAACAAGCCTGGAATTCCAACCAGAGAATTAAATCAAATGTTGTTTTTTTTTGGTTTTTTTTGTGGGGGGTGGGCGCTCCTTGGACACCAAACATATTCCAGACTAACACAGTAGTATACAGCATGGCTTCATTGTGCTTCATGATGTGTTACATATTTGCAGTGGAAGACAGGCCTGAAGTATAGGCTGTTGTAACACATGCAGAAAGTGGCTTTGGATTGTCTTGTGGAAAAAAGCCGGGGGGGTCCCTGAAAAAGATGTAATCTAGATGGCAACATGTTTTCTTCAGCTTTCTGTTTGAGCCCGGAGAGGTTTGTTTTTGGATGTTGTTGATATATGATATATGCAATGAAGTTGCAGCCATTCAGTTTTGCTTTTCAGCCTTGTCCTGTCTGCGGACTCAGATTCTCTGAATCTTTCAATGTTATAGACTGTAGATGGTATCTTGAAGCATAATGCAGTTGTGGTGGTGACTGTACCTTTCATAAATGCTCCTTTTTATCCAGTCATGATTACCACCACCCTTTACCTATTCCACTCTTTACCTGTGGATAGTTCCAAACAGGTGTTACTGATTATTTTATGAACTTCCCTGTCTTACATTACTGCTGTCCCTACTGTCCCAACGTATTTGGAATTGGGTTTAGATATAAACACTATTGGGGCTTGTGTATAATAGTTTTCAGTACCTGACTCCATCAGGAAACATCACTGGTTTTGGTTGGACTCTCCAAGTGTGCTTTAACCAGGACTGGCTGTGTCTGATTTAGACCACTGTGGAGTTGAGGAACACAACTGCTGCCAGCCGCCATGTACGTGTGATCCCACCCACCACTCCACACTTCTCGATTGGGCTAGGTGAGCATCCTTGGAAAACCACCACGACATTGCAAAAACATAAGTTGCCCCATTCAGATCAGCTGATTCAGAGGCTTTGAAGTGACTGGAATGCAGCCTGATTTAAGAAAACAGCACCACCTGCTGTTGAAAAACAATCAATTGATATTAATAAAGGATACACGGTGAGATCAGGATCCTATCAGCACTGGCAGGTAGTTGCTTAAAAAATGAAACTGATTATAATATTCATATGTGTACGTGCCGAAGTCTGAACACTTCTGGTCAAATTGCAGACTTTGTGAAAATAAATTAGCACATCCTCTACATAAAAACATGCAAGCAGTTCCTCTAGATTTCCAGCTGTGTTGTCAACGTTGAACCCACTCAAAGAAAACTGTTGTGTGGTCTAATAACAGACATGTGTCCACAGGCCGGTTCCCTGGCGAGGGAGGGGTTATCGCTCCAGGTATGAGCTGCCAGTACACAGTGCGGTTTGCCCCAGACTGCCTGGCAGAATACGAGGACTTCCTACTAGTGGAGACCCAATCCCCTTACCCTCTCATTGTACCCCTGGAGGCCCGGAGACCCCCGCCAATACTTACATGTGAGTCTGGTAACCAAAACAGCTTGTGCCATTCACCATGTCCATTAACAGCTGACTATCTACACCAGGTTTGACTTTTATTTTGTAAACTTGGCAAGGAATCTAAAGAACTGAGAGCAAATTCTCTTATTCATCTTCTGAACCACTTTATCCTTCTGGGTTGCAGTTCGGGGGGTGCTGGAACCTATCCCAGCATTCAATAGGCGAAAGACTGGAAACACCCTGGACATGCTGTCAGTCCACGCAGTAAAAGTAAACTGAACTGATCAAGAAAAAAAGCAGGTTTAGTGAGTTTGTCTAATTTTTAAAAGTAATAAAGGAGCATTTAGATCAAAAGGCCATAGTATATCTTTGAATTAGAACTGATGTCGACTGATACTGAGATGCGGCCTCTAAAGTAAAATATGTTGCCCTTAACAGGACACACACACTGCTCAGAAAACAAACGTACTCTGGTCTACACTAGAGGTCACTTGAAACATTGCTTTGAGGATTTGATTGCAACCAAAACAGCATTAGTAAGGTCAGGTACTGGTGCTTCTGCTTCAGCTCATCCCAAAGGTTTAGTATGGAGCTCCATCACTCCAGAGAACACAGTTCCACTGCTTTACAGCGCAATGCTGGGGGGCAGTATCCTGTACCCATGTCTTAACACGGCCACCCTAGGCCTGTGCGAAGCATCCCATGCTATTGCTTTTCTATATTAGCTTTACAAGCACAGTTGATTGCCTGTACCAGAAATGAGTGCGCCTTACAGCAGCAACACTGACATCACTAATCAGAAGAGGGTCTAGATAGGTTTGGATATCTAGTGTAGATCGAACAACCCACCACATGTTTTGTTGTCTGTTTGGAAAATATTGGCTGAATATCTCTGTCTCTGGCTACACAGTACCGGCTGTTCTGGACTTGGGCTACTGCTTGGTGGGAGGAGTGAAGTTCATGGAGGTTCTGTGCCGTAACGACGGACAGAGTCCTGGAACTTTCTGCATCATGCCAAAGAAACAATGGCCTGCCTCCAGCCTCAGGGTATATCAGCACTCAGGAAGCATAAGAACTTGCATTAGGATAAACAATATAGCACCTGCCTAGTATGACAGGTCTATTGCAGACGTTTATTTGAGTCCATGTTTCTATTTTTAGGATCCTTTATACGTTTACGTCTGCCTAATGGATAAATATAAAAATGATTTATATTTAATGAGTGTATACAGATCAACACAAATGGTACTGTGCTGTAATAAGTTATGTCACTGCAATGATGCTATGTTAACATTTACATTTATGGTATTTAGCTGACACTCTTATCCAGAGCGACTTACAAGGTTATTGATTACAGGTAGGCCAATGTAGTGTTAGGAATCTTGCCCAAGGACTCTTATTGGTGTAGCTCAGCATAGCTCAGGATTCGAACCCCAGTCTCCCACACGTAGAGGTGTCACCCTGAGTAGTGGTGTTACCCACTGAGCTACACCAACCATGTTAACTATAGTACTATTATTATATCATGTTGCATATTTCCCCTGCTCCAGTCTACAGTGAAGGCCAGCTTTGCAGAAGACCCTCCGTTCGCAGTCAGCCCCTGTCTGTTCGCCTTGTTGCCTGGCCAGGCCGTGGTTATGGAGGTAAGGGGCTAATTGCTCTGACGGAGTATTAACAAAACATCAGCACTAACTAACAACAAGATGTGACTGTGTCTTAGATGTACCATTACATATTTTATTGTTTTGAAATTATAGAAACATGCTTAGAAGTAGTTTAGTAAATGTATTTCACTGGCAAAAGTAAAAACATGAGCCTCAATATTACGTCTTTTAATGCACAGTAAAAGGACCCGTGTGGATTATAAAGAATTAGGTGATTTTAGATTACGCTATGAGCTTGTGTTTGCTTTCCCTCATCATTTGTTCTACCGGCCAGGTCGTTTTCTTCCCCACTGCTGCTGAAGTCTGCACTCAAAGCTTTATCATTGTCTGTGACAACTGTCAGGTGAAGGATTTCACCATACAAGGTACCAGTTTGAACAACCCTTGAGCGAAATCAATAATGACTGTTCCAGACTTGTGCATTATGTATATTGCTTATCATTTCATTTTTAGCAAATTCATCTAAAATGATCAGCTAATTCATCTAAAAATGAATCTAAGGATGCTCTAGTGCTGTTTGGTGCTCTACACAGCAAGTCTTTTCACAGCAGAATGTCAGACAACTACAAAGGTATTCATTTACATTTAAGGTATTTAGCAGAGGCTCTTATCCAGAGCGACTTACAACCGTGCTTAGTGTTCCGTTGGATAATATTCCAGCTAGTAGAGGAAGATTAGAGCCTAAAAGTCACCCCCCGAACGGGGCCAGTGCAGATACCTAGAGATTAATACACAGACATAGAGCAAGTAAAGCATTACCTGGCAACCCCAGCCCAGTGCTCATTCCTATAGAGAAAAGGTCATTATAAGTGCAACACAATACACACAATTTTTACTAGAGCTTTACTAGAGCGTTTACTAGAGCCCCTCACGTTTTTTTTTTTTTACTAGAGCCTCCAGTTTTTTTACTTAAGTTTTTTTTTTTTTGCCAATTAACGAAGAGATGGGTCTTCAGTCTGCGTTTGAAGACTGCGAGAGACTCCGCTGTTCTGACGCTCAGTGGGAGTTCATTCCACCATCTGGGAGCTATTCATTAGGGGCGTTATGGGCTGGAGGTTATAGAATCCGACTTGTGACCAGAGGGTTGCTGGTTCGATTGCTTGAACTGTCAGTAATGACTAAAGTGCCCTTAAGCAAGGCACCTAACCCCTCAACTGCCCCGGGTGCTGTGGATTGGGCTGCCCACTGCTCCAGAAAGTGTGCTCGCTTAACGGATGGGTTAAATGAGGAAGACAAATTCCTCTGTGTGCAAACACAAATGGCACAAAATGCCTCACAAGCTCTTCTCAGGGAATGATTGGCCTCACCTAAAAAGTTTGAACTGAGTAGGTATAGGGGACTTCATGTAAGTGTATAGCGTTGGTGACCAAAATGCAATCCAGTGGTGATGCTTGAAAGACAGTAATTGCTGTGTTGGGAAGCAGACAGAGGACTAGAAAGGCCTACTTTACTTTTACACAGCTGGGTAAATATGTTGGGTAATTGGGGCTCACATTCCTTTAAGAGGGGTAGGGCGCACTGTGATGCTAGCTTTACCTACTACACTACTCTTCACTTTCTACCCTGTACACTTCTACCTCTACCCTGAAAGTTTCTAGCCTATGTTTTGACTTCAGTATGACTCACTCTAGTAAAACCACCAAGCTTAAATAAGTGAGTACTACCCTCAAGCTTTAGAAGCAGAGAGAGTTCCTCTGATCCACAGCTGGGAAACAGAATCAGTAACAAGCAATATACAAACATAACATACGCTTCATACGCTTTACCAATAAAACGTTGGGGTTATAATGGGACCTTAAAAATAGATGGATGAGATAAGATACGCTCACATGTGGAGACATAAAGCAAGGTTCTCAGGTGGCAGTCCATTTAGGACTTTATCATCAAGTCAATTGTAGAAGTCGTAGAAAATGGATTGTTCTCTTTGGAAGCCAATAAGTGTGTTGCTGTAGACAACTGTAATTAAAACAAATGCAAGCTTCTCTTCATCACTCTGGAATAAAGGAGGTAGAGGTAGGTTAGTGATATTCCTCAGATGATGATGATGATGGAATGCAATCTTTTTTGGATTAAGATTTTAATCACAAAATAATTGTGACTGCTTATCTAACATATCGTCGCTGTCCAAAGAAAAACAGGTATCTCCAAATGGCAACTTTACAGGAGAGGCCAAAAACCTTTTTTAATTTGAATGGAAGTCAATGGAACCAGATGACTTTCCAAGCAGTTTTGGGCCATTTCTGTTGGTCCATTCTTTATAAATTTTTCACATGGTGTAAACAGCAGCTCATGTGATCAAATAAGGCATAAAAGTAAAAATCAACAAAAATGGAGATACTTGTTTTTCTTTGGACATCGACGATATATGAATGTGTTAATATTTTAAAAAACATACATAAACTAAAGATAGAATTTAAAGTAGATCTAAGCTGCAGCAGGAGTGATATATTTATTATACTGTGTAACTAGAAACTGTGGTACTAATCATTAGACAGATATTACTCAGGCAGTATCTCCTGAGTACTGAGTATGCAAGTCCAGAGCAACTTAGGAAACACTTGTTTAAACAGTTTCATGGAGCTTTAATGATGTAGCTGAATCATGATTGTGCATGATACTGAAATCCTTGCTTGTGTTAACGGCACACTGCAGGCACGGGTCAGCTGGTCATGCTGGAGCTGGTGGCGGTGGAGGGTGGCGAAGATTTCCCAGAGCTTGGTGAACTGCATGACGTGACCGCAGATCACTTTGTGCGATTTGATTCGGCTAACCTGAACTCCACCCTACAGAAGAAGCTGATTATTAAGAACAATACGTAAGCTCACTTCTCTAACACATTACTGCAGAAGCAAAATAACGGGTCTCCAATATTCATGATTGTTGTTTATTTTTATTTTGATCAAAAATGGTTTGTTGATTGTTATTTTTGACACGAACTACTATTCTGAGCAAACATACATACAAAGATATGAAGGCACTTTGTTGTTATCCTGATTAAACAAATCAATCATTTTTGTAGAGCTTCCACAGCAGTCTGAATGTGCGTGCATGTTTGATTAGAAACAGTAAGTAAACTTTTATTTATAAAGCACCTTTTAACAACCTATGTTGACCAAAGTGCTGCACATAAAAATAGCTAATGATTACACATAAATACATACAACTAAAACACAGATAAAATAAATCAGATTAATAACATATATTAAAATAAAAGGTAAGAGACAGATTAAACAACTATAAAAACACCTCATCTTACCACAGTTTCACCCTGTTCAAAAGCAAGCTTGTACAGGTGAGTTTTTAGACCTGATTTAAAAGCTGAGATAGAGGAAGAATGGAGAATGATCTTCATCACAGAATTTGTTGGCCGTCCCTAGGTCTGAAACTCAAAGGTGACCGGGCATTCTCGGTGTACGCCCCAAGACTTTGGAATAGTCTACCAACCAGTATTCGCCATTCTTCTAACCTTGCCATACCAGCACACAACACACAGGGAGCTACAGTAAAGAATTGACATTCTGAAATGTCCTACTCCAGTCTAGCTTGTGGAGGTGGATTAGGACTACCAGCATCTGACTTCCTCTTGCTCAAACTGGTCCAACAGAAGTAATGCCATTGTAAGAACGGCCGTAGAGCTTAAAGTTAAAGGAGCTCTAACAGAGTGTTGTAGACAGAGCATGAATACAGATGTACTGTATTAGAAAATACAGTTGTTGTGGGAAACCATACCACGTCTCCTTTCAAAATTATTATCTTCTTCCAGAGTTGTTGCTGTGTGTGCGTGCATGTCCATACTGGTCAGAGTAAAATGGGCCAGTATGTAGAACTGCAGAACTGTAATAAGAACCAATGACAGTGGATCTGTCAAGGTTACCAGTAGGCGGGCAAAAGGGATTGTATTACGAGGTGACATCACCATGTAACAGAGAAAAGGGCTGAAATGCTGACAAGCCATTTCAGGCAGCTGAGAAAAGAGGTTTCCTCCCACTGGTGTGTACTTCAGGCTTTGTAACTGAAAGACTGTTTACACACAACAGCTACAGCATACTACAGGAACGGGAAAATCTGGGAAAACTCGATAGGTTCCCTCTAAAGAGTTAAAAGGGAGGAACATTCTGAAAGAATCAGCAACAATATGACTGATAAGATTTTAAGAATAAGGTTGTCAACTGTAGATACATACCTAAGGGCCTTATTCCAGAGATGGCTTCTCTAATTAAACAAACCTGATTTAACTTATATCCAGGTTCAGCACGCATGGCTCTCTCCATGTACCAAATGCTTGAAAGAGTGTTTTTCGTGCTTACCTTGTTGTTATTATCACTACTGTCTGAATGGATTACTAACTGCATCGGACCTTTGGTCATGAATAGTTTGTTAACGTTCAACCTGAAAGCAATCACATTAGGTCAGAAGTGCATGCTGATTAAAGATATGCTTTATGTTGTGTATTACAGCCATCTGGAGCTGCCGTTCCACTGGCAGATTATGAAGCCCAACCTGCAGGCTCTATTGCCAGGGGAGACTCCGGATCCATCCTGCATCCATCATCATGCTGCCACAGACAACGGCTTCAGCATCAGTCCTGCCACTGGTCTGCTGGGCCCTGCACTGGAGCATGTGTTCCTGCTTACATACCACCCTCAAGAGGTACGCACACGAGTTGGGATGCCAAAGTTACAGCAGCTATATTTACTTCAAATATAATCTGATTACAACGGGTCAGAAAGTAATAATACTCAGAACTGAACTGATGTATCCACACTATGACTGTCAAAAGGGACATTAGGTACAAGCAATTCTTCTTTCAGGTATTTATGATGATATTAGATACACTTTTAAACAGATTGATCTGTATGTGATCACCTCTCGTAATTCCGTAAGTGTTCTTCTACACCCATTGCTAGTGGGTGTTTTAATTCATGCACGCAACTATGCAATCTCTATTGACAACAAGACTTCAGTGACTTGGCACAATGATATGACACTGCCATGGGATGCCACCTTGGCCCCAAACCAGTTCATTAAACTTCTGCTCTGCTAGATCAGCCGGTCTATTATAGAAGTGCTATAGCTGTGAAATAGCTGTCATCAGTAGCAGGCGTCTAGGAGTGACACCAGCTCAGCCATGAAGAGGTAGATCAGAGCAAGGCTGCAGAAATTGCCTGTCCTCTGTTGCATCACTTACTACAGAGTACCAGCTGCCTCTGGAAGCAGCATCAGCACATAGACTGTGTGTTGGAAGGTTCTCTGCAATGAATCCAGCTAGCAGTCTGTTGAGTTTGAGTTTTGGATAGTGCCATTTGTAAAGATTAGTGAGGTAAAGATTATTTGAGGAGGGACAATGGTGTAGTAGGGTTTGAGGGTTTTGGCCTTGGTCCATTAGTGCCACAATATACAAAGACATTTTAGACAGTTGTATCCTAATAACTTTGTGACAAAGGTGTTGATGGGTCTGGTGTGGTGGTACTCCAGGGATCTACATAGATCACTGACCTTAACGCTGAACGAATTGGAGCACTACTTGTAAGCAAGGCCTTTTTCCTGACACAACACAATGAATAACTTGTACTTAAAGGCTGTTTTTGTTGACCATTAATCTACTTACTGCCATGGGTATAGAGCTGAGAGAGCAATAAAACTGATCTGACATCTAGTATGATGTCATATATGCTAATTTCAGCACCTCAAACATGAAATTTCTCCCTCTATCTCTATGTATTTACACACACAGCTAGAATACAGTTTATTGATGTGTTCATTATACTTTCCTCTCTTTCATAGTTGATTGACTATCACAGTGTCTGTCACCTCATCATAAGGGAAGTCCCGGATATGCAGAAAATCAGTGAAGACAGGTACAGTTTAGACAGCAGACTATTAAACTCCATGTGAAGTCATTATATTAGAATTGTGTAGTGTTCATATTCAACTATTCTTCTGTTGAATAATACAAATATTATTGAATCTCATATATTTTTGGCAGTACGTCTCAGCAGCTTGACGTTGTACCTGAGGTGGGTGATGCGATAGTGATGGAGATTGAGGTAAAGGGCACAACTGAACCATATAAGATCCTGCTGGAGCCGTACGCCCTGCTTATTCCTGGAGAAACGTACATACACACCACTATCCGCAAGACGTTCAAGGTAATGGAGAACTAAAAATGATTATAGGGCCATTGCAGATTTGATGAAGTTAATTCGTTTTGCATTTTTGTGTGTGTGTGTGTGTATTTTTCAGATATGGAATCACAGCAAGTCAGCAATTTGTTTTCAATGGGAGCGTGTCAGTGATTGCCACATTATTGAAGTAGAGCCCTCATCAGGTGATATAGGTACGTCCTTTGATCACACAGTGTTAATTATGAATTATTAATCAAAAAATGTAATTTCAGTGTAAAATAGAATAGAATAGAATAAAATAGGAACAAGGCAGTAAAAATACATTATGGGAATTTTACAGTATCTTTTTACAATATACTGTATGTTTTACTGTATGCAATGAAGATTAAAAATACGTAACAAATAATAATACATTTCTCATTAAAAAACTATTCAGGTAAACTATTCATTAATTAATTTCGTTTGCCTTAGAAATGAACGAGTGCTTTGATTTGAATCTAATTTTGACTGGAGGCCAACCAGGTCACTTCAGCACCACACTCCAGTGCCATGTTAAACACCATAACAGTCCTGTAGGCCTGCCCATTGAGGCCACGTTTAAGGTAAGAGGATGCTGCTTTTCATACAGGTTGCTTAGTCTTTTTTAACTTCTACATATCACCATATATTTTAACATAACCAAACTGTAGACACTATATCCATTCACTTTCAAGGCTATCGTCGCTGTCCAAAGAAAAACATGTATCTCCATTTTTGTTGATTTTTACTTTTATGCCTCATTTGATCACACGAGCTGCTCTTTACACTGTGTGGAAATTTCCTGAAGAATGGACCAACAGAAATGGCCTAAATTTGCCTGGAAAGGTTTCATTGACTTCCATTCAAATTAATGAGGTTTTTGGCCTCTCCTGTAAAGTTGCCATTTTAGAGATACCTGTATTTCTTTGGACAGCGACGCTATGCAACTCCCCACTTGGGGCCTGACTGATGTGTTGCATTAGCAATATTTTGGCTAATGTTAAGGGTACAGCTGGTTTACTGCTGAAGTGCCATGAACTACCACCCAGCTTGTAAACAATCTACTTGGACACCATATAGTTTTTCCAATACAGTGTCTTTATATTATTATTACAATGAAAGGTTAGATTAAGGGTTTACCCATCCCTCTCCCTGTCGTTGCGGTTTGTCTCACAGGGGCCACAGCTTACTCTGAGTGTACCCAGTCTGGACTTGGGGCTACTGCAACTCGGACAAGAGATCTGTTCCACCCTCCAGATCTGCAACAGTAGCCCGTTAGAGGCCCATTGGAGTCTGAAGGAGCTGGCTGATGGCTCTGTTGTCAGTTTGGGACAGGTACCTCCACCCCGTCATCTCTCACTGCAGCATCACGTGGTGATGTTCTAAACCAGTAGTATGCTGTCTGCAAAGAGTCATTGTGATTACAGGCTTGAATTCCAGCTAAGCAAGAAAACACATGTTTGACTGCTCCTGTTAGACTGGTTTGCAAACCTGCAGCCACACCAGCCCTTAAGCAATTTGGGTTGAACTGATATATTTAACTGGGGTATGCAGATTTTCACCCTCTACTTGGGCCACCAGATACAGGAGTCTTGTGGCTGAATTTTTTTTGGTGGTTGCATTGTATTTACACTTAACAAGCATGCTTCTTTGCTATGCTTCAGTGCCAAAAAGTTCCCAGTCAGGTGTGGCTGTGAACATGGCAATATTTCTTAAAAGGAATTACATTAATAGGAGCATTGCCATTGTGATGACTATGGTGGTCCTTCCCCCTTCAGAGATGGTCTGTATCTGACCTACATCATGTTCACGTGTCTGTCTACTGCAGTGTTTTCCTCTTAGCGTAACAGCAGCTTGATTAAAAAATGATTTTATTTATAACTTTGTTTTACATATAATACACCTGTTACTACCACCAACCAATGGAACAGCATTTATGGTGGACTTGCTCATCAGGGGGACCACCAGGTCCATCACATTAGCAGTCATTGTTGTTACGGTTAAGAAATTCTGACAACTTCTTATTTAGTGAAGTTATTTTGAAATAAAAGTTGCGAAAGAAACAAATCAGCCAATGTGAAATGTTGTGCCCATGTGCATCAGGCTACTTATTGATATTTACTGTTATTGTATTTGTACATCCATGTGTATGTGTTGGCCACACGTTTTAGGTGAAGATAGAACCGAGTGAGGGCGTGCTGCCTCCATTGGCTTTCTGCAGTGTGGATGTGTACTTCCGAGCTGTGTGCTGTCAGAGCTACGAGAGTGTCCTACAGCTCAATGTCCCAAATGGCACCGGATGGTGAGAAATAATCTGTGCATTTTTTTGAGAAGTGTGTGGTGGAACTACAGGGGTTGGACAATGAAACTGAAACACCTGGTTTTAGACCATAATCATTTATTAGTATGGTGTAGGGCCTCCTTTTGCGGCCAATACAGCGTCATTTGGGCAGGTTTTATGTTTTTTGGATACAATCCGGGTTAGCACCCGAACATCCCTTTCAGACAGCTTCCTCTTGCGTCCACAGTTAATCCTGTTGGATGTGGTTCGTCCTTCTTGGTAGTATGCTGACATTACCCTGGATACCGTGGCTCTTGATACATCACAAAGACCTGCTGTCTTGGTCACAGATGCGCCAGCAAGACGTGCACCAACAATCTGTCCTCTTTTGAACTCTGGTATGTCACCCATAATGTTGTGTGCATTGCAGTATTTTGAGCAGAACTGTGCTCTTACCTGCTAACTGAACCTTCACACTCTGCTGGTGCAATGTGCAGTTAATAAGGTTTGGCCACCAGGCTGGTCCTATTTAGCCATGAGACCTCCCACACTAAAATGACAGGTGTTTCAGTTTCATTGGCCAACCCCTGTAACTTCAGTGTCAGAGCCTGTTTCAGTACTTATATAACATGCCCTTGCTCGCTGCGGCCCGGCACTCATCAGTGTACAGGCCTCTGCAGAAGTCGTAAGCACCTTTGTTTAAAAGCGTTTACTTTTCTCATAAACACACCATATATCCTTACATTACATCCAAATAAACAAGAAAGGAATCTCTCCCGTCACAAGCATATGAACTTAAGTGACATCCCGTTCTTAATCCATATGGTTTAATATGATGTCAGCCCACCCTTTGCAGCTATAACAGCTTCAACTCTTCTGGGAAGGCTTTCCAAGGTTCAGGAATGTGTTTATGAGAATATTTCACCATTCTTCCAGAAGCGCATTTGTGAGGTCAGACACTGATGTTGGATGAGAAGGCCTGGCTCCACTGTGATTCATCCCAAAGGTGTTTTATCGGGTGCAGGCCAGTCAAATTCTCCAACACCAAACTCATGCAGACTCATGGAAGTCATTATGGATGTTGCTTTGTGCACTGGGGCGCAGTCATGTTGCAGCAGGAAGGGGTCATACCCAAACTGTTCCCACAATGTTGGGATCATGAAATTATCCTACATTATGGTAAAGTGCTTTAGCTTCACTGCATGTAAGGGGCCGAGCTCAACTCCTGAAAACAACTCCACACTATAATCCCCTTCCACCAAACTTTACACTTGGCACAATGCAGTAAGACAAGTACCCCTCTCCTGACAGCCAATCCCAGACTCAGTCATCTGATTGCCAGACGGAGAAGCATGATTCTTCACTCCAGCTTCCAGAACACAGCGCCACTGCTCTAGAGTGTATTTGATGCTTTGCATTGTGCTTGTTGACATGAGGCTTGTATGCAGCTGCTCGGCTATGGATACCCATTCCATTAAGCTCTCCACACACTGTTCTTCAGGTAATCTTACAATCACATGAAGTTTGAAGGTCTGTAGAGATTGACTCTGCAGAAAGTGGGTGACCTCTGCGCACTATGCACCTCAGCATCCGCTGACCCTCCTCAGTCATTGTACGTGGTCCTACCACTTTGTGGCTGAGTTGCTGTTATTCCCAAACGCTTCCACTTTGTTATAATACCACTGGCAGTTAATTGTGGAATATTTCAGAGGCAGTAGTGAGACTGGACACTGGCATCCTATCACAGTACCATGCTGGAATTCACTGTTCCTTAGAGAAACCCATTATTTCACTAATGTAGAGTCAGTCTGCATGACTAGGTGCTGGGTTATATACACCTGTGGCCATGGAGGTAATTGGAACATCTGAATTTAATGATGTGGGGGCGTGAGTGTATACTTTAGTGTACTTTCAGTTTGGTTCCAGATGTTTCCTGAATAATTCCAGACATCGTATGGAGGCTCGTTCAGTTCCATCACCAGCACCCTTGATTTGAGGTTACAAGGGAGGGACTGATTAGCCAAATCAGACAATAAGTTCTGCTTGTTCATTTTGCCCCTCGCCCCTCCAAGGGTTCATCTGATAAACTGCACATGAGCTAATTAAGTGATGGAATGGCCCTTAAGCTGAGGTGAAATGGCAAGGCCAAGCGGGCATTTTAAACCTGCATTAAAACACGTCTGTTCTTGTGTTTATATGCTTGTGTCTGTGCTTTCTCAGTCACCTGTTCGTACGAGCAGATGTTCAGTCTCCTCAAGTGTGCTTGCTGAGCTGTGAGCTGCTGCTGACTGATCTGTATGTAGGAGTCACTCAGAGTGGCAAAACTACCCTCTTTAACCAGACTCTACTGCCAGCACACTTCACATGGAGTAAGGTACGACAAGATCTACTGCAGTGCTCCTATGTACTGCTCATGTAGAAAATCTGATCCATATTATTATCATATTATTATTTTCTTAATGAATGCGGTCACATTTCTGTGCCCTATAGAGGTATTTATTACAGACACATGATGGAAATCTGATAGATGCCATATTTTATTACGTTTATTCAGTTTTATTAACATTTTATTAAAATATATAGTTTTTACAGAAAAAAAATAGTTTGCTGCAATAATCAGGTATCCACCAAAAGTTAATCTGCTAAAGCTTTCAAATAATATTTTAACTAGTGGTCATAAATTTCTAATGCAGTATAATTACAATAAGATAGTACAATTATAAAATGATTATTATCAGGTTGGTGCATATATTGTATTAGTATATTGTATGTGTGTGTATTTTTCTATATTAAACCATTTTGGATAAACAATGGCGTGTTATTGTAAATGTTCTTTCACTTTTAATAACAGACGTATTTAACATCTGAAGTAAATCTGAAATATTTTGGGTGAAATAGCAAAAAGAGAAATTAATGTTATATAGAGGGATATCAATATTGCTTTTCAAACTTGATACAAGATACAGGGGCTAATATCTTTTATCCTGTATACTGGATATTACATTGTCAACATAATATTTTAAAACATGAAATATTGCCAGATGACATGTTTATAGCATTCATGATCTTGATCATGATCATGAACTTTTTATGTTCATGATCATGTTTATTCTTGTCATAAAACAAGACGCAATAACTCCTCACATTCAAATCATATTAGGGTATCTTGTACTTACAATGTAGCAACAGTCAGTATTTTTTGTTTCATATAGCCAGTAAAATTCTAAAATTCAAGAGTTGTTTTGATTTATAGACTTGAAGAAATCTTATATTATATATATATACGAAAATATAAAAAAATTTCGTTTTTATATATATATATATATATATATATATATCTTTTTTATTTTTATTTATTTTTTGGAAAAAGGCCATTTGACAATATCAAATTACAATTGCAATCATCCATTAGCACCTCATTTCTTATTATCTAAGGACAGTTCCAATATAGACCTATTCAGATGCTTTGGTTTCAATGCATGAAAGCATGTTCATTAAGCAAGAGGAGAGAAAAACAACCCAGTTGCTGGATTGTTTAGGAACGTCTCACATAACTACAAGATTATATAGTGCTGGGGTAGATTCATAATTCTACACGAGTGATATCTCTTTGCTACTTCTCAGCTCCAGGGTCCTCAAGCTCATCACTGCTCTGCCAGCTTCACTCCATCCTCTGGCACTCTGGAGCCCAACACACAGATGGAGATCAGTGTATCCTTTACCACTCACACTGATGCAAGTATACGTGGCATGCACAACACAGCACATACAGCCAAACATAACTGTATCCTGAACATTAGTTTACAGTGAACATTGACATGTTTTGTTGATTTGATGTGAAAATATAAAATCATAAAATATAAAAACACACTGACAGCAAGCCAAGTGGTATTTCTTTGCTAGTTTTTCCACTGTATTAACCTCAGTCAGTAAACATAGAGTGTGCTCTGAAATGCACAGACGAACCCTGTCATTTGGCTTGCCCAAACGTTTGCAAACAACTGTATCTTGAAGTTGAATTTTTACACAATACATATTTATCTGTCTCTGTGCTTACAGGAGGAGTTGACAGAAGTGGCAGCTGTCTGTGAGGTGGAGGGAATGGAGAAGCCTCTGGTGCTTGGATTCTTTGGCAAAGCCAAACGCCTGAGTGTGTCCTACTCTCTACCCAGTATTGACAGGTACACTTTTATTTTCGTTTTGAGCTACAGAGTATGCAGAATTTCGAAGGACCATGGAACAATAAGTAGGAATCCAGCTGTATATTGCATATTTAAGATCACGTATGAGTAATTAATTAAGCGGTTGTTTGTTGTAAGGCCACGGTTGTTCGCCTAATCACAATCACGGGCAGGAAATTTGTCACCTTGCGTGTTTAAGGTGGTAGTAACTTCAGCCTCCTGCTGATGGAACTGCACATGGAGGATGATGGGGCTAAAAATACCTGAGGGGTGTAAGTGACGGGATGCATAGATTGAGAGGAGGTGGTACAGTGCAGTGAATGTCTCCTTCCATGTGTGGGAAATGGGTCCAAAGCAGATATTAATAATTGGCTAAATGGAGTGACTGCATTTGGATGAGCCAAAGGTCATAATGTTAGAAGGAAGTAGTTGAATTTGCAAGTGTGTAAAAACATACGGGTCTACCAGCAGTGACTAAAATCCCAGTCTACAGGAAACTGTTATCAGAATTGTGCCAGGGAAGGCGTCCACCAAATCTATTTTATGCAAGAAGCATCCAGAAGCTTGTCCAGTCCATGCCAAATCTATTTGCAGCTGTTACTCATGCCCATGGAGGTACAACACGCTATTAGGTACATTTCAGTCAGATGTGACTAATTTTTTGTCTACTGAGCTTATGTTATTTAAGCTGACTTTGGGTGGGTAGAATTTCCAGCTCCAGCCCGGATAGTGAGGTTTAAAGGCAGGTGAAGCACGAAGCAAAATGGAGCAGACACTCGCACACACACTGGCGGTATTCCACTTGCTCGTTTATTTAGCAAAGAGACTGACATAGGCACGTCTCTTAGAGTCCCTTGCCCATTCAAACATGGACGGGTAAAGCTCAAACAGTAGCGTTACTTACGAAAAATAAGAAAAGACCAAAACAAAACAGCTAGGTCCAGTAGTCTCTGCCGTTCGATACCTCACACACACCGTTCCTCCCGCGCTCTACCTCTACGCCTGCGCACACCGCTCAGGGGGCTCTTAAAGAGACAGTATACTAACTGCACCTACAGGGCGTTACAACTTCAAACGTGATTTTTCAGTTGTTAATTTTTCTGGTCATATTACGCTGCAGCAAAGATGAATCAGGTGTGTTAAGGCCAATATATGCAAAGGAAGGGAAGAAGTAAATGTGTTATTTGAGACGTCACCAGGGATGTAAATTCTAGCTTTGTGCTCTAACATGTTTAGAGGGCAGTGCTGAGTAGTTGGTCTGGTTTATTTTTTGAGTAGTAGCTAATTCCAGCCATGTAAGCATGTATGCTGGCAGAATAATGCTATTTTAGGCTTGAATTTGAATATTTGCAAACAGTCAACAAGAAATTGCAAATTATATATGCAGTGAATCGTCAAATTTTCATGATCATGATCCTGTTTAGTTGCAATATAAATAAACCTGACACAGCCCTACGGACACTTATCTATCTATCAATTTTCAGTACTCCTATGTTACGTAAAACCACACCCTGCATGCCCGGATACTGGGCATTGGATGAAAACAACAACAGAAGCACATGGCAGGGCACACAGGGGAAGCTAGGCAAAGGCAGAAACAGAGAGAACCATAGAAGGTCAGTGGCAGGGCACGACAGGGTGTTACAGAGCTGGACAATAAACAAGCAAGACAGGAAACATATAGATGCCTTTGAACTTTGGTGCTGGCGAAGAGTAAAATACTGTTATGCTTGAAAAGTTGAAGATGACAGAGAAAGGGGACAGCAAGATAAATGGAAACAGTCGAAGTCGTTAACATTCAAACTGTTTTTTATTGTGTCCATATGTCCCAAGCAGTGCTTTAGCAGATCCCTACTTCCTTGGAAGAAAACTTAAAACAGTTCAGGTCTTCCCTAGAATGAGTGTCAGCTTTCCACAAAGCCTGGAGTTTAGCGCCAAAAACAGGAAGTGACCAGATGTGACGAGATTGCATGTGTTCTTAAACTTGTTGATTAGGGAAGTAAAATCTTTCTGCAGAATTTTCGGACTGGTTCTGTTGAATAGTGTGTCTGTGGATAACAGAAGTTTAATAAACACTGATGTGACCTCTGTCAGCTTGTAAGCTTGATATATCTGAGTTACCTCACCTTGGTGAAAACATTTCACTGGAAAACACTTTTCCCTGCTCCCTGCTCTTCTGACATAAAGGCTCACTGCCCAACTCGTACAGTCTGTATATCTAAGCTACTAAAACATTTTGAATCTGTGTTGATTTTACATATGACCTTCCATTAAACCTGCAGCAGTTTAGCTCAGCCCATTCCAGTTAAAGTGATGTAAAGTGTTGTTCCTGCAGACTGGCAGAGTTAGCAGAGTTATTGGAGTGTGGAAAATGATTAAATGTTGTTCTGTTCAGGGCTTTTAGGATGCCAGAGTATCATTACAGCCTTTCAAAATCATCCACACATCTGAATGTAACAGCCTAATGAACCTGAGAGCCTCATCATCTTCTTTTATGTCCTCAGTGCTGGTTCAGAGGTTTCTGATCAGCGGGCAGTTATTCTGGGCTTCACTGGAGACCATGCACTCCTTATTGGTAAATCAGCCACCCGACAGCTGATGGTAAAGAATCACACTGCTATTGCAGCCCCCTTCACTATTGAAGCAGAGCTTTACCCTGGATACCGGTCCGTCCAACAGTCTCAGCCTAGGTACGGTGACCCTGTGTCTCTGCTGTTGGTGCTGAACTTTAGAGGTCTGAAGCTGCATCAGTTTAAAGGTGTCTTACCAACTCCATTGGTCTGGAAATGTTATAATACATTATGTATATATAATTAGTAGCAATAATATATATTTATATTAAATGTTAATATGTATTTAATTAATATGATATAAAGTATATACTAGGTTATGGCCAAAATAGCCATTGAGCTTTTTTGTTGACTGTTTTTCATCTTTATGTAAATAGTTTCCCCAGTTTCTTTGTGTATTTGCTGTGTGTTGTTTAATGAATCTGCACCAAAATACACAAAAAATTCAATTCCATTGAGACCTTACGGTGGAATGTTGTGTTTCAGAGGTGCAGTGAGAATGCCACTTCATGCAGTGCAAGCAAAGAAAATAGAAGAGAAAGAATATAAAGGTGAATGATGCTGTTTGTCCAGCTGTATATGCTCTGGGAGATGCTGGGAAATGGGAGAATTAATCTTCTTTATTTTCTGGCACAGACTTCGTCGCTGGCCTTCTCGCTCATGGCAAAGGGGCAGCTTTCTTTGTTGAGCCGGAAAGTGGGACACTTGGGCCATTTGAAACGGCATCGATCAACATCACTGCATTCAGCAACATGTGGGGCGAATATGAGGACCAGCTGATCTGTAAAGTACATAGACGACCATTTTATAACAAGCTTGTTGTAAATGTTTAGACAGATTCAGGTATTTCTGTTGTCTTAAGCCCTTACTAATGAAACAGGATACAGTAATCTCTGTAAGAAATATTTATAGGACTGACTGTTAGAGCTAGGCCCTCAGTGGAACTCATATAGGATGTGCTAAGCAAATGTTAGTGCACAGTGTTTGGCCATTCTAGAGCACAAACATTCTAATGTTGTACAGAGTATTCCTGATTGATTAGTTGAAGCTTGTAACAGACAGTAACGTCTACTTGGCTTTGTACAGGGGTTGGACAATGAAACTGAAACACCTGGTTTTAGACCACAGTCATTTATTAGTATGGTGTAGGGCCTTCTGATGCTGGTGGAGGTTCGTCCTTCTTGGTGGTATGCTCACATTACCCTGGATACCGTGGCTCTTGATACGTCACAAAGACTTGCTGTCTTGGTCACAGATGCGCCAGCAAGACGTGCACCAACAATTTGTCCTCTTTTGAACTCTGGTATGTCACCCATAATGTTGTGTGCATTGCAGTATTTTGAGCAGAACTGTGCTCTTACCTGCTAACTGAACCTTCACACTCTGCTCTTACTGGTGCAATGTGCAATTAATGAAGATTGACCACCAGGCTGGTCCAATTTAGCCATGAGACCTCCCACACTAAAATGACAGGTGTTTCAGTTTCATTGTCCAACCCCTGTATGTTGGATAAGTGAGTGCTGATATAGAGAATATGGCTTGCGTTTGCATTTAATGATGTTTCCAGAGCTTCAAAAAGTCCTAGAGTGATGTTTGCACTCACCCATTGTCCAAACCACAGAATAAAGAGAACTCAAGAGTACAGCAGTTGTATATTTTTGAATACAACAAGCAGAAGTATTGCCTTAAACAGAAGGTTCTTAGAATGTTCCCTGAAGGCCTAAGTAATAAAACTAATAAAGAGTAATGCAGTAATAATATTTATATTTTTAGGTTGGAGAACTGGATCCGACACTGATTCCAATGAAGATGTCGGTGGAAGGCTGTCCTATACACTTCCAAATGATTGGGCCACAACCAGATAATCAGAACCAAGGGCCCATCATACGGTAAGGTTTCAGTCAAAAGTTTACATGTAAGGGACCCACAGTGCAGTGCCAAATTCCAAGACACAGGTTCTGGCACCAGTAAACCGACAGCTGGATGACCAAACACGCTGCAGATGTAGCAATAGCAACCGATGTTCTGGGCTCATTCAGCAAGAGCCTACACCAGAGTCCTCATTGTCTATCTCTGGAGTGTGGGGTTTGCTGTGCCTCCATGTCCACCTATAATTGGCACCCCTCCAGCAATTTCAAATGCTGCAACACCTGACTGTGGACAACCCAGAACTGTCTGCAAAATGGGTGACACAGCAGCTTTAGATAAACCCTTATCTGCCCTATCAGGTGTTGTTCAGTTATAAAGCAGATTTGATTGTGAATGGTGAGGTCAACAAACACAATTATTAATACTGGTCAGACCATAAACCTTACTGGACTGAACGGTCTAACACAGTTACTCCACCTGATGTAGTGGTATGGGGTATGGGGTACCCGAACTGGGATCTTTCTTTATTGTCCGAACATTAAATTACGCAGGCTTGTTAGATGAAGGTGTGTTGCCTTCATTGTTGTCAGAGGATGGAGCATTTCCTGAATTCTTCAAACAAGATGGCGTCCAACCTTGTTATGGACGTATGTTCAGAGACTTTAGATCTTGATGTGCACTTTCCCCAAAAGTGGATTGGTCATGCGGGTCCAATCATGAGGCCACCACGGTCTCCTGGTTTGATGCATTTGGATTTCTAACTGTGGGTCGGGTCAGGTATTTGGAGTGTTGTTAATGTTATATACAGAATTGCTGATGCTTGTTCTAGCATTCAGGCATATGTTTTGGTGAAAGGTTATCAGGAATGGGAGGAAAGGATATCCTTAACACTGGCACATGGTTGACAGCATATCAAACACATTCTGCAGAAAACATTTTCGGGTTTCTAGAAAATCACTGTGTTAAAATGAATGTATAAAATTACGTCGACATAAACCTTACCATACATCTACCTTCCCATCTGTAAATCTAAAGTTGAATCCAATATTGTACCATTCAAGATGGCCGCCATGACATGGCCTAACAGGTTGCTAGCTTGTGTCAAAATTGGATCATCATCTGCTAAACCTTTTTCATTGTATATGTTTCCTTTCTTTTTGAGACTTCCTGTATATATACCCAATCAAGTCACATTGTTAGAACCACTTCCTGCTGTCAGCAGTGGCAGTCTGTAGTTCATGAGGGAAGTTATGTTTTGTGGCGTTTTCTGGACCCACCTTGTGAAAGGTACTCTGAACCCATTTGGGTATGAATCCATCCTTGCAGATCACATAAACCCATACAAACTGATTGTCTTTCTGGGGCGGATGGGATTTTCCAGCAAGACTATGTGACATGCCTGGAAATGTTTAACATTGTTGGAAGAGCATGACCAAGTCTTGCTAGTACCACCCTAGCCCCCTAATTCCCCAGAACCCAATTCAGCATCTGAGGGACCAACACGATTATGATGTTTGCTCTATAGATCCTCCACCATTTACCCTCCAGCATGATAATATGACTCAGCTGTTTATAATTACCTCCATAAGAAATCTTATATCTCCAAAACTGTAACGTTATTGAAGGGAAAAGAGGTTTTTAGCTTTTTGTTACCAGGATTTCAATATTGGCTTCCATTTCAGCTGATCATAAAATGTTCACACCTTTGTATGTAATATGTGCAGCTCTGTTTAGACTCAATGAAACTGACAAGCCGCTCTGAGGTAATTTCCTCTTTTACAGGTGCTACTCTGTGATTGTAGGTCAGATCTAGCACGCCTGTGTATCCTCCCTGTTCCCCCGAGAAAATGACTGACTTATCTGCTTGTCACCAGCCTCTATGATGGTCTAATCATTTTAGTCCAGTCTGAATATACGTACACATCTGTGATTTTCCAGGCAGATGGGATCGTGCTGGTGTTTTTGAACCACTGTTTTCCCTGCATCACCGGCAAACATCAGGTTTATAGAAAATACACCTGGTGGTCACTATCCCAGCATTTAGCCCCCAACACCTCACAGTGCAGAAATATATACAAAGTGCAAACAGACATACACACTCCAGTTCATCTGACTGCATGTCTTTGGACTGTGGGAGGAAAGCCATGGAGACATGGGGAGCACATGCAAACTCCACCAAGAAAGGACCGCTGACACCCTGGCTGGAAATCAAACCCAGGCCTTTCTTGCTTTGTGGTGGCACCACGCTGCCCTTGTATAGAATTAACAAACGAGCATTTCGTACATTTGCTTCCTTGTTTCTGGAACTCTGTTCCCCTCACAGGTCTGACTGTCTCCTTACCTTAAATGTTGTATGTTGTAATTGTAAGTGTCTTTGGGCTTTTAGAGTTATTATTATTTAATACTAGTTTGATTTCACAGGTTTGGAACGCATGTCTCTGGGGGAGACACAGTATCCAGGTCTCTCCGATTGAATAACAGCAGCCCATGCGGTAGGAACCAACTTGTAACTTGTCATCTTTCCATAGCTAAGTGTATTTATGAAAGAATCTCTATTACGTAAACACTAAAGATCCATTTCCTGTCTGTTAGATATCCGTATGGACTGGCTAACCTACAACAAGGACACTGAGGACAGGAAGTTGATTGATTTGATAGTGGCGTACGGTGAACCTTTTCCTCTGAAGGATGCAGACGGTAATGAAGTCGTCGGGGGGGCTAGCGTTGTGTTTCCGCCCCCTTGGAGTCAATGCCACACCCCCAGCACAGACAGAACCAGCTCTTCTCTCAGAACCAAATCAGCCTGCTCAGTAAGCAGATCATTCCTGAGGATGCACAAGCGTTATTTGAAGCGTTTGCTTGCAGCCTTGTACTCATAATTATCTCATGACATGTTTATGCCCACGGCCACGTCACTAACGGCGTAAGCGGCAGGTGATGTGCCCGAGTTCTCAGGCAAATGCAAATGTGTACTCGTGCATTTGCACATAAAGTTGCTTAAAGGGGAATTCCACCAAGTTTTTTAAAATGTCTGTATGATGGTTAAGAGAGACATTCATGGTTTGTTATGAAATGTGGAATTCTGTTGAAACTTCACAGTGGTGGTAAAAGGAACCGGATGACTGAAGAGTTAAATGCTTAAAAGCTCCAACACAGAAAGATTCTGCACAACGTCATGTTTCTGATGCCCAATTCAGTGATGCATTACTTTACCATAACTTGGGGAAGTTAATGGCAGAGAGGCACATGCAAGATGCAGAGTGCAACTGTACATTCACATAACCAGGCGGCAAGCAATAGGCATCCAGTCTTTTCCTGTGGCAGTACATGATTTGTAGGAGCGATTTCACGATAAATGGTAAGCGACATGCATCAAGAGTGGCAAGCCAGAAGTTGGGTGTTTCCTTAAGATTATTTGTAATGCAATGGAAATATTTAGTCATTACTGTCATTTTAAAACCTCTCTTTTTTATTGAACACCATTTGAAAAACACCCGCTTCGTTTCATAATAAACTGTACAGTACAAAATGTCCTTGACTTGACCAAAAAGTTACCTTCGCTGCATCTGTTGTAAACATGTCTAATAGATTTATGGGGCCTGTGTGCAATGTTTTTTTTCACTATCTGGCGAATGCAGAAGAAACCAGTGAGCTAACTCGACTGCTGCTAAGCCAAATGTCATATTGCAGCTGTAAAACTTTAGTAACTGTCATTAAATCATCGTGTTACTGGTGAGAACTGATTATTCAAATGTCAGAAATGACTCATCTGATAAGGAGGACAAGCTGTCTAGATACCTACCCGGTTTCGCTTGTTTTCTCTGACTGAAAATGTTAACAGCTTGTGTTTGCTGTCCGTTCTGTGCTGATAAAAACAGAAGCTTTGCTTATGATTTAATTCAATCACCAGGGTTTAGACTCTAATGAAAAAGCTTGGATGTGTTTTGTACATCTTGGAGTTTAGTAGCTGGACAAGTAGTCAGGATTGATTGACACCTCAGGGATTCCAAATGGTTTTATGGTTTTAATGTATTTGCAAATTGCATGCTGAATATTGTAGTGAGTGAAACCAATAAGGCTGTATAATGCTGCGCTACATGATGAACAATACACTGAACTGTACTTTTAGGCCAGAACGCCCCTTAACCATTGTCGTCTCTTTGCTGATATGAGGTCTTGTTGGTTTTTGAAAGGGATTGTTGATGGTATGTTCATAGCTTAACTTTTTTTTTCTGTCTTATGTGCTTTTCTTTTAACTTGATGTCCTACAGGACTTTATGGAAGAGCTCTCTGAGGAAGAAGAGAGAGAAGCTGTAGTGTCTATGGCTCTAGCAAGGAAGCTGTTTTCAGTGTTTATCCAACCTCATGAAGGAAATGCTGCAGACTACCCCTACTGCATCACTCCACAGCAGATAGTACGTACCTTCTGAAAGTGTTGTAGAATCTGTGTTTGGTCGTTAGCTGTTTCATCCTTCCATCTTCTAGCATTAGTAACTTAAAATACTTAAAAATACAAAATTCTCAAAACGCTAACTGTTAAACGTGATTAATATACACTCTAAAAATGTCAGATCCCAGTATGGTTCCAGAATTCCAGCATATTTGCATAATATATAGATATACAGGGGTTGGACAATGAAACTGAAACACCTGTTTAGTGTGGGAGGTCTCATGGCTAAATTGGACCAGCCTGGTGGCCAATCTTCATTAATTGCACCAGTAAGAGCAGAGTGTGAAGGTTCAGTTAGCAGGTAAGAGCACAGTTCTGCTCAAAATGCTGCAATGCACACAACATTATGGGTGACATACCAGAGTTCAAAAGAGGACAGATTGTGGGTGCAGTCTTGCTGGCGCATCTGTGACCAAGACAGCAAGTCTTTGTGATGTATCAAGAGCCACGGTATCCAGGGTAATGCAGCATACCACCAAGAAGGACGAACCTCCACCAGCATCACGTAGTGACCTGGCCACTATCCTGCAAGAAGAATGGCTTAAACTCCCTCTGACCACTGTGCAGGATGCAGTATATGTCATTCCCAAGACCAACTGACGCTGTATTGGCCGCAAAAGGAGGCCCTACACCATACTAATAAATGATTGTGGTCTAAAACCAGGTGCTTCAGTTTCATTGCCCAAGCCCTGTATAAGTACAGAGGAAATATGTGAGTGACGTATAAGTATGAGACTGAAGTATTTAGTACTGTCATCATATCTTTCTATTGCTGATTTTGCATTTGAAACCTAAACGGTCAAGCTGGACCTTCTTTTTGAGCCTGCGCGTGTAACTTCAATGCCGAAAGACACATGATGTAGTCTGAAAAACTCCCATGAGACCTCTGACTTTCAAATGATTATTTCAGACGTTACACACATGTAGCCATCTCCTGAATTCTGATGTTAAAAAAGGACAATAGTTTCCTGTAATTCCAGGTGGTTCCAGCAGGGGGCAGCAGCACCATCCATGTATCATTTACCCCTCTCACACTGTCCGATTCAACCAGTGACCACACATGTGTGGGTTATGCTCTTGGCTTTATGTCACTCGACCCCAAGGTATTTCAGTTTGCCTTAACAGACTGATTTAGCGAACTGATGGAGAAAGACAGATGTCCTTACTAAATGTGACTTTTGCTGTTGTCCAGGGCCCTGAGGGTGACGTGACCAGAGCTCAGGGCTATGAGCTGAAACCTTTGAGATTGGACATGCAGGCGTTTGTTAAACCTGCTATGTAAGTGATACCTTACACAGAGTGTGCTTTACACAGTACTGTGCTGTGCTGAGATGTGAAGGTTGAAGCCAGTGTTAAAGGACTGGTTAGGAAAATCCAGTTTATGCAGGTGTCCACTTTTCCACGCAGACACAGGGAGAACTCCACACACACAGAACCCACGTGGCCAGGGAATTAAACTCAGGTCCTCCTTGCTCTCAGGCAAGCAATTGGCCGAGAACGTTTGAAGCACAGATTTCCCTTCTTTCATTTAGAACTGGAGCTACAAGGCTAACAATGCTAACAAGCAATAGTTCAAAAGTCACCCATATAGTTCTGGAAAAATTCTCAAAACTCCTCTTCAACCACTTAAGCCATGTCAAGGTCTTCAATAAGGTCATGCCCGGTTATCATTGTGTCACTTATTGTGAGCTATATATCCAGACATCCTCTGGGCTGATGTTCTCAGCGCAAATTGATCTTAGATTGGACCACTCTTAATTAAAGGTGGTCATTTTCTTAACTGATTCTAGAGAAGCACCCCTTTTTCTGCAGTGGTTTGTAAATACAGGTCCCGTTGTCTAAAGAATATGTTATCAGTGTTGTTCATTTTTATAGTTCACAGTAAGTTGTACTGTGTGTTAAACCACATCAACAAGTCTGCTTGACCTTAAGGAAGGCATTGATGCAGTTTGAGCAGGTTGAAAGAAGTTTTCGGGATGGGGAATTTTACAAAACTAGTTGGGCGATCTGCATGACTGAGTTCAATTGTTTATTAGAATTGTTAGCCTCACGCTCTAAATGGAAGAAGCTAAAGCTGGACTCCAAACACGTTCCCAGCCGATCGCTGTATCTGGAGTAAGTAGAAAATAGATTTCTACACCAAGTCGTTTTATGTAGGGAAGAGGACGTTTGCATCCTAAAGCTCGGGGCCAAGATTACAAAAGCCATGTTCATCTGTGCAGTCTATTAGAGCCCAGTTAGTCGATACTTATTTTCTGTCTCTCTGTCTATATTGTCGCTATCCAAAGAAAAACCGGTATCTCCAAAATGGCAACTTTACAGAGGCCAAAAACCTCATGTAATTTGAATGGAAGTCAATGGAACCAGACGTCTTTCCAAGCAGGTTTGGGCCATTTCTGTTGGTCCATTCCTTATAAAATTTCCACACAGTGTAAACAGCAGCTCATGAGATCCAATGGGGCATAAAAGTAAAAAATCAACAAATATATGGAGATACATGTTTTTTTTTTTTATTATTTGGACAGCGACGAAATGCAACAATTTGACAATTCTAGCAAGTTGTGGGGTCGGTCATGTTATATAGACAGAACCAGGCAGCTAATGAGGATATTGCTTCCAATAGTGCATGCTGCTGACCCACCTAGATTAGTAGATCTGCAGTTACTATACAGGAAGTGGGAATTCGCAAGAAACAAACTTTGAAAGACAATGAACATTAAAGAAGCTTAATATTAAGATTATATTATTAATTCCTAAATGAATTGCAGGAAGACAGTAAGTAATATATACATAAACATAAATATTGCATAGATTTACATTCAATTCTCAAATGCAGGTAAATGTTTTACACATGAATTAAGGTAGTCCTTTTTAATCAGACTTGAAAATGTGTGTGTAATTTAGTGACTGGCCAAGATAATAATTCTATGACCAATACTAATAGTGGTTTTAAACAGATAAAAATTCTACAGTATAACATTAATATATTATATTTTTTATTCAAATTGTATATTTTATATTTTTAAACCTCAATAATTTGTTAAGCAAAGTTCAACAGTGCTTTGCTGACAGATTCTCTATTGACACACATATTAAATAGAAATAAACAACAAAATACAAAAGTTATTGAATATAAATATTGTAAATAACATCAGTATTGTTTGGGTATGTTTTGTTGTATTATCTATATCTACAGCATTTAGCTGACGCTCTTATCCAGAGCGACTTACAAGGGTAACGATTACAGGTAGGCCAGTGTAGTGTTGGGAGTCTTGCCCAAGGACTCTTATTGGTGTAGCACAGCATAGTCACCCAGAATGGGAATCGAACCCCAGTCTCCCACATGGGACGGTAGCTTCCTGGTGAGTAGTGGTGTTATCCATTGTGCCACACTAACCATGTATTATATGTATTGTTGTCATATCATTGTGTTCCTCAGTACTACATCTGGCTAAGATCTTGCCAGTTTGTCGAAGGTAAATAAGTTTGAGTCTTGGTGATGCTGTGACTAAAACAGTTGCTAATTATTGTATGTTGTATCTTCAATATATCAGTCTTTCCCTAACGTGAATTTTATACAGATGTTTTATTGTCCAGCTGACGTAGTAGCGTAATAACCCCACTGTTATTAAAGAAGTGCTAAGGTAGTTTACGACTACAATTAACCAACAAAGAAACAAACTTAATAGCTGCAGGTAAGGTCAGTGTCAATCTCAGAGGCAATAAAGGACTGTGTGATTATTTCCTAGATATGGAATGTGGGATGCTATTGTTTTTGTTCATGTGTGGATGCTGCTGTGTGTAGTCTGACAGTCCAGATGGAGGAGGATGAAGACACTCTGGAGTTCAGTGCTGCTGCCAGTGATTTACTTGATGGTGAAACACTCAAACAGGTGCCCTAAAACTCAGCTTTACATATCGAAGTCAGTTGCTAGGTCCTCTCAGTGATCTAATAAAGGGAAATCCTTCTTGGCTTGTTGTAGGAATCCTTGGTGGTGCGAATGCTGCAGCTGAGCAACAGAACTGATATGCCTATGGGTTTCAGACTCAGCGTCCAGCAGCCATTCTCTGTGCTGAGGCCTGGCCGTCAACGCCACCGCACAGCCAGTTCTCATACTCCATCACTCATACACGGCCAGTCAGAGTCCACCGAAAGCCAGCCAGCACTGCTGCTCCAGCCCAAGCATAGCATGCAGGTCTGTAGCCACTGGGGTGCAGGGATAAACAAAATTCTGGTCAGAACTTTTTATTGTAAAGTCCATTTTAAGAATGTATTCGAATAAGCTGCACAGAAGGCATCTCATTAGCTAAATGTGCACTCAGGCAGCTGATGTCAGGTTTCACATTACACTCAAAAGCTACACCCACAGAGTCACAGTACTGTTCACAAGAACACTCCTTATTTACCTTTCCAGCTAAATCTGCTTATCCACCCATCTATCCATCCATCCAGTTATTCATGTTCAGCATCAGGAAACAAAGCAGAAATCATGTCGTCTTCTGAAGCAGTGGTGGAGCTTGATATTAGTGCATGTCTATGTGATTCTCTTATGAAGTTTCTAAGGAATTTGCCACTAGGAGTGCAATGGAGGTGTACTGTATTTTTTCTATTGTAAATTGTTTAAAAACAGCCCATTTCAAGCTAATTATAGGGTTTTGATCCAGTCTTTTCAAAACTGGTCTGGAAATAACCAATGGCATAACCAATAACCATTGGCAATTCTCATTAATAATTAGCATATTGTTATGTTGGCTTTTTGCCCAGCATTGAAGGTCCTTAAAGGCATTAAACTGCCACCACTAAAGGTCCAAAACAGTTTCTCATGTCTTAAAATGTAAAGCTCTTTTATGAACTGAGATTCAGATGCATTTGAACCTTTGACTCAGATTTACTAAGATCTAGAACTATTTATTTATATATTTATTTTTAATTGTTCAGAAAAATAACAGTAATCTCATGTGATTCAGTCAGTTTAGCATATACAAATGATCAGAAATTGGTCTGCTGGTCTGGAATTTTGGTCTGCAGCTATGAATATGAAGATATAAGAAGTCAAATCTGTACAAAACTGTAATTTTTATAATCAACAATTATCATACCATTCATGGGAATTTCTAAAGTCAGGCCGAAAATGGTGGCACCCTCTAATTACACATACAGTACCTGCACTCCGGCACAGTGCTTTATTAACCCCAAATAAAGCCTACATTAATGACTACATGCTCTGTTGTGGCGGTTTGGCAGGTAAAGGTGGCTTTTCACCTTACAGCACCCCTCCTGAACTATCAGAGCCAGCCATGGGAGGAAAATGCACCCTCTGTGATGGAGCTGTGCAGCGAGAGAGGAGAAAGGAGACTGTGCTTTGAACAGAGTCTCACCATCCGGTATAGCAACAATACTGTGCAGGTAACATGGCCTTATTCAAGAATCTGGTATAAGCACCTGTAACAGTCATATCCCACCTGATCTATGTTGTTGTGATACCTGTTCATTTGGTTTACATACTGGATGCATATTCTGTGATATTGTCAGTGGTTGTGTGTGGTACTTTATATGTCCCAAAAGCATTTCAGCTTCGCCAGGGTGCTCTTATTACAAGCTATAACTCAGCTTGTTTAATCTTCATAGAAAAACATTGCAATCAAATTATTATCTATTGGTAAATAGATAATAGAGCCACAAATGACTCTTATTGTTTATCATGCTTAAAATCTGAATAGATGATCTAATGGCTTTTTTTTTATTTTAGACTATACCCTTGCGTGCCTACCTGTCACTACCCACGTTGCACCTTTCCTGTGACAGCATAGACTTCGGCACCTGCTATGTTGGTCAGACCAGGGTCAAAGAAGTGCACTTCTACAACCACGGGGGCTCCAGCAGCTTCTGGACTGCTTTTATAGGTACATAGATGAATGCAACAATACAGCTTTTATAGTCAAAATCTATTTACCCAGTATTTTATTTACCTGTTCTATATTGTTGTGCAGAGGCTGAGGAGCGAAGTGAAGTGTTCAGAGTTAGTCCAGAGCGTGGGCTTTTAAAGCCACTGGAATATCCTGTCTCCTCCTGTAGGCAGTTACTGGAGATCAGCTTCACAGCCAGGTACATGTCCTATATTACTGAAGGTACAAATTACAGACATGCAAACCTCTAGCACTCTACACTCATTCCCCATTAAATCAGCTCCATTTACCATATAGGTGCACTGTGTGGTTCTACATTTCCTGGCTGTGTCGATTTAACATACTTTGTTAGTCCCTTTCACCCTGTTCTGCAACAATCAGGACCCCACAGGACCACTACAGAGCAGGTATTATTTGGGTTGTGGATCATTTTCACCACTGCAGTGACCACACTGATCCACACACTAACACACCACCAGAACAGTGCTGAGAGTGACCCACCACCCAATTAGCACCTGCTATGTGGTGCTGCTATTGGGGGTCCTGACCACTAAAGAACAGGGTGAAAGGGGGCTAACAAAGTATACAGAGAAACAGATGGTAGTGTTTTAATATTAAGGTTATTCAGTGTGTGTCTCATAAATATAAATGTCTCAGTAAATATCAAATACTCAGTAAAGCACATCAAGTGTCGTCCTTTTCAAAGCTAATGCAACAATTTCACAAGATGTTAAAACAGGAATACTGTGTAAATATTGGATAGTTTGTCAGGGTGTTTGCTATGCTTGCTTTCCAGGCTTTTGCTAAAAGATACAAGCATCTCGAGAGGGCTACACTACACTGGATATTTAGAAAGAGACGTATAATCATATGATCACATTTTCCAAGTACTTTCCAAATACCTCCCTGGATAGCAGTGGCAGTTGCTCGGAGCATCAAACTTCCATGTCTTTGGAATTAGTTTGGTGGAATTAGGGGAAATTCCGGTTCTTACTGATTTACAGCTTGGGAATATTCAAAGAGTGTCATGCAAATAGCTGCAGTTTAAACTCTTTTTGCATATCTGTCCATAAGGAACAGTGATAATTATGTGCCTAATTTTAAGAAATGTTATGATGAATGGACCAACAGAGATTGGTCAAAATTGCTTGGAATATTCTGGTTCCACTGACTTACATTACATTGAAATGAAGTGTTTCCCCTCTCCTGGAAAGTTGCCATTTTGGAGATACCCGTTTTTCTTTTGGCAGTGACAATATTTTTTGCTCTATTTGTATTTGCCAAAAATGACTAATGCACCTTTGAACTGAAAATACTTACATATTAATTTGAAATTATTTGTCAAACTGAATGAAAGAAAAAAGAATGTGACTTTGTTATACTTCGATAGATTTTTACAATATTGATACAACAGATATAAAATAATTAATCTTTCTGAGGTTTGAGTTCTGGCTGAGCCACACAAAACAGTACCACAGTGTCGTATTTTAAAAAGGCAATAAAATACATATTGTTTTAATTTAAGGGTTGCAAAAATAAATATTATTAATTAGGATATTGGATGCCATAAATGGGTTTGACACTCTCTGTTCAGTCCCTGTATGTTACATATACAGTTTATGCAGATTCTGTGTTTGTTCTTTCCAGCCCTTTTTATAATGCATATTCTTTGAGAAGTACCATATATATCCATGGTATAATTAGAAACACAAACTGTGGCATAATTCATAACATCCTGTCCTAGTGCCCAGCCCTAATTCCCATGTATATTTACTAAACTGCTACTCTAGGTTTACTTGCTGTCCGGATATATGCTGTTAACTGCTACCAGCAGGAAAGACCCACTAACAGTGTTTGTCTCCCACAGTGACCAAAGTTCGTTCCAGGGGACAGTCACTGTGCAAGGCATTCTGGGAGAGCCCCCTCTCATTCTGCAGATTCAGGGGAGAGGATCCTTTGATGAGAGATATGTATCCATGACACCCGAGAGTTGAAAACAAGACACTGGACTATATCTGTATTGTTATTTATTTGTAAAAATACACCATTCTCATTTGTAAAAGACTTTTACTTTTTCATTTGACAAAATGGCCAGTCATTGACATTCAGAGCTGCAGACAGACTGTGACCACTTTTTATGGAATGGCTGAAATGTGGTCTGAGGACCTAGCCTGAAATCCCTACTGATTCCAATGATAACACTTGGTGATACATTTCTTATTTCCTCTTCTCTACTTTCCGTTTTTACTGACAAAGTTTTCTAGTCATACCACCATCCATAAGGTGAGGTGTCCAGACCATGTAGTCACTCCTTATACTACCACCAGGCTCAGGCATGGTCCAAATCCAGAATCTAACTACATATGTTGTCAAATAACCTCCCATTTATTTCAGTGTTCTGTTCATTGTGGGCTATATGCTGTTACAAGATTAGTAGGTGAAGTGGCAGGATTTTTGTACTTTGGCTAATCCAGTGATTATACATTTATAAACTGGCTAATCCAGTGATTCCTAACTCCAGTCCTGAGCAACCTCCTGCCCACCATATTGTAGTGCTTTCCTCGTGCCGGATCAAACTAACCTGTTTACATGACTCAAAATGGATATCAAGGGAACATGGAAAAAACACTATAATGTCCAGGACCAGGTTTGGGAACTGGTAGGTCTGAGGTCAGCTGTAAAAACATAATTGCGCAGACATCCTTTGCAAACATCACGTTTCAGGCAAACACTAAAAGATAACGAAACACATCAGGAAACAAAGCATCGCCATCAACATTACAATGAAACTGTATAATGAGCATTTGTGTTTTAGGACCTCCTTGAGTGGTTATTTCCAAAAAGACAAGGCACGTTCAGATTAAGGTCTCAGCATCACAGCCTTTAGCTACCTTTAGCGAATGTTTCTTAAGCATCATAAGCTTTGCCTGCTCATTACCATTCATTTAGAGACTAAGTCTTTCGCCGTTTAAGTCCTTGATTCAGTCCATCACACTGGTTCTCTAACCAGGATCTGTGTCCTTATATTAGTGTTGAATTAGAGTTAGTCATTATCTGCATGTTCATCTTCATTATGACAGAATCGGCCTGCTTCATCTGAAGCTCTACAGCGTGACTGAGTTGTGATCCTCTTCACTCCCCAGGATACTCGAACACTGCTGCTGCTCCCATCCCAGTTCCAATGCACATCGACACCACACCATACGCTCTGCATTGACAAACCAGATATTTACTTATATGTCATATAATCATCAATGACTCATATACAATAAAAATGTATGATATATGAGAAGATAAATGTGCTCCATTACTAATAACCTGTTGTCCTACAGTGAGCTCCAGAATTAGTCTAATGTTACTCAAAGTAAAGTTGCTTCTGGTCTCCAGAAACTCTAGGAACAAACAGACACCAAGACCGTTGAACTGAAAGATTTTTTACCTCTTGCGTCTGCGTTTGAGCTCGTTGAGCAGGGTCACAACCTGGCGGGCTCCTGTGCAGCCCAGTGGATGTCCCAGAGCGATTGCACCGCCGTTGGGGTTCACTTTGCTCAGTGGAATGCCAAGTTTTTCAACACAGTATACTGCCTACAGGTAAAAAAAATAAATATATATATGTATACGCATGCTTGTTTTTGAGAATGATAAAGATTTTGCCTGACTGCTCTCTATAGCCCTATTTCCACTCACCTGACTAGCAAAGGCCTCATTGATTTCAAAGACATCAATATCATCAACAGTCAAGCCTGCAAGAAAGGGGTAATTGTTAGGTGTAACCCCATACAGAACAGATTTCATCCTAAACAGGTGAAGCACCTCATTGGTCGAGTGATGTGGCACCATGGGAGGAAGCATTATGATACCCTACCTGCCTGCTCCAAGGCTGCTGGAATTGCATAAGCAGGGCCAATGCCCATCACATCTGGGGGTACGCCCACCACAGCACTGGCTCTTAAAACTCCAAGCACAGGCAGACCAAGAGCTTCCACTGTAGACCTGCGGCCCACCAGCACGGCTGCTGCTCCATCACTTACCTGACTGGCATTACCTACAGGACAGACAATCTTTAATTTTAAGTAGTCCAGTCACTCAAGCAAACATGGAATACTCTGCAAAACAAACTACTGGCTAACTATCAGGACTGCTAACGCACTTCTGATAAAGTGGGCTAGAACTGCTGTGCTTAAATTTGGCATGGACTGGAAAAGTTTCTAGATGTAGGGCACATCTATGGTTAGTCACTCTTGCATAAATGAATTGTGCAGTTGGGCCAGATTTGGTGGATGCCTTACCTGGCACAATTCTGAGGAGAAGTCCCTGTAGACTGGGATTTTTGCCACTGCTGGTAGACCTGCAAATTTAGCTACTTCCTCCACACTATGGCCTTTTCCACACCCAAATGAAGTCACTCCTGCTTTGAGACCCATTTTCCACATATCAAACGAGACATTTACTGCACTGTTCCACCTCTTCTCAATCTATGAATCCCTTCACTCACACCCCGCCGGTATTTATAGCCCCATCAGCATAGTAACCCAGACCGGGAATTAAACCCCCAACTCCCAGATGGTGTGGTAGCTCCCTGGTGGGTAGTGGTCTTATCCATTCCTATGGATTCCGTTCCTATTCTATTTTTTTCATAAACATTTATGTAATTATGGCTGTCATGCACATGCTGTTTTCTATGACTGGCTGATGAATGTACTTTGCCAGTACATTCATTTACTGTCACTGTCATTAGTAGATTGTATGTAGATTCATTACATGGTGTCACCATTGCCAAAAGTTGCCAGTACCCTCCCCAATGTATCTATTACTCAGTTCATGCAGCATAGGGAGGAACCCATGCAATGCTCCCCTAGTCAAGGGGAATTACGCTCATGTTTCAAAATTTCTGTAGAATGAAAGATTAGGACGTTAAACAAGGTACTCCTGTGAGGGTTAATGTGAAAGTCCCCAAAGAAAACATTGTTTTAGACTGAACAGTATTTTACCACCATCAACATTTCATATAACAACTCAGCATGTGGGGGTTCACTGGTAGTTTTGGACGGCAAATAAGCTATATCTGAGTTGTAGACATGGCAAACACCTGGTTCCCATCACCACCGCTGTAAAGAAAACAGGTTTCTCTACTACTTCACATCAAAACACTCTAAGTGAGTCAGAATAATTAGAATTCTGAGATTTCGCAAAGCTGGTGAAATTTCCCATTGACATATTTGCATGCACACCTGCTGTGGTGCTGCCGTCCTCCTTGAAGGCCGGTCGCAGCTTGGCCAGACCCTCCAGCGTGGTGCCTGGCCGTATGCCGTCATCTTTGGTTACCGTGATGGTGCGTTGAGTTCCATTCTCATCCACGAATTTGGTGGTGACCGGAACGATCTCCTGTTGAAACAGGCCCCATTTCTGAGCCAGAGCCGCTCTGTCCAGGAGGAAAAATACAAACAACAAGTCCATTCATCAGTCTCTTATCAACACCACTGTGTTCCATAAAGAGCAGCAGCAGCTTTCAAATTATGGTGCATCGGTAGTTTTTCAAATGCTGTAATTTGTTTTGATCAATTACACATATCATGAAAAGAATAGCTGCACAAATAGCTGCACCCAGAAGGAATCAACCAACAGGAGTGAAACTTGGGTAGGTTTTACTTTGTGAGACATGCCAATGATTCAAGTTTTAAGCTCGGCCATGCATGGGACATAAGCAAGGACGGGCCTTATGGCTGGACTTGACTGACCCAACAGTCAGCACCACTGGCAGACGGCTGCCCTTAACACCATGTCACCAGACTGCAAGGGTGTCGTGCCAGACTGTCATGCATTAAAAACTTAATTAGTCCTGCGTTTGTCTTGGTGGAGATGTCCAACTAAGAGATGACCAACGTGTGTGGGGACACTGTAGTCAGCACCAATACAAATGTTTTGTTGCCACATGACACGTGTCTAGAATGCCTGATGTTACTCTGCCTTCACCCAAGACATCATTAGGAACCACTACAACTCCATACTGAGACGTCAGGCATGTTAGCATTAGCAAACATGGCGGCCTGATGTCATACTTCTGTATGTGTATATCTCAATAAATATTACCCATATCTGTCTAAACTTATCATCATTTATTGTTCCTGGTAACCTTTATCTTCCTTCCTAATAGCACTGCAACTCCACACTTCCCTCTGGGTGCAGCTATTCTTTTGATGATGAGTGTACATCAATAAAGTGTGTGCTCATTTCTGGATGAAAATAATATTCTCAGGAGAATATTGCCGGTGTGGCTGGTGGCTGATTTTAAAACCCTTATAAAACTGTAACTGAATCAAAGAGTTGTTGTCAAATTGTTATGACCATGATCAGGAGACTGAAGGAGGTACTTAGAAAGTGATCATACTTCTGCTGGGAGCTGAAAGCAAAGGCGTCTTGTTTTTCTCTGCTGACACCGTACCGCTCTGCCACATTCTCTGAAGTGATTCTGCAAAAACAAGAGAGCATAGCAGATGAAGACTGTGGTCTTTTAGAGACTTAAGCTAACTGTCCCCAGCGTACAAGAAATTTCTTACCCCATCGGAATGATACAATCTCTGGCCTTCTCTGTGTCCATCAACCTGGAGCTGACGTCCCCTGGATTCCCAACAGTACGCAGAGACATGCTCTCCACCCTGTAAAGAAGAAACATGAAGAGCTCACTTCAGGACTGGCAGCTAGTGAGGCTGATAAAAAAAATATGAATAAAGAATCATTTTTATCTGGGGAGTTTATTTTTAGCATCTTTATTCATTACTATTAGTCACGTTAACCCTCTTTCTACATCATCCTTAGCTCACAAATCTTTAAATCATTGCACATCACTAAGCACTTGCATATTCAGGAGGGCTCATGCATACAGCACCAATACTATAGAGCCTATAACCTTTATTCTGCTGTAGGTCTGTTTATAACCTTTGTGTGAGTTTATGTACCAGCAATATTAGAATTTATAGATTTATCATCAAGGTGCTGCACAGAAGGAATCAACCAACATGAACGAAACTTGGTGGGTGGGTTTTGACACTTGCGAATGTAAGCAAGGGGCTTGTCGCTGTACCTCACTGACCCAATAGCCACGACTGTAGACATACAGGGAACAGTGATGTCTCCAAGAGTCATTCATTGGCAGATGGCTGCACAATGCTGGACGACATGCACACAGACCATTACGGCGCGTCCCCTTAACACAATGTCACCAAAGACTGCAATGGTGACGTGCCAGACTGTCATGGAGTGACTCAGAAAGGCAGCGGATCTTCTTTGGATGTATAAGCAAACATGGCAGCACGATGCCAAACCGAGAGACAATACTTCTGTATGTGTAGCTCAGTAAATATTGTACATATCAGTCTAAATGTATCATCATTTATTGATCCTGGTGACCTTTATCTTCCTTTCCAATAGCACTGCTATCCTACACTTCCTTCTGGGTGCAACTATTCTCTTCATGCTGAGTGTGACATGACCATTTCCCAATATGTCTCCTTCCTTCAGAACATTGTTATTGCACCTTTAAGACTGATATATGCAAATGAACTGTGACTAACTGTCCTGAATAGCCTATATGCACACTCTCTTCCGCATTCCGAGTCAGCCAGCTTCATTACTTCCTGTCTTGCTAGTAAACAGCGCGGCTATGGCGTTTTTCACTCGCTCGCTTCAGGATTTGCTTAGGGTTACGGTCAACGACGTCACTCGTATTATTCAGACATCGTGTCAGGCGTCAGCAACAATGAAAGAGCAGGGCTTCAAACTCTACATTTCAATCTTCGTCCACAATTATGAAGGTAAGATCCGGTCTTGTAATGTTAGCCCTTGGCTAATCTGTTTGTTTACTAAGCAATGCTAACGTAGTGATACATACAGTACCACATCAAAACATTCGAATTTCATGGAAAGAGTCCCCTTTAATAATTAAATTCAAACGATAAACTTTGTGATTAATATACAATATGACAATTTAACAAAAACCTCTTCACTATATTCTCATTTTTGATGTTGCACTGTATGTTTATAATCAGGAAACGAATTTTAATCAGACAGCAGCGGGATCCGGAGCCGAAGCGTAGTCGTGGTCCCCGGGGAGTGTATCAGCCTCCTTGACAGGTGTGTCATCCTCCGTCGGTCGCTTTCTCCTCTCCCAAACCCCCGGTCTTGAAAGTGGAACGGAGAAATTGTTTAACAGTCGCCGTCCTGACTTGGACTCTGGTTCACGCACTTCCTCTTTCTTGAAATGCCGGCTACACACGCGGGTATGCGGAGTGACTGTGAAGTTCTCCCTCCGGATAGCAACAATCCATTTATGCCGGTTTTCCGCATCGGAGGGAGACGTATGAAAACTAAGTACTTTGTTGTATCTACTGGAGGCCTGACATAAAGGTACACAGCAATGTCCAGCTGTAGCGCTGTCAGTTCGCTGAAACTTAAACTTCTTTGCTTGAGACATTATCGCGATTTCCCTAAACTCAACACAACAGTGTGGATAGCGGAAGTGGCTGAGCTGGCTGAGATTTTAGCGGAAATACGTCACCACCCCTGTGTGCATGTACCCCATTATGCATGTTTTATTTTAAAATCACTTTGACATGTTACATGTGAACAGTTATTAGATACTGTGGCTTGTTGACATGATATGAATGGTTTGTAACTGTTGGCTATCAAATTTGGCTTGTAATTCACAGCCAACATAATGTTATTCATTTGTTATTCAGACTAAATATTTAGTAAAGTACTCAGTATCATAACTAAATATCACTATTCAGCGTTATTATTCAGTACTACCAGAGTTTCCAAATAAATGACATACTGACCCGCATGCGAGGCCCATGTCATATGAGCCGTTTCTGATTCCACCTTTAATAAAGCAGAGAAAGCCAGCCTTCATTAAAGAGTCTCACATACACATGACTGGTTATTTACTTTTAGCCCTCCAAGCTGGACTTTTACCTGCTACGTTCAAAAGTGCCTGCAGTCCAGACGAGCACTGCCGGTTTACTGTGTAGACAGGTACTGTTTCTGGAAAGCCACTGAAAATCAGAGATACATTTTAATGTACAGGCATTAAACCAGGCTGCTATTATTACAGTCTTTAGTTACAGGGGTTGGACAATGAAACTAAAACACCTGGTTTTAGACCACAATTTCTTCCTTTCATCCTTTTGCAGCCAATACAGCGTCATTTGGGCAGCCGTGTTTTTATGTTTTTTGGATACAATCCGGGTTAGCACCTGAACATCCCTTTCAGACAGCTTCCTCTTGCGTCCACAGTTAATCCTGTTGGATGTGGTTCGTCCTTCTTGGTGGTATGCTGACATTACCCTGGATACCGTGGCTCTTGATGCATCACAAAGACTTGCTGTCTTGGTCACAGATGCGCCAGCAAGACGTGCACCAACAATTTGTCCTCTTTTGAACTCTGGTATGTCACCCATAATGTTGTGTGCATTGCAATATTCTGAGCAGAACTTTGCTCTTGCAATGTGCAGTTAATGAAGATTGGCCACCAGGCTGGTCCAATTTAGCCATGAGACCTCCCACACTAAAATGACAGGTGTTTCAGTTTCATTGTCCAACCCCTGTATATATATATATTATGCAAATATGCTGGAATTCTGGAACCATATTGGGATCTGACAGTGATCAGTTTGATCTATATGATTATGAAACATCTGAAATCCATCTGACCTGAGAAACTGGGCAATTCTTGCCACCAGGGCTCCTCCTCCAGGCTGTAATACGTTACCTGCAGGATAACAGTACAAAGAGGGAAAGAAGTCACCTCTAGAGGTACTACAGTATCATCGCTGTCAGAACAAAAATCTCAAAAAAGTTACTTTACAGAAGAGAACAAAAAATATAGCAAGATGTAAGTTAATGCAATAAGATTCATGGTGTCCCCTTTATGTTCATTTTTCGTGATCTTTTAAAATTATGACCAAAAATCATTGATTTTGATTCAACAGTGGTGATATGCATATCTATGATGGCTGCAAGACAGTAACTATTAAATACTCATCATCAAAATACGTTACACACAGAAGGAAGTGCAGTTAAACTGATATGGGGAATATTAACTGAGCTACACATGCAGAAGTAGTGTCTCTCAGTATGGTTATGGTATAGTATAGTTAGCAAACATGGTGGCCCGACACCATACTGAGCTACACATGCAGAAGTAGTGTCTCTCAGTATGGTGTCGGGCCACCATGTTTGCCAAGACATCTGGCGTGTTGTGTTAGCAAACATGGTGGCCCGACACCATACTGAGAGACACTACTTCTGCATGTGTAGCTCAGTTAAACTGATATGGGGAATATTAACTGAGCTACACATGCAGAAGTAGTGTCTTTCAGTATGGAGTCGGGCCACCATGTTTGCTAACACAACACGCCAGATGTCTTGGCATGGAGCTGTAGAGGTTCCTAATGCTGTCCTGTGATAATCCATTCCATGCAGCTTGAATATTCTCACACAGCTACTGCGGATTTTGTGGTATGGATGTAGGTGGAGGGACACCAGACCTACTGAACACATGGCATGTAACAAGAAAACTTTCATCTTGGTGCTGACCACGGTACCTCCACACACGGATTCGTTGGTCGTCTCCACCGAGACAAAAGCGAGATTATCAATACCAGCTCAATACATTCTGAGTCACTCCATTGTTTTTGCTATCCAGTGTCAATCTATCCTGTCAGATGATTCTGGGTGAAGCTATTTGTGGAATTACTTTTTGACAGTGACTGTATGTAAGGATGCAGAATTAATAGCAGCATTGGCATAGGTTTGTACATGGAATATATTGGATATTATGATTGGTCTAGAACTTTCAAATAAGGAGCTATAGAGGAACTATAGAATTAATCTATAGGAGCAACTATAGAATTAATATCTGAAAATCAAACATACTGCCATAAATAACATTTATATCAGGTTTACATAATACTATTAAATAAGCCTGAGAGATTGCTGGAGCCTATCCCGGTACTCACTGGGCAGAAGGCAGGAGACACCCCGGCCAAGTCGACAGTCCATCACAGGCATAAAGAGATCAACTTTTTTTTATTTAGTTCATAATAGCGGCAATGGCTGTGATTTAGTGACTTACCAACACAAGTATCCCCCAGTTTATCTGGTACTAGACCCACATCCTTCAGGACTGCACTCATCACTGCACTCAGCAGCTCATCTGGGGTAGTGTCCTGCAGAACCCAAGATCAACAAAGGCCAAAGGTCAGATGTAGAGACATGGCAGGACGCTTGCAGGATTGCACAGTTCTGACCTTTGCTCCATTGCGTGTGGGCATTTTGGATTGCAGGTGCAATCAGATCCAATCATGAGGGCAAATTAACAACCTTTTTATTAAACTGTTTCATGAACTCCTCTGGTAGCTTATGAGTATATTATAAAAGAAAAAACACTTAAATTAATATTCATTAATGCATGACGTGGAAAAATGAATAGACAAGGCAGAAATACTTAGTGTGTGAAAGTTCACCCACCTCTGCTTTCTTCTTGTTTACTTTAGCTCCAACACGTTATACTATTACAGGCTTTTATTAAAACCAGTGTCTGCATATTAGAATTAGTTTCATATCAAACTTGTTTTATGTAAACTAAAATACTGAGTCACTTTTATTTCATTTTTCTCATTTTATTGAATTTTACTGTTTTTAACAACGGCTAAACAGAGACACCTACAGGCGGCGCGGCGCCACTACAGGGCCGTTCAATGCGCGAATTAAAAAAGCTAGGCTAATAAACCACACGATGAAAAACTACATAACGCAGACAGACACACAGACAGGCAGACGGGCAGACTACTGCACCTTGAATGAGCCTCTTTTGGCTCTCCCGATTGCAGTCCGTAACCCGTGAACCACAACAACATCATTGGGCCCCGCTGGAGAGCCGCAGGGCTTCATGCGGACGGAAGGCTCGGCTACCCCCGCAGAGAGGTGCCGAGAAACCGCCTTCAACCGGAGCATCGCTGACAGGGAGTCGGGACACTTGACTTAGTCTTGCAGCACTGCACTTCGGCTGTCAGTTCCTGGTGAACCAGGCTGTGTGAGATGGGCTGATGACGGGATTTCAAAATAAAAGTCCTCACGTTGGCTAAAGTCTGTGCTTCTGATTAGCATATTTAAAGTATTTAAAGAATCATTGAAATAGGAATAAAAAAATTTTAAACAGTGTAAAAATATGAAAAATTCACCTTTTCCTTCTAACAACAACAATCTAATAATAATAATAATAATAATAATATTTTTATGTTTGAACTTAGCACTTAAAGCATTTTTTTTCATATTTTTGTAAAAACTGAAAGATATCATTGAGGATGTCAGATACAGGGACAGATTATACCTTTACTTATTGATGTCACATGCATAAACTCCAACAGATGGTCCTGTTCAGTGTTTAGGTCGCAGATCAACATAATACCGATGAAAATCACATAATTTACTCACATCCTCAGAAGACACCACCTTTTTTTTCTTCGACTACTCTGTCAGCACACTTATTAAAAGTCAGATTCTTGAATCTTAAATCTTCTGGATTTTTTTTGTATTTTATTTACATTTTTCTGTACTTTTTGTATATTTAGATTTATTTATTATTTGTATATTTCCTGATACTCCTGTTCTTTCCTGTACTTCTGTTCTTCTTTCCTTCCTGTTCTTTGCTGTAATGTTGTAAATTGCCCCACTGTGGGATCAACAAAGGATTATTTTATCTTGTGGGGCCCAAAGCACAATCCACATTGCCTAATGTTCTGCAGCACACTGCATGCATTTACACATTTCCACCAGAGAGGTCTCCAAACCCCAAATGCTACACAGAGTGGCTTTAAATACCTTTAATCCGTTTACAAATTGGGCGATTATATTAAATAAAGCAGCAAATGAATTAAAAATGAATGCATTATTTTACAGTTTCTGCATGACTCATATAACTGTGGTATGTTCTAGATAAACTCACAAAGTCATAATTGTTTACATTAGTAACCAGACATCTGAAAAGTTTAATACCTGTAAAGCTACATTTTTTTCAGATATACGACTATTTTGCCATCATCAACATTACATGTCTCTCCCACAGAAACCACTTTTGTCAGCTGCCTGAAACACCACCTTGCAATTCTAGCCCTTTTGTCTGTTACACAGTGTAGCGCCTCTTAACACAGTCCTCATTGCTTGCCTACCAGCAAGCATGGCATTCCCTCACACAACACACAGGGAGCTAAACCAGTAATAACTGGCTCCTCTGAAATGTCCTGCTCCAGTCTAGCTTGTAAAGGTGAAGTAGCTCTACCAACTTGTTCTACCTGACTTTCAGGATTGGACTCTAGCTCAAACTCATACGGCAGAACTGACGCCATTGTAGGAATAGTCACAGCGGTGTGGGGTAGCCAGACTGAGGGTGAATCCAGATACACAGTATGAGAACAGTAAAAACAGTGAAGCATGTAAATCTTTTCTACTAGACCCCAATATACACAGATATGTGCACAATACGTCCCGTTTATGTCTGAGATCTAGCCAGACTGGCTTTGTTACCATCTCACAGGCTGATTTATTCATGAAAAGTGGTGGAAATCCCCTTTAATGGAGCTTTGAATATAAGTGTATGTCGCAGTGTATCCAGCAGAGGGCGCTAGAACCGCCAAAAAGGCCAATGAGCCGCTGATGCTTACGTCAGCGCTCCGCGGAGAGAGAGAGGGGGAGAGAGAGATAGAGAGAGGGAGGGAGAGAGAGAGAGTGTGTGTGTGTGAGAGAGAGAGAGAGAGAGAGAGAGAGAGAGAGAAGGAAAGTTTCACCCTCAGTTAGAGCAGGAGAGCGTTTGCTGGGCGCTGGGTTTGTGTAGCTGCTCGATCTTCTGGATTACCGGTGAAGCGCTCAGTGCGGATGTTACTCGGCGGTTGGTGCTGTTGGAGAGGGTTCGTGTGCTGGTCGTCCTGTTTCCCCCGTTTTCCCTGCACGGCTGTTTCTTCTCCGTTCCTGCTTCACCTTCTCTCCAGGATGATAACACACAGCACAGGTGAGCTGGAGCTGCAAGACAGATGTGTGTAGAGGTGTGACGAGACAGTCAGGCTGTGTTCTTGAAGCTGAAGTTATTGAACGCGCCGTTCCACCTTAAACGGTGCAGTAGTTACTTACATGTAGATGTCATTAAAGGTGGAACGGAGCATTCGGGTAAGGAGCTGCGAATAAGAGGCGACTTGGTTTATGAATGTTGTGCATTCAGTGCAGTTACTCGTCCTGAACCGAGAGCAGCGCAGCGAGGCCAAGGCAACTCAACCTGTTTAGCCTGCTGGAGTTAAAACACAGACACATTACATCCTGAGAGAGAGAGAGAGAAGCAGAAAAAGTAAGAGAGGGAGAGAGGGAAAAGAAGAAGAAAGGGAGAGAGAGAGAGTGAGTAAGAGAGGGAGATATAGACATGGAGAAAAGAGGGAGAGAGAAGGAGGAACGGACAGGATGTTAGAGGGACAGGAAAAAGAGGGAGAGAAGGAGAAAGTGAAAGGGGGGAGAGAGGGACAGGGACAGAAGAAGAAAGAGAGGGAGAGGACAAGGAGAGAAAAGAGAGAATGAAAGAAATGGAGTATAAGGAGAAAGGAAAAGAGAAAAGGGAGACGAAGTAAGGTGGTGAAGGAGAGAGGGACAGGAAAAAGAGGGAGAGAAGGAGAAAGTGAAAGGGGGGGAGAGGGACAGAAGAAGAAAGAGAGAGGGAGAGGACAGGGAGAGAAAAGAGAGAGAAGAAAAGAAATGGAGTAAGAGGAGAAAGGAAAAGAGAAAGGGAGACGAAGTAAGGTGGTGAAGGAGAGAGGGGAGAAGGGGAAAGAGAGAGGGTGAAGGAGGGAAAATAACAGGAAAGCTAAAGAGGCAGAAAGGGGGAGAGAGAGAGAGGGAGAAAGAGGAAAGGAGGGAGAGAGAGAGGGAGGGCTGTCAGTCTCTGAGCGTCTGACAGATGACAGCTGTCAGTGTGTAACTGCAGTAGCTTGTATACCGGGGTGTCAGACTGTAGAGCACACAGTAAGAAGTGTGTCACGGTAGTACAGTAACTTCAGACACGCTCATAACGTCCCCCAATAAACCGACCGGAGATATGAATATAAATATTCCTCTGATCATCTTTACATGATGGAAAGGTCTGTCGGACATCATCACACCATTCACTACGTTCCTACAACAGTGCTACAGCATTGTCTAAAGAGGGTGCGGGTTACAACAACCCAACAAGGCTGTCACAACCTCACCATGAGATAACCTTTAGATGCCAGGTCAGTATTAAGACCACCTGTGGGCAAAAGTTCCAGGCAGTAATAATGGAGCTTGTGAAGAACTCTCGGAGGCCCTGACAGCTTTTCCACTGTGTGGTGACAACACTGCCAGGTAACACAGTCACAGCTTTCTGAGGAACTACATTTTAACATTGTGGGCACCAGACAGGAGGTGAACTCATCGTAACTGTGTTTGCTGGGAAGTTGGTGGGTATCGTACCACAGTAGCACCATGCCGACAGTTCACTTTAGCCAAGTCTTTATAACATCTATTAGCGTCTGTGACTTATATTAATTAATTAATTAATGTTAAGATATTAATAATATGAAATAATATTTCTATTTAGCTGAAAGAGTCAGTAATCAAAGGAAGTGGAAACAAACACGTTTGGTGAACACAGGCCGATTAGCCAGTGATAATCAGCCAGGTGGATTTGGTCCGATCCATTGTTCAGGGCGTGCTTACAGCCCTGGAGGAAACTGAATAACCACCCGTATTAAAACTGTATGAGCGATGCTGTGGTTTATACCTGGAGGTAAATACTTCTGTTCATTCTTCGGTTCATCTTTTCCACATGACCAGTATTATCAGAGCAATGCAGGTATTGCTGAAAGCGAAACTGAAAGACAAACCTGTGTTGATGTATTCTAGTCATGCAGAAATGATGTATTTGAGGTATGTGGAATCGAATAAAGCACTTTAGTGCACAGTATTAACAGTAACCCTTACTACTGATAACACATGACTCTATAATAAGAGTCTAATGACTCTACATGTAATTAAAAGGCATGATAAATTATCATAGCTGATTCATTGTTGACTGGTAATTCCTATTTTATCAAAACTGTGTCTTGTGTGGGGAACGGTAACGGTAACCTGTCTGTAGAAGTGTTAGACCAATCAGAGGCAGCCAAACAACTGTATGCTGTGACATCATAAACACAGCTCAGTGAGAACGGGGATGCTCTTACTGTCAGAATAACAGGCCTGGACTTCGCAGCCACAGTACTGATCAGAATCACAATTAGATCTTCCTCCCTAAACGTTTGGGCCTAGCTTTAAGGGAAGGTTTCCACCATAATGCTCAACTGATGGTTCATTACTCAAGGCTGCCTGTTTCACTTTTACTAGCTGGGCTACCCGGCTTCGTTCCTACGCCTCTGCTGGGTGGTCTTAAAGTGTGGTAGGATGTGTAGCTGTACCCCAGATAAGCATGAACAGTAGTCATCATGTGGATAGTCTGAAAAGAACATTGTGATCCTTTTTTACTACTTAAAACAAAGAGATTGAAAACTGACTATAGCCGCCACATGGCCTGATCCAGTTGAACCCGTCTTAAGATTTGTGGTGAGGCATGATCGGAGAACGTGCGGACATTATGAGTCACGTTTTTGGAAATTTAGCTACTGTAGTTTGTCATTGTGTCTCTTATAACTTGCTGTTGCAGGCTGTCCACCCTAACAGTGCACTGAAAGAGCTTTTATGGGACAGTCAGTGTCAAACTATTAGTTAGCCTTGTTTTGAGTTTCTGTGAGCTCATAGAGGAGCTCATGCATCTCTGGAGGCCTGGAGAACTTGGCCTGGAAAAGTTTCATTCAAGCATTGTGTGGAGACACTGATCAGCGAGTGATGTAGGCTGTCAGATGCACTGATTACATTTAATGTAATTATAGGAATAGAGCTTTGGGAGGTGGCTATGTTGTACAGTTCGCTGTGCACTTTACTTCCTTGTCTAAGACCTTGGTGCGAATCCTATATTGGGCAGTGCTAGTGTTGGGCTGATTGGAACATCTGAGCAGGTTTGGGGCAGCTTTTCCTTGCACTGCGTTGGGCTTATTTGTCAATAGCTGTAAAGTCAGTTGGAATATAGTGCAGCTACTTCCCTGTTTTAAATCTAGGGATTCAAATTAGCATTAAAATGAGCTTTTTCAAATTACTGATCGTCAGACAGTTTGTGTAAGCCAGTTAGTCTGGTCAGAAGTGTTTCAGGCCACATTAAGTGTCTGGTCAGATTTGGTGTGAGTTTTTCAGACCATGTAATACATCTGTAGGTATTAACAACACATGCACAGTCTTAAAAAGAAGACCTGGCTCAATGTTTAGGACTAAAAATTAATATTCTACTAATAAAGATATGATTACAGCAGATCATTTACTCAGGTCTTCGGAAGACATAATCTTCACTTCGTTTTCACTGAGTTCTCTTTGAATGCACTTTCAGTGACCACAAACATTTGATTCACCTTCTCAGACAAGGGTCTCTGGCACACCCCTCTGTACGAAATGTCTTTTGCACCTTGGGTGTAATTACACATTTCCACCAGAGAGGTCTCCAAATCTCCAAAAAGCAAATAATGGAAATGTTGTCCTATCTAAATAGTAATATTTTTTGGATATTAGCTTTCTGAAGGTATGTATCTTCAGGCAGTTCATGCAGGCCACTTCGAGCATTGATATGGAATATAAAAGATGAGTGCAAAGTCTTGTTGTTCGTGTGCATGTTTGACTAATTGATAATAATAATATAGATACTGTTGTTCTTATTAAGCATTTACCTTATGAGGTTATGTACATGTCTGGTCTTAACCGTCCACTCTGTGAATAATACAGTATATCGTCACTGTCCAATGAAAAACAGGGAAGTCTAGTTTTGATGATTTTGACTTTTATGCATCATTCGCACACCGGAGCTGCCGTTTACACTGTGTGAACATTTTATGAGACAGAAAATGGTCCATATGGTTCCATTGACTTACATTAATAATAAATTAGGTTCTATTTGCCATTTTGGAGATCCCTAATGTTGACTGTGACGTAACGAAGTATACCACTATAGTAATTCCTCCTTTTGATAAAGGTTCATTTGCTCTTTCTTTGAAATCTGCAAGTTTTGTGTTGTTCTGCCAGAGACACTTGCTTGCCTTTACCGTTTGTGTATATATGTCTGTTTATGTTCAACTCTAAGTGGCCACTTCTAGGATGCCATTTTCCACGAGTGAGGCCACACGTTGGACCTTGTTCCTTTCATTGCAGTGGCTGCATTATCTCCTAACTTGAAAAAACCAAGTGAGCTATAATGAGTCATTCAGACCTGAGTGCAGTGAACCACACACCCTTCCTCTGTAATGACCAATCCTCTGCCGGCCCACACAGTCGTGGTAAACCCGTCTGTCTTGCAGATAGTAATACCGGCCTGTTGGCAACCCACTAGCCAAGCAGAGGCGAAGTCAAAATGCCAAACTGAAAACACCCACAGACAGAGGCTGCTGTGTTACTAGCAAAACAGCCCACCGGGCCGATAACGGCAGTGGAACACACATGAGATGCCAGGGCCAGACGGAAACAGAGGGTTCTAATTCCATTCGGATGGGAATGGGTGTAAAATCGACTGACCCCAAAGTTTATCGCCCTCTTGCAGGCGTGTCTTATGTTTGTTTGAGCCACATTCTCACCGGGTCAGGTTTGTGTTTGCATGCTCGGGATGGAAGAATTTAAACCATTTGAGGTGGGGTTGTAAGATGATTTCAACAGTCCACTGTTTTATATTAGCTGGTATTTCTTATTCCAGCCTGAAACTGGGTTTGACATGCTGTACAGTACTCTGTAGCGCAGGTAGCGTAGCTCTCAGTCTCAGCAGCTTGACAGTATTTTTTTTATATTGTTCATCAATGTTCTCAAACTACACAACCCAGCATGCATTGCAAAAATGCATAATACAGCCAACTTCAATGGCACGGAATTGGAAATGGCACACATAAATTGAGATCTTGTTCATCTCCTCCTTGTCTTTACGTTAGTAACACTTCAATCCGTCCTCCAATCTCTTGGGAAAATTGGGGATCCTGGGCATGGTTGCAGTTCCTAAGCTATGAAGGACCAGCTCCCGAACCTGAGGCAGATCAATTCTGCACCTCTAGTTTCTCAAAACTAGAGAAAGACAGAAGGTGTTTGTGGGTGGAGCAGTTACATTTACGGCATTTAGCTGACGCTCTTATCCAGAGCGACTTACAAGGTTAATCATATTACAGGTAGGCCAATGTAGTGTTAGGAGTCTTGCCCAAGGACTCTTATTAGAGTAGCACAGCATAGTCACCCAGACCAGGATTTGAACCCCAGTCTCCCACGTGTAGAGATGGCACTCTGGGTAGTGGTGTTACCCGCTGAGCTACACCAACCAGTTGTAAGATGAAAGCATGATGTCGTAGTAATCTTATTTTCAGAGTCTTTTTTGATATTGATTATTGAGACGTTTTTATTTTGATTTTAGGACATTCAGGCATTCAGGAGGAGCTTGTTGTAGAAGTTGTTGAAACAATGAAAACAACATGTTCCGTTACTGAAAGAGCATTATTAGTGCAGTTTAGTGCAGCACAGTATGTAGATGGCTAGTGTAAATCATAGTTCCTGACAATTTTGATTAGGTGTGCCATTTCTGCTTCTTGTCGGACTCTTCCAACTTATCAAACCAGAAAAAAAAAAAATATATAGGGATGCATATTGTCGCTGTGCAAAGAAAAAGTGTATTCAAAATGCCGGCTTTACATATTTAAGCTTAATGTTAGTCAATGGAACCAGACTTTTTTGATTTTGGGCCATTTCTGTATGCCCATTCATCATAAAATCTTCACGCAGTGTAAACGGGAGCTGCTGCATTCAAATGATGCCTCACAGTAAAAATCAACAACAATGAAGAGACATGTTTTTCATTGGACATCCATTGAAATTGTCTTAAAGCACTGCAGTGCTATACTTCCCTTCGAGACATTTTTACACTGCTCAAACAGTCTGAGTAATACAGAGTAGCGAGTTCAGCACTGAAGCAGTAAATCCATTTCCATCCTGTGACTTCATAACCTCCATAACCTGAAGTAATTACACGAAGACTTAGATTGTACCAGAATGGAACAGGAGCGGGTTTTGGCATGGCGTCAGATTGCGCATGAATTTGCAATTGTTTACGTGGATAATGAGAGCCCAAATTGCAATCAAGAGTTTCTTATCTAATTTAGTCCTGCTCTGCTCGGTGGACACAGTTGGTTCTCTGCTTTAATGAGTCTGGAGGAAATCCTCTGATTAGGGGCTGCGTGTCTCACTGGCTCTGTTCACTGCAGGTATACAGCCTTCATTAGCAACTCTACCCAGAGCTGTAAAACTCTGCATCAGTGCTGTTTAAGAGATGCAGTGCGAAAGCGTTCAGCGACATCAGCTGAAAACAGAATTTAGGAAAATCGTTCCCTGCAGGTTGCCATTGCATCTGCTGTTTGAAAGACACCACCATCATCTGTGTTTCCAGAGATAAACGGTGCAGGAACAACAGCTGACATTAGATTTGCTGACAGGTTTATAATAGATGGAGGCTAGCAGGGGGCCAGTGTTCACAGCATCCCTCTCAACACTGTGGCCTAACTGGCTGCAAAATTTACATTTACGGCATTTAGCTGACGCTCTTATCCAGAGCGACTTACAAGGTTAATCATATTACAGGTAGACCAATGTAGTGTTAGGAGTCTTGCCCAAGGACTCTTATTAGTGTAGCACAGCATAGTCACCTATACCGGGATTTGAACCCCAGTCTCCCACATGTAGAGATGGCACTCTGGGCAGTGGTGTTACCCGCTGAGCTACACCAACCACTAACCAAAATCAGTTCATGCCATTTGTTTTGGTCAAAAATAAGGAACTGTAGTTAATCACTTTGCTGACTAATATTTTTTTTATTATAGATCAGCTTTTCAAACACTTTTATAGCCAAAGGAAAAACACTGTATAAAGTTCAGCCATGCTATCCAGACATTTATGCGCTTGTTTCAAGCCAGCGGGGATGAAATGTTTTAAAGAGCATGCTTAGACACTCCATAACTTAGCCTTTTCACTTAGATGAATGTTTGATGCTGCTATATGAAAGGGTGCCCCTTCCAATATCATACATAGCCAAGGCAAGAGCATCAATGCTTAAGGAATTTGGATGTTAATGTTTACCAGCATTAAACTCACTGTAAAGTTTTGCATGGAGAATTTCTTTTGCTTTGGAGGTCAGTAATGAAAATTTTATGGTCATTAATCTCATTTTGGGTCAGTGGGTCTCATTACCTTTACAAAGGAAAGCACCATGTTGCTGTTTGTGTATAGGCTACCATATGAGCATAAAGCCATTGCCCAAGTAGCATGCAGATGTGGATCAGATCAGGCTAAAGTGTCCCACTGCTGGCCAACTGTTGGCACTGGCAGTCTGCTAAGAACCAAAGGTGGCCCACAAATTTAACACATGCACCTGTCCCAAAACAAATCTGGTCCACTTCTGGCACCTGTATGGCAGTGCTGGCAACTGGCAAACTGCATGTTAGCCAAAAGTGGCCCACATATGTAAAAATTCATGTGGTCCACATGTTCCAAAACAGATTTGGTCCACATCTGGCACCGATGCAGCAGTACTGCCTACTTTTGGCTGACGCGTGGCCCTAATCTGGTGCGCACACATGGTCCACATCTTGCAAACGGGAGTGGTCCGCCCACGTGCTGTCAATCCGTGTAGTAAGCATGCCAGATGACAGTGGGGAATTTGGGCCAGACTTGCGCCAGAACAGTTTGGCTGGATTGTGTTTTTAGAAATTCTTTATACATATCCAGGCTGTCTGAACATAGCTGTGTCAATAAATGTTGGAGTTATCAGCTGCATTTTCACCTATATCAGCCAGCAGTATATCGTCCACACCCATTCAGCCCAGAACTCAGCCTAAAGCAGCCTAAAGCTCAAAAATTCTTCTGGCATTCCTGGTGAGTTTGCTAATTTAAAAAAAAAAAAAAGACGATCTGATACAAAAGCTCAAGGCGTTTTGCTTATGCATATTTTCTTGACTTGTCTTTATTGTTAGCATGGCATTTAAAGGCTGATTGCTCTCTTAAATCACCTAATCTATTTCACTCTGTTTACTCTAAAGCTGATTACCTTGCTATGCAATGGTAATTGACCTTTAGCAATGCTGCACCCAGTTTGTACTGTTTTCCAGTCTAAGCCTAGACACCTTAGGGGTGGAGGCTTACTTAGCACTCAGTAAGGCGATAAGTACAAAAAAATCAGATTTTATCACTATTTTGATCGAAACTCTGGGACAGCTCTGGGTCTGCATGAGTCAGACCGTAATCAAGCTTCTGTTTTGCAACCAGCCAATAAGCTTACAGAAAGAGACATGATGTAAACGCAGTGAAAAACTCAATGTCAATATTGTGTCACTTCAGAGGAAAAATGAGGAAATTTTGCATCTTAATTTTGACAAGCATCCAGTCTTAAACCATCCCTGTGTAAACCGTTCTCTGAGGGCTTATATCCAGGGCTGTGGGCGCAGACTAGGAAACTATCTATCAGAAAGAAATCAGAGTAAGGGTGTACATGCGGAGAGCTAAAATACAGCACTCAGAAATCAGAATATGCTGTTTACATGGCCACTGGAAAAATCTGATTACTGCTGAAGTGCATGCAGTCGTTATTAGCCGTGAGTTTGATTTTGAAATCGAAGCTTGATGGTATGTAATATGCTCTAGAGTTTAATTCAGTCACTTACTCAGCCTTACTCAGTTGGCATTCTTCATAGAAACCACTGACCATTATCAAAACTATGCACCGGATCTATTGTTAATAACTCAGCTGGGTTGTTTCATAAGATCATACGATCTGCTACTAATCTCTGGTGTATGATTAGAGCTCTTTAGAATTCAGGTATTTAATAATGGAGCCAATCAAAAATAATTCTAAAATATATTCTTAAATCTGTAAATATGTTTATCGTTACATAACCACTAATTAAGGCTAACGCTGTGTTAATAACACATCTGATGATTACATTTTTAATAACTAAAGCTTACTCCTTCAGTTGCATTTAGGAATAACTCCATCTATTTTGCGCCAGCTCCTTTTATGTCGGCTCTGTTGTGATTTATTTTTAGCGGGCCAGAACGCCTTTTTTCCAGTGCACTCTAGCTCAGCATGCTGTCCTGTAACGTCATTGCCCTCCAGTTACACACACCTGCAGTGGAGTTCAGCTGAAGTTCATGTGGTTTACACCTGAGTTCATAAACTCTTGACTATTACACTGAAACAAGTAACACATTGAACTGAACGGATTCAGATGTGTAGATTTTTTTTCTATGTGAAGTATGTCTTATGTTAATAATTGTGTTTAATGTAATATGATGATATTGGTGTGTTTAGCAATTCAGCTCAAACATCAGCTCAATGCTTCACTTGTTTCAATGTACTTACTTACATAATCCTCAGAAAATATTTGTGATTTACTGGAAAGGCTTGGTGTAAATCCAGTGAAACTCTGACTGGGTCCTTTTATAAAGTGTGGTGCTGTGCAAAGCAGTTGTGTTTGAAGGGCCCATATCCTACCTTTTTTCTTGGATTTGATTTCCCCTGTAATAATGTTAGTGTGGCTTTATTTACCCACAGCCATTCACACATGACTGTTTTCCAGCCTCTCTTAACCCCCGCGTATTAAACAGACTGCCTTGCTACTGTGCCTGTAAATCTGATATATGTAAATGAACTGTGTTCTGATTTGTTGCCCTGTATTTTGTACTGTCCACACAGAAACACCTACCACAACACTTATATAGACAGGTTTAAATAAATGATTTATATAATAAGTATATTCATTAGAGATGTGCAATGGCGGAGTTTCTGGAGTTAACTCTGACACCTTGATTCCTGCCACCTATGCTATCCCGCTATGCCATATAACCATATATAGCTATGCTATAACTTTTTATACTCTATAATCTAAACTGAAGTTCCTATAGTGTCTTTACACTAAATTAAACGTTTTATACTGACTCTATGCTAAGCTAAATGTTTTATATTGACTCTGTGCAAGGCTAAAGTGCATATACTACCTCTACACTAAACTAAAAGTATAATACAGACTCTATGCTAAGCTAAACGTTTTATACTGACTCTATGCTAAACTAAACGTTTTATACTGACTCTATGCTAAGATAAACGTTTTATACAGACTCTATGCTAAGCTAAACGTTTTATACTGACTCTATGCTAAGCTAAACGTTTTATACTGACTCTATACTAAGCTAAACATTTTATACTGACTCTATGCTAAGCTAAACGTTTTATACAGACTCTATGCTAAGCTAAACGTTTTATACTGACTCTATGCTAAGCTAAACGTTTTATACTGACTCTACCCTAAGCTAAACATTTTATATTGACTATGTGCAAGGCTAAAGTGCATATACTACCGCTACACTAAACTAAAAGTTTAATACCGACTCTATGCTAAGTCAGTTTTATACTGACTCTATGCTAAGCTAAACGTTTTATACTGACTCTATGCTAAGCTAAACGGTTTATACTGACTCTGTGCTAAGCTAAACGTTTTATACAGACTCTATGCTAAGCTAAACGTTTTATACTGACTCTGTGCTAAGCTAAACTTTTTAAACTGACCCTATGCTAAGCTAAAGTTCATATACTGACTCCGCACAATGCTTAGTGTTTTATACTGACTCTATCCTAAACCTAAGTTTTTATGCTAGCTCAACACTAAACTAGACCGTTTATACTGACTCTATGCTAAGATAAACATTTTATACTAACTCTGTGCTAAACTAAACTTTTTATATGGTGTTCATGTTTCATATTTTGTCAGTTCTTGGGGATGTCATTAGTTGTTCCTTTGTGTTGCTGAACATTGTAGTCTGTTCTGACCGTTAGGGATACTATCAGATAACCTGAGCTGAAGTTTGACAGACATAACAACAGTTACTATGAAGCAGGACTTTCTCAGAAGCAAATCCATAAAATAATAATAATAATAAATTATATGTAAACAATTTTTTTTTATTTTAATTAATTTATTTTTGTTTGGTTATTAAATATGTTTGTTCTGCTGCCAATAGCAGCTGCATACTTACACCACTGGGTGTGAGAAAAGTAATATTAATGTTTAATGCAGTTTAATTAAGTTTAGTTTCGAGTGTTTCAGTTTTTGACACACGTCAGTGTTTTGTGATGGGCAGTTTAGCTGAATAGTTAAAGTACTTGCAGGGAAGCACTCAATAGGCTTTTAACAGTTTGTGCTGGAAATGATGTAATGTCTCTTTGGCACTGCTCATATGGGGTATTTTGATCTGTTCTGTCATAGCCGTTCTTGATGATGTGTTTAACACTGAAGCTCATATCTATGTAGTTTATGGAGTTACTCTTCACCTGTTGTTATTGTTGTTGGTGGTGGTGTTTATGGACTCTCTGTAACTGGTCTGAAGTTGTCGTTGGTTAGTGTTATAGAGGTATTGACCATACCCAGTAACAGTGATGGATCATTTCGTTTTGCACCCCTAAGCACGAGAGTGGACAGGAAATGAGAGTGAAAGAGCATGTGTCCATGCGTTTGAATTTTTCAGGTTGACCCATCACTTTTTCCACTCTCTCTGCAGATAATTGATGATTGCCTAGAGAGAACAAGTTCTATTCTGGGGGAGAAAAATAATCCTCCTCTTTTGTTTTATTTGATCACTGAGGTTGGCTGCTCTTATCTGTGGTCTGCGAGCTGCTCTATAAAAGGTCAGGTTACATTTGCGTCAGCATGTGTGCGGTATGTGTGGCCTTGTATGGATACCTGTACCATAATAGGTGATATTCCCCCCCGGTGCATATTGTCCTTGACCTGTGCATTCCCTCTTTGGCTTTGTTGTTGTTTTTATTGGAGGAAATGATGGGTTTACACGAGATGGACCCTGAATTTTAGACACTGATAGTGTGGAAATGAAGAGCACAAAGTTTCTAAGGTGCAAACTTTTCTATGAGAAGCTTCGTAAATATAGTATGCGTGATTAAGGGTGGACGATGTTTCATTATGATACTTATGATCCGTTTTTGAGATAAATTAGGCCTTTTGCTAGGGCTGAAAGTATAAATGACTATATGAGAGTGCAATATTCAAATCGCAAGAGGTGCAGTTTTAATTATAGGCAGTTTTATCAACAAAAAACAAAAAGACATGAATAATTTAATATGATGTCATGATGGACTGGCAGTGATGTCGTAATGGGCTTTGAGTTTACTTGACCTAAACGTGCATATTCCACATCAATACACTATTAGTAAAATAAACATGACATACTCTAAGCCAGTGTTCCTCGACCCTGGTCCTGGAGGCACCTTTCCCCTTCCCCTGTTCCCAGCCAGCACACCTGATTCAGAACTCAACAGCTCATTAACAAGCCCTTTCACTAGAACTAAAGGCTGCCTCCAGGACCAGGGTCGAGAAAAGCCGCTCTAAGCTGTATTGCATTAATGCAGTTATGACTCTCTTCATAACAGTCATGATTAAGTTATGGCTGTTATTGGTATTTTGTGTTTTGGGGTCCCTCGTAGTTGCTAAGTGTTATTGATGCTTTGAGCCCCTCATAAACATGTATTTGTTGACAAGCTGAAGGTTTGAGAATCTGACTCCCCTTTGCGTGGAACAAGCAGGCTTATGGACGCTATACACTACACTCAAAACTTTGTTTGTTTCTACAAGTGAACAACCGAAATAGCATCCGTAATCTGCGATTGCAATTTGGACTTGTGCAATTGTGCAATTTGGCACAACATTAGCAAAGACAACATCAAAAGAGAAAGAGCCATGTGGACTTATAAGGTAGAATAATATTGCAGGGTGTTATTACAGTAAGTTGCAAACTTTTAAGGCTTGTTTAGGGCGATACTGACAAAGACTGACCAAGCTTTCTGGCGTAAGATGAATTTTATGACTTTGCATGCTGGTCTGAAACAGGACAGAGATTAAATGACCTTTGGCATCGGGAAAAACTGTAAAACTTTGTGACACAGGTATGACACAGATAAGGTTTCAGCCTATTCCACAATATGTTATGCCATAAATAACACTGGCAGGGACGAACACTCTGCTGCCGGATTTTCCATTGTTTTCCTATTAGCAGTGATATCACAGCGGTCAGCGTCCAATCAGCTGCTTGTTGCTAAGTGCTTTATGCAGGCTTATTTGCATATTTCAGTTTTTTTTGTGGATGCATATTTTAGCTTAGTTCTCGAGTTGCCTGGAGAATATGCAAGCGCAGAACAGTTGGGTTTTCCCCAGCGACTGATATTTCCCTCTTTGGGCCCCTTCTGGCATGTGTATGGGGGGGCTTTCAGTTCCCAGAAAGGATTAGGCCCCACTGTAACCTGTGAGTCACCCACAGTGGCAAACAATAGAGCAAGGGTGCCACTTTCTCTTGGCCACTGACCTATTGAGCTTACTCACCTCAGGAACCACCTCAGCATGATGATGTCAGCCTCTGCGCTTTTAGAGGTTTCCTGTCGGCTGGCCTTTGTGACTAATCTCATGAGAGGAGGTAGGGGGATTCTAAATGGGGTCTTCTAAAAACCTTTTGCTAACCTTTGAAATATCAGCTTCTGATCGGAGGGGAGAAAATAGGCTGATTTGCTCAGGAAAAAAGGGGGCTGGAAAACGAACGACGCTGGCCTGCTGCCAGCATCACACCATTTGACCTCTAATGGGCTTTCTTAGGGTGTCCTGAGACAGCTATGTTGTCTGACGCCCAAAGCTGCAGACACTGATCAGATTGGTGACGGTTAATGATGTGTATAGGAGCATAACGTAACAGTAATTGGCAAGTACGCACTCCTAATGCACCAGCCTTGTGAATTAGCCTGACATTTTTGCCCTTGTATCACGTCAGGACAAGCCTAGCATGAGTCAATAGGAGTGGCATATGGGTCCTCCTCCAATTTCACAGAAAAGTGGGGAAATGCCCAGAAATTAGATCGAAACTGGGTGTAATCCAGAAATCTTGTCTGACCAGTAATTTTGTTTTTGAGAGTTGCACAGCAATAATAATAATGATCATAATAATACACAGTCGAGTCACATTATTATGACCAGGCTAACCAACTTGTGCCGCACAAACTGTAGCTAGAGGGGCTGGGAATGATTCAATAAGGTAGGTAGACACAGGTATGTGGAGCCGTGCTGGAGGGTGCAGGGAGGAGTATCTACAGAGCACACACTATTGAGGATGTCCCAGAGTTGCTGTGTTGGGTTCCGGGCTGGGGAATTTGGGGGTCAGATATGTCATATCGCGTTGTCTTCCTGGAAGATCCCGTCCGCCCCAGGGAAGATGATCAGCATGTATGGGTGTACATCATCTGCAAGGATAGATTCCTAAACAACTATATAACCTATTGCAAACTTTATATACCCACCAAGCCGGCTCACAACACGCGGCAAAGTCACGGGGGGAAGCAATGCTGCTATTGCTAATAAAACCCTGCATGCCTTTAGTATGCCTTTAACATTGAGACCATGATTACAGGTCTGTGGGGTAAACTGTAACTTATGAATCAGAGTGGGCTGAGGACAGAACCCTGAGCCACCCCTAAGGGTGACTGGGGTTGCTTGCTTGAGTTATTGTACTGTCTCTGATAATTACTGTTGGCCTAAAGTCTCTGTCCTTGCTTGCCTAGCCTGGCGGTTGGGATCAGGTTGGTCGTGTGTGCAACTCACGTGCTGAGCTGAACAGCTGAACAGATGGGCCGGGGAGTGGGCATTTGGTGCCAGACACAGCAAGGGCAGAGGACTTCAGGGAGATGTGTGTCACTGTGTTGGGAAGACCACCTGTCTTTTGGAAGCACTTCTGAACGTGCTGTCGGCAAGCACAAGGTTACTGACTATTTGTGCTTCTCCTGTGAGGCTCCATGTGGCCGTGGGCCCAAAATCTGAAAGTAACAGTTTGACAGAAAATCAGATTTTCCCAAATGCTGTTTATTAGCCGTAACTTGGCATTTGAATAATTAGTTTTGTAGCGGAGCTTCAAGGCTAATGTAAAGGTAACAGGCTTTTATAGCCCACTGTTAGCCTTACTGTTAGATACAGTGTATAATAACATGGTCAATTGAGTGGAGTACTGGAAGGTTAAGGTTCACTATACTGCCTAATTCATAATAACAATTACACAAGCAACCCCACATTTATGATGCCCACCTCTGAAGATTTTACTTCCTCTTTACCTGTGAGTGTATATGGGTGTATGTTAGCTTGGGGCTAACATATTAGTAGCATATCAGCTCATTCATCATCAAAAATGCTCATGCTTATAAACTGAAACTGGAAACATTTATGTGTTAATTAAAGGCAGGCCTTTTGCTGTCTCAAAAAATGGGCCAAATCGACACCACTATATCCCACCAGAGATTGTTCTCATCAGCAACAGCAGGTCCTCAGTCATCACCGTTTACAAACTGTACAGTAGTTAGTTTGGAAAAGTCATTACTGATCACTGTGATTATACCCAGTTGAGTCAAATTATTATGACCACTTCTTACTTTTGAAAAAACAGTGCCTGTCTTATGAAGGAAGTCACGTGTCATGAGCTGGCTTGGTGGATATATAAGGGTATGAATCCATCCTTGCGTGTCATGTACACCCATACTTGTTCATTGGGCCTGGGGATCCTCCAGCAAGACAGCGAGACATGGCTAGAAATGTCCAACATTGGTTGGAAGAGCATGACTTCCAAGGGCTACCCTAATTCCCCATACCTGAACCCAACTAAGCATCCGTGGTTGTCATGTTTTCTATATGGATCCTTCCCATGCGTCCTCCAGCAGCTGTGGGATGCACTGCAGTCAGCATGGCGCTAGATGCCTGTGACAACTTACCAAGATCTCACTGAGTCACTCCCAGCACATCTACTACTGTCCATGCTGAACACGCCTGTTCCTCTGGATATTAGCTGATGGTTATAACAATGCAACTGGACTATGTGGATTTGAAATACTGACAGTTGCACTGCAAAGGCGCGTTGGTGCTGCTGCATTAGCTAAACGTTATAGCACTGAGAACCGAGTAATTTTTCTGGTTACTGTCTCTAAAGCTTTCTGCCACTAGCTATAATGTGGACATGATTTTTATCGTCCTAAGATTGTAGAAAACAGGGAAATAAAACAGTTTTGATATTTTCTGGCATGCCAGTTAGTTAAATGAGTGCTACTGTGTCCTGCTTCAGCTCATGGCCTAAAACAGAACTCCCTATCAGTAAAGCTTGACATGAGTCTGAGATTGTACATGAAGAAGCCCGATGTGGCTAGCCTCAAGTTAAATCCTCAAGATTCATGATTTGTTGAGACTGTCAAAGCATTTATGACGCGTTAATATCTGAGAAACAACACATGGCATACCGTTTTCAGTTTTTACTGTTTAAAAGAAGGTTATGCAGGTGTGTACCAGTCGTTCACCTCCCTCTTTTCAGCAGCATTTCATATTTTTGCCCATACTGACTTGAGAAAATGAGTTATTGCTGATGACTGATGTCATTCGTTTCACAAAACCTGTTGTTTTATTAACACACATCGTAGCTCATGAAATGAACATGAGATCATCAGATGAACAGTCAGTTTGTTAGAATGTGATCTACGTCCGCAAAATAGCAGTTTGTCGGGGTACTCCATTTGCTCACTCAGATCCTCGGTTCTACCTGGGAGACCAAGGGTAGCCGTCTCCCTCCGGAAGAGAGTATCTGAACTTACCAGATGGAATTATTAATTAGTTCATCTTTTAAGCAACTCATCCTTCTGGCTTGTGGGTTGGGGAAGGGGGCTGTAGCCTATCCCAGTGCTCATTGGGCTCACTGGAGACAGCCTGGACAGGTCACCAGGAGACACAAAGCTATACACACTCAGAGCTGGGGGTAGTTTAGCGTCTCCAGCCAGCCTAACTGCATGTCTTGGGGAGAAAACCAGAGCACCCGGAGGAAACCCATACAGACATGGGGAGAACGTGAAAGGACCCTCCTAGCTGGAAATTGTACCCAGGCCCTTCTTGCTGTCAGCGCTACTCGCTGTAGTGCTGTGCCGCACCAAATCAGATCATGGATTTTGTAAGCGGCCTTTAGCGTCTTAGCTTTAGTGCAAAATTAAAGAAGAGAAAATCGTGTCGTTTTTGGCCAGCTAATTTGCGGACAGGCGTAAAGCCTTAACTGACATTTTAAAGATTTAGATTTAAATCCCTTGTTGATCACACAGTGGTGAAATTTAGTCTCCGCATTTAACCCATCTGTGAAATGAAACACCCACAAACACACTCACTAGTGAACACACACACTAGGGGGCAGTGAGCACACCTACCCGGAGCGGTGGGAAACCTTATCCATTGCGCCCGGGGAGCAATTGGGGTTTGGGTGACTTGCTCAAGTCGTTACTGTTAGTTCAGGGAATCGAACCGGCGACCCTCCGGTCACAAGGCTGGTTCCCTAACCTCCAGCCCACGACTGAGTAGAATGCTCAGGTGACGTGGGATGATGGTACTAAATCGCTTGAAATGAATGAAATGACAGTTATGTTGTTGGCATTGGTGTGGTATGTTATTGCCCCACAATTCAAATACCGATGCATGCTAACCACAGAAACAGACTTTGGACTTCTGCTTGAGTGACTACAATTCAGATAAGAGGAATGTAGTGTGAGCCTGCTTTATCCTTCGATAGTTATCTTGTTTTTTTTAATTAGGCCGTAGCAATAAAAAAGAGAAATGCAGCCAAGCATAATGGAGTAAATGATGTCGAAGCTTTGTAGCAGCAGAAGCTCTTTCCAGACACCGACTGAGCTCAGCTCATACTTTGTTTTTGCCACAATGTTTAATAGGAATATGAAACCGTGTTTCTTTATTTGGGTCTCTGCAGCCGTTATCCATAAAGGAACTTCTCTCAAGCTTTGGGATCTTATGACTGGTCGTCTCCATCCAGCTGTGTTTGGTTGATGCTGTCAGTGGCCCTGCTTTGGGTTGCCGTGAGGAGCGAGCGCCTGGCTTGGCCTGCGCAGTGGAAACTTACAGAAAACTCTTTGTGCCTTGCTCCAGAGCTCCAGACATTTTTCTCTGCTGAGTGTTTCTGGAGAAACTCATGGGCCATGCCAGCTTTAGAAACAAAAACAGACAAATAAGGCTCTAAAACCAGCCTTTGAAAGACAGTCCGGGAAAAAGAGGCTTTTCGGACTGTGTGGGGTTTGCAGATCCCTGCTGAGCCGATGTCCAGCAGCTTCATCCTAGTGGAATGTCTTGCGCTATTTAAAACTATCCAGGGTGATTTTATGTCATGAATAAATATCGAGCCCAGAGTTCAGTGCCTCACTCCTATCCTGCAGGTCAGCCGTTTCAGCACTGTGGTTAGTTATTACCCCTTTAAGGCCCAACAGGCAGGAGGTCCGTTTTCCTACCATCCATTATGTTTAAACAAACAGATGTGCTAGCTAGATATATACCTCTCTTCGTTCTCCGGTCTTTGAAATTATGTCCAAGACAGCACGGCATGCCGTCGGCCTGTAAGTGCTCTGAGAAACTGATGTTGATCTCCAGACTCTTCCCCTTTATTGCTAGCCAGGTAATTTGACATAATCTCTCCGCCATCCAGTCAGAGTGAGCCAAGCTCGAGTACTGTGGTCCGAGAGGTATTTTCAGGCTCCTGTAGATGCACGAGGGTGATGGGGCAATAAGCACCTGCGGGGTGTGAGTGGCGGGATCCAGAGATTGAAGAGAGGTGGTACAGTGCAGTGAATGTCTCGTTCCATGTGTGGAAAATGGCTCCAGAGCAGATGTTAATGATTGGCTAAAAGGAGTGACTGAGCTTTTGGGCGTGGCCAAAGACCATAGTGTGAAGGAAGTGGCTGAATCTGCCGGTATATGGAAGCATACGGTTATACGGGTCTACCAGCAGTGGCTAAAAATCCCAGTCTACAGGGAAATCTCCTCAGAACTGTGCCAGGAAAGGCATCCACCAAATCTTTGATGATAGAGTTGCAGAACATGAATGTGGCCTACATCCAGAAGCCTGTCCAGCCAATCTTTTATCAGTGCTCATGAAGACATTGCCTGCTATTAGGTGGAAACCAAATGTGTGTGTGCACATAAGGCATTTGTCCTCTTTCACACAGCCATGTTTTGAAATGATGACATCACTGTGATTTCTTTGTGCTTCCAGATCAGGTTGATCTCATTCTGAAGCTGCCCGTCACAGTGACCCAGTGGCCTGTGGCTAATATAGCAATACAGCATTGGCCATTGTTTGGGAACTGTTTGAGATCAGGTCTGCTGTGTGCTTAACTTCATTTGATTTCTGTTTAGTGGAGATGATGAGACAGTGAAGAAGGAAGATAAACCAGGAATGAGACTAAAATCTGGAGAATCTACAGACTGTGTAGGCCAGATAGCAGTGGAAAGCCCTCCAGTAGACTCGTCACAGTTATTACATCATCACCTAAATTGACCTAGTCAGTTAAGCCTAGTCATTTTCCATCAATGTTAGATGCCCCTGTCATATTATGCACCCAGTGCTAAATCAGGAGTGTTGGGTTACAGGCACATGCATATAAATAAAAGAAAGTTATTTATAAAAAAATAGTATATGCTGTCAAAATATTTGTTTGCTGATATTTTATATTTGTCATTTACAACATGTAGCTGTGCCTGACTGCACATAATTCTGTGTAACTGTAGGTGTTTGACATATGCATGCATTATTTGTTACGTTTGCATTCATGGAGCAACTTGATTAGTGCCCACTTTTTTATTTGATTAGTCAACACAGACAGGCACAGGCAGTTTTGGGAGTCTTATCCAAGGACTCCCTTTGGAATAGCAAAGGATGCTCGTCCAGGTGAGGGAACAAAGCCAAGTCTACCGTGAGGCTGGCAAAGGTAGTACAGGTAGTCATTCTCTTATTTCTTTGTTAAGTTTTGGTTGGAAACAAATGGGTTCATTTAAAACCAACGGTTAATTTAGAAATCACAGCTAAGGTGTGCGGTGATAGACCAACATAGTCCAGCCTGGCCCCGGCTGAGCATAGGCATGGCCATGTGGCGGAGTTGGGGGTGCCGAGAATGTGTCATTTTGGCGTTCACAGCCCTGCACTACTTACAGTGCATCACATACTCAGCCTCAGAAGCACCACATACCAAGTCCAGCAACATCCAGTTCTTCCAAACTGTAGTCTTTAAAGAAGGTTCAGACTCCAGCACCAGCCTGGAGCAGTAAGTCACCGGCACCATGGTAGATGATGTCACAGTGAGTCTGAACAGATCTGTCAGTAAAGTAGTAGATTGATGCCAGGCATGAATAATGATGGTATATTAATTTTGAACAGCAAAAAAATCAGTCATGACGCTCCATACTGCAGTAGGCATTGCATAACCGGGGTATGGCAGTAATGCAGTTATTGCCACACAGCCCTAGATACAGCCAAACTTGTACCCTAGATCAGTGCATCCCTAGACTCCCTAGAACAAAGCTGATTTGGAACGCTGCTGTTGCTGCTCCATTGAAAATATGCAACATCTGTTTTACCGTCATCCGATTACCATCATACCTGACCGTCTGACCTTCAGCGACATCAGTAGTGCTAAGACTAATATAATGATAATGATTAACAAATTCCATATTGTGCCGCCGCATCTGGCAGCTGGAGCACACATGCCATAATTGCTTCCCAGTGTCTCTGAGTGATGTGACATTGTTGTGACAGGCAGACGGATCCGAGCGGCTCACGTCACCTCCCCGTGCCTTTCAAGTGCCAAAATGCTGAGGGAACCTTCAGATCAGTGAGACTGTCTCTGACAGACCCTCAGCCTGCTGCTAAACTCCATGCACCCGTCCGTCTCCGCTTTAAGGGGAGCTCGCGCAAAGCGGCACCTTCAGCTTTCGCTCCTCTTTCATCGGGGGCTAATAACGTCTCGAGGGTAAAGAGGGAACCGGTTCCGGACCTTTAATCTACGGCTGGCAGTTAGATAGGATTATTGCAGGCACGTATGGCTTCATGGTTGTTTTTGCGTATTTAAATTGGCCCTTAGATAGAGCTTTACGTTTTTATGTGACAGTGTCGCTTCAGTGAATATGCTTGGCTGAGTATGGTTGCACAGTGCTGGGAGTTTTAAGTGGAGCTAAAGGGGAATTCCACCAAAATCTGCAAAATTCAGCCATTAAAATAAAGTCGATAAAACAAAACTAAGTCTTTCCGAGTAGTTTGATCTGAAATGCTTGGATTCAGAGAGACTTTCAGAGTTTTCAGATTGTTCACTGTGGTGGTGATGGGAACCAGATGTCCAAAGACTTTAAAGGAGCAGTATGCAAGTTGTGAAATTTCATATGCCAAGATATATGTTTACATTTACGTTTAAGGCATTTAGCAGACGCTCTTATCCAGAGCGACTTACAACCGTGCTTAGTGTTCCATTGGATAATACTCCACCTAGGTTCGAGCCTAAAACTCACCATGAGCTCAGACACTGCCCGAACAAGGGGCCAGTGCTGATACCTAGAGAGATCAATACACACACATATATAAAACAAAAAGAGCACTACCTGGCAACCCGGCCCAGTGCTCATACCTGTAGAGAAGAAAAAGTGCAACACAAGTACATACACATATACCTCACACATCTACTAGTGCTTACTCACTTAAGTGCATTACAAAGGCTAGCTGGTTAGCATACTACATGCCTGCGACATGTTACAGAACACACAGCCCCTCCGCCTGCCTCCTCAGCTCTTACCAGGCTGAAATAAACGTAGCAGTGTAGCATCAAACTTTGCTAGAGCTGCATGTCTCCAGCAGTGGAGAGCAGAGCCAGTGTTAACTCTGGTTTTGCCTCTGCTTATATACCTCTATGTGGTGAAGGTTGTTGAGATGGTCGCTTGCCAACAGCTTTAGCTGTTCGTTTACCCCTCCTCCTTTCATTGACTACCTGTCCTTAAGTGATCTGACCAGGGGGAGAACCTTCATTATGATTGACAACAGGTTACAGAAGGCCATCGAGACAGTGATACTTCTATATCCTCTAATTTGGTCTGATTGGATTTTAAGGTACAGTGGCTCACTATCTCCTCTTGAGGTATGAAGTGGTATTACGAGGGTGGACTTCAGTATCTCTGCCACATGATCCAGTGACATCTTTGATGAACCTCCATTGATTGTAGTTCATTTTAAAATCTTTTGAACTAAATGTTTTACATATTGCTCCTTTAATGGCTTTAAAAGGTCCCTCAGAGACACTTATCATATTGTTCCTTTAAAAATGCGATCTGGTGCCTGATGTTTTACGATTGCTGTGAAATTCTTTTGGTTGTTTTAGCCCATTGTGGTTATGGTGGAGGGGTACTTGCAAGGTGTTGTGAGGCAAATTAATTCCCAGTGGAGTAGCATTTTTTGTCTCGCTCATTTTCACATGGTTCACATGGTTCACATGGTTCACTGGTCAGAGGTGATAACACGCTGCAGTGCTTCTATTTTTGAATTGCAGACGATCACCACCACTAAAATGAAACCCGAGTCATGAAGTGTCTCACACTTTGTGAGGTATGTGTGGAACTGTGGTTTAGTTTAGGTTTAGTTAAGGTTTGGTTTTAGTAAAAGTTTAGTTGATGTTTAAATAAAGTGTAGTTGAGGTTAAGTTGAGGTTTAGTTTATGTTTAATTAAAGTGTAGTTGAGGTTAAGTTGAGGTTTAGTTTATGTTTAATTAAAGTGTAGTTGAGGTTAAGTTGAGGTTTAGTTTATGTTTAATTAAAGTGTAGTTGAGGTTAAGTTGAGGTTTAGTTTATGTTTAATTAAAGTTGTAGTTGAGTGTAGTTGAGGTTTAGTTTATGTTTAATTAAAGTGTAGTTGAGGTTAAGTTGAGGTTTAGTTTATGTTTAATTAAAGTGTAGTTGAGGTTTAGTTGAGGTTTAGTTTATGTTTAATTAAAGTGTAGTTGAGGTTTAGTTGAGGTTTAGTTTATGTTTAATTAAAGTGTAGTTGAGGTTTAGTTGAGGTTTAGTTTATGTTTAATTAAAGTGTAGTTGAGGTTTAGTTGAGGTTTAGGTTTAGTTAAGGTTTATTTGATGTTTAGTTGAGGTTTAGTTTATGTTTAATTAAAGTGTAGTTGGGGTTTAGTTTAGGTTTATTTAAGGTTCAGGTTTTGTTGAGGTTTAGGTTTAGTTGATGTTTAGTTTAGTTTAAGTTAAGGTTTAGGTTTAGATTTAGTTAAGGTTTAGGTTTATTTGAGGCTTATTTGAGGTTTAGGTTTGTTTGAGGTGTAGTTGAAATTTAATTAAGGTTTAGTTGATGTTTAGTTTAGGTTTAGTTGAGGTTTAGGTTAGTTAGCAGGTTAAGTTTTTAGTTGAAGGTTAGCTGATGTGTAGTATGAGATTTCATTCAAGGTTAGTTGAAGTTTTAGTGAGGGTTTAGGTTTGTAGTTGAGGTGTAGTTGGACGGTTTACGTTAGTTGAGGTTTAGTGAGGGTTTCGGTTATTTGAGGTGTAGTTGAGGTTAGGTTTAGTGAGGTTGTAGTTGAGGTTTAGGTTTGTTTGAGGTGTAGTGAGTGAGGGTTTAGGTTTAGTTGAGGTTTAGGTTTAGTTTGAGGTTTAGGTTGGATTTTCCCCCCGTCCCAGTATTAGTTGAGTTTTATTGAGTAGGTTTATTTGAGGTGTAGTTGAGGTTTAGGTTTAGTTGAGGTGTAGTTGAGGGGTACGTGTAGTTGAGGTGTATTTGAGGGGTTGTAGTCTGAGGGTAGTTGAGGTTTAGGTTTAGTTGAGGTTTAGTTGAGGTTTAGGTTTAGTTGAGGTGTAGTTGAGGTTTAGGTTTAGTTGAGGTGTAGTTGAGGTTTAGGTTTAGTTGAGGTGTAGTTGAGGTTTAGGTTTAGTTGAGGTGTAGTTGAGGTTAAGGTTTAGTTTAGGTTTAGGTTTAGATGAGGTTTAGGTTTAGTTGAGGTTTATTTGAGATTTAGGTTTATTTGAGGTGTAGTTGAGGTTAAGGTTTAGTTGAGGTTAAGGTTTAGTTGAGGTTTAGGTTTATTTGAGGTGTAGTTGAGGTTTAGGTTTAGTTGAGGTTTAGGTTTAGTTGAGGTTTAGGTTTAGTTGAGGTGTAGTTTGGATTTCAGTATAATAGTGTGTGTTATATAAGTTTCAGTGTTTTTTCCTGAGGCTAAAAAGTGAATGACTCGTGCTTTAAAGTCTGTTTTGTCTGCAGATGTAGTAAATGAAGGCTCTGGCTTTATCTCTGTATATATATATATAGTTTATAATATTTTTTGGATCTTGGTTATTTGTCTGCTACTTTTTGTTGGCCTTTTCTTTGTGGGTTTCTGAATTCTCTTCAGATTCTCGTCATCAGTTTAATAAGAGCTGATCGTTCCAGCCGCACCACTAATAATAAAGTAGATATATCTTCATGAGTGTAAATGCGCCTCAGCGTGCGGCTAATCTGTGTGTGTTTAGCAGAAGTGGTTCAGTCAGCTGTGTGTTATGTAAGTCCTGTTTCTTGGGGCGTGGATCACTATGTGTGTGTGTTTATGGGTTAATGGTCGGTGGAACTCAAGGTGTGTGTGTGTGTGTGTGTGTGTGTTTGCAGGCTGAAGCGTTTGCCTGGTTGACGGAGTCGAGCGCAAAACGCTCGAGTTCAACACGGCCACTTCCTGATGATGACAGTAAACATGGGTAATGTAAAACAGTGTTCCCTCTCTATCTCCCACTCACCCTCTCTCCCACTTTTCCTCTCTCCCTTTCTCCTTCTCTCTCTCTCTCCCTCTCTCTCTCTCCCTCTCTCCCTCTCCCCCTCTCTCCTTCACTGTCCCTCTCTCCCCCTCCCTCATGCTCTCTTTCTCCTTTTTCTCCCTCTTGCTCTCTCTTTCTTTTGCTCTTGTTGTCCTCCTCACTCTTTCTCACAAACCACCTTTTCTTATGTTCCTTCTCTTTTCTTCTCTCACTCTTTCTCTGTCATTGTCTCTCTATCAGCCCCTCTTCTCCTTCTGTCTCTCTCTGTCTCTCTATGTTTGACTGTCTAATACTCTCTTTCACTCTTTTTTTCTGTCTCTCCCTCTCTGTTTTGTCTCTCTATCGTCCTGTCTGTCTCTTTTTTCCTCACTCTCTCCATTTCTCGCTATATCTCTTTGTATCAACCTTTCTCTCTCTCTGTTCACTCTGTCTTCCCCATTTTTATTCTAACTCCTCCTATAAATCCCTCACTCTTCCTGTTGTTAGTTCCTCTCAGGGGGACTCCGCGGTTTTCAGCACTGTGTTAAAGTCTACAGAGTTCAGCAGTAAGCGGGAGGCCCTGTTCCGCTGCGTCCTCATTGCTGCCTTTTCAGCGTTCAGCACTTTTAGGCTGTTATTACAGAGTTCGTTCATCAAAATCCAATCCTAACCCCAACCCTAACCATAACCCCAAACCCAACCATAACCCTAACCTTAACCCTAGTTCAGTCATCAAAATTCAATCCTAACTTTAACCCTAACCCCAAAAGCCAACCCTAACCGTAACTCCCAACCCTAATCCCAACCACAACCATAATCCCAACTCCCAACTCTAACCCTAACCCCGAACCCAACCCTAACCCTAACCTTAACCCTAGTTCAGTCATCAAAATCCAACCCTAACCACAACCCCAACTCCAACCTTAACCCTAACCCCAACCCAAACCCTAACCCTAACTCCCAACCCTAATCCCAACCACAACCATAACCCCAACTCTAACCCCAAACCCAGCTGCCAACCCCAACCCTAACATCACCCCAACCCTAACCCTAACTCCCAACCCTAATCCCAACCACAACCATAACCCCAACTCTAACCCCAAACCCAGCTGCCAACCCCAACCCTAACATAACCCCAACCCTAACCCTAACTCCCAAGCCTAACCTCAACCATAACCCCAAACCCAGCCTCCAACCCTAACCCTAACCCTGTCCTCAGAAACAATGAGATGTAACTGTAACTGTAATGTTCATTAATGTAACTGTCAGAAAAAGCGTTAGTACACTTTAATATTTATTTATATAGCACTGCTTTACAGACAGTTCTCATCAGTAATAGCAGAAATTATAATTAAAAATTTAATGAGCCAAAGACGCAAATCACATTCATAAATACCACGATAATTTGGTTTTAATTAAACGCTGAGTTAAAGAGATGCAGGTTTAAATGTTAGCTGTGCACTGAGCTCAAATGTCTAATAGAAGCCGGAACTGATTTCCACAGTTTCTCCACGTTTCCTGTATTTGATAGACGGTATCTTCAGAGCTACAATAACAAGTTGGAACATAAACAGAGAGAGAGTCTGTGATGTAAGCTGGTGCAAGATTGCTGAGAGCCTTATAGACCAGTAGTAGAACTTTATCTGCTATCTATTCTAAAAGATACAGGGAACCAGTGCAGCTCTTTTAGAACCGGGGTGATGTGAGCTCTGGTAGGTTTCTGTTGATTTCAGGATCTGAGCTGCTCTGTTTTGTGTGAGTTGTGGGGATGGGATTGTTTTCTTAGGGACACCAATAATAAGACCATTACAGTGATCAATTCTGAACAATTACTTACACAACTTAAACAAACAGTTTCGTTCTTTAGGTTTTATGTTAGTAGCTAAAGAACGTGGTCGGCCATTGAGCATTGTTCTCTGAATTTTAGTACCAGGAATAAACATTACAGGCTTCTCTTCATTTAGTTGTAGAAAGTTCTAGAACATTCTGACACTTTCGTCCCCCCTCTGCACAAGGTGGTTAAAGTAGAAGAGTGAAGTCATTTTGAATATCAGATAGAAATAGAAATATGGTTCCCTTTGTGTGGATAAGCCTTTCCTCATAGAAAGTAAAATGGATCCACTAGGTTCTGATTTGACTGTGGCTATTTAAATCCATACGCTGTCATCACTTTTTGACCTCCATATACGGTGTTTTTTTTTTTTTTTCATAAACCACAACTTGCCTACATGGTGGTTATGTGCATAAAAGGATATGCTAATCTTTGTCAACCATTTAAAGTCGTGAAAAGATTGAGGAAGTGCAAGTGTGGGAATATATGATACGGTGGTATGCGGGTTTACCATTCAGACAGCCTGCAGCGTTTGTGTGGTATTGAACCAGCTATAAACCTGTAGGAACATTTACTGCACCTGAGCAGTGGGATTTACAGTAGGGGACATCAGAAAGCCAAACAATGAGAACAGGTATCCTCTTAAACCGTTTATGTCCAACTAGTGGCTTTAGTACAGAAATGTAGATTTTTTAAAAGCCTTATATTTTGCATGATTAGATTAGATTAGATTAGATTAGATTAGATCAGATTAGATTAGTTTCAACTTTATTGTCATTGTGCAGAGTACAAGTACAGGTCCAAAGAAATGCAGTATGACCGTGGATGAACATTTAATAGTAGTAATTGGATCAAATATAATTATCATCTTTAAATTATCAATAAAATAGTTTTTTTTTATGGTTTTTGTTAAAAATCAATATTCCTATCTAATCAAAACACTAAATAATGTAAAAAGTAAGAGACAAAACATGCTCATGCTTAGGCAAGTTCGCTTTTGGTTTAGCTTATTCATGCACGCTCTGCATGTTGTGCTGTTGTTTTTGTAATAACAGATCGTTCACCTTTTAAATGAACGCTATAAAGAGCCTGGAATGAGCTAATAAGCTGGTTCGGCTGTGTTTTGTAAAATGCTGCTCGCTCAGATGCTCCGTTTTTGCATATTAGCCCCATAGGCAGGTTACCGCGAATGGTAGGATTTGTATGTTAGCGTGATGGACTGCTAGTGCAGATCATATCTTCTGCATGTGTGTCTCTGATGTTTATTTATGTGCGTGCCAAACTTGACGTGGTTTCCTCTGTTTTACAGATGACGGTCTCCAAAATGGGCCTGGGCCACACAGAAATACACAAGGTAGAGCTGACTGTTCACTTTGCCCAATATGTTCTTTGTGTATAGCTGTAAGCTAGGATAAATGGACTTGGGTGACCCGAGCAGAAATCCCATTCAAGCTAATGCTACATTGTAGCACACAGCACAGTTCTGGTCCAAATACATCAGTGTAGACGAAGTTAAGGTAGATCAGGTGTGATCTTTTGTCCTGTAATCAAGAGTTTGAGGGATGAACGTCTGATTTAGCAGTTGGATATTGCTAGCTAGCTAAAGTTGCCCTTGCTGCCAACATAACTAGCTGCTGTGGGTTGAAGTTACTCAAATCTTGACTGCAAATACAGTGCTAAAAATGTGTCCCGTCACATGGGTGCACAATAAACATCATCTGAAATTAATAACTCACTCCAAGTTTATGTATTTTGAGAAACACATTTCTGGTTAAGCTGAATAGGAATTTTGCCTACATTCTAAATAGGGTACCTATAGTAAAACTTGTCCTCCCGAGTATCAGAAGTTCTTAAAGCAGATATTTGTGGGCGGAGCATTACTCTTGATAAAAGGAGAAGGGTAAAACAAAGAAAACCCTTCCAGCTGGCAGTGTAGGCTGCATAATAATGGGTAGTCTGTCTGCCAGCGGCTGAGTTAAAGCAGACGTTGGGGCAGAGCAACTCGAACACGCCTAAACACTTACATCATCCACATTATTCTCCCTGTTAAACATTAATGCACAGGTCGGGACAGCACACACTCAGGTGGAAGTATTTGAGGCATTTTGATGGTGCTGCTTGTGTCAGGGAAAAGAAGAGAGAACTGTTTACTCCACACATTGTCAGTTTATAAGAGGCGCATGACCAAATTTCATGGCCTAAAGTATATGGATACCTGACCTCATCTATATGAGCTTATTGAACATCCCATTCTAAAACAGCTGGCTACACAAGCACATCTGATTCAACTCCTCAGCTAATTTACCAGGTTTACCAGTGTGATTGTGCAGGAAATCACCAAACTCTGCTGAGCTCAGACCCTCAGTTCCCCACCCCAGCTGTAGAAGAGGGGTCACTAATAGTTCACTATACTGTAGGAAATCAGCTAAGCATGTCATATGACCAGGGATGCCCAACACACTGGGACGGGTCTTTTCCTATAAGGCTCTAAGCTGGGAATATTTAATAAGCCGTAAGCCAGAAACTTCAGGGAGTAAACAATTAATTATGATAAACGACGCTGTGATTAGTGCAGCAAAATACAAACTCCATACATACATACATACATACATAGCATTACTGGAAAGGGACCACCATTGGACCACTGCTGACTGGACAGTAATTGAGTGGTGGAGCTATCTTCTCCCAGACATGGTAGTGTCAGTGGCACTGGTACAGGTATATCAGCAGCTTTGCTGGGGTTTTTCACCAATGTGTAAACTTACTAACCACTTGATTTCGAACCCCGTCTTTTTTAGCTCCACCTTGATAAGGTGCAGTAAACCCGAGTTCCGTGTCTAATCTTTGAAGCACTGTAGATTGGAGGAGAAATGTTAGCATGCATGTTGTTATTGTCAAAATCACATGATCAGTGACTAGTCATCAAGCTAATAGCGTCACCTCTGAGATGTGAAGTCAACAAGTCAAGCAGTCAACAAGTGCTACCCCTGGTGCTGAGGGGACAGCTAAATTGGGGAGCAACCGAGGCGCTACAGTCCACAGCTGTCAATCTACAAAGTGCACTTATATGGTAGGGGTTTCCAAAAGAAATAAAGAAATGGCCACTGACTGTCCGGTGTAGGCGTTCTTAATACGCTGGTGAGTGATTTAGTGTTTATGTCCATGTATGTATATATATATATATGGGAACACAATGTTCAAAGTTGCTAAGCTCCACATTGCTAATCTTGCTGAATGCCTTTGTGGTGATGTGGAGTGTAGCACTGGGGAAATCCCCCTCAATGTCTTCATTTAGTCCAACTCTCTGCACGCTTCCTCTAACCCACACACACACACACACACACTTGCGCGCGCACACACACACACACACACACACACACACACACACACACACACACACACACACACACACTAAGATGATGCAATCCAGAGAAAGCACTTCCCAGCAGCACTCTTTGACTCACAGTGTCATTCGACTGCATGAATAGGTCCTGCTTAATGAAGAAAGCAGGTTCTCTGAAAAGGTCAGAGTTGATGTATGTCACAGTAAAGAGGCTGAAGTGGATAGTTTGGCAAGAAATCGTAACGTACACAGGCTCCCCTCCAACCCCAGCTGTAGATGATCATCCGGGATATATGTCTGGTGTCTGCGTCTCTAACTTCGCACTGGAGCCTAATGGAGCTTCTAATGGAGCTTTATGTACACCAGTTAGCCTTGCATGCCTAAATAACCACACTTGCTGCAAAGTGTAGTAAGTTGTTAAAGGAGAAAAATGGAAAGCCGGACCGTTGCTTATCTCTTAGAAATTCCCCACTTACAGCTCTAAAGGGAGATTTCCTGGTTCAAAGACTAGCCCTCTTCTGATGATGTATCTTGAAGGTCGAAGTACATTGCGAAATACTGCAAGTGCTTTTTTTGGGGTGTTGTGTGGGGGGCGGGGGCTTTGGGGTGGGAAGCTGTTTGAAACTTTAGGTAACACTTTACATTAAGTGTTGACTAGCTAACATATAGCAATGCATTAGTTAACACGAAGTAACACATTACCAATGGTTGCAGTGCTGAACTAATCTTAGGTACACATAGAACAACTACATGTTTACACCTACAGTAAACTCATAACATGCTGTTTACTTGGTGTTAGCTAGTACTTAGTATAAACTGATACCATACTGTATTTCATCTGAATTATTCATATAATGCAGAAAATACAGCCAATTCTGGTTAGCTGGATATCATGGAATTGTGAATATGCTGATGTGTATTCAGATACTGCATAACATGACCCATAACTGCCAGGCCAAAGATAAAAGTTGCATCCTCTAATATTTGATTGGATTGCCTAAGCATTCATTATGGTGCACATCAGCTGGAGATCTTGTATTGACGATGAGAGACTTATACCCCTCAAGCACATCCCAAAGACTTTCAGTGGGGTTAGAGTCAGGAGTGTGGGGTGGTCAGTTAGGTTATTAATCGGGTTACCTAAACCACTCTTTCAGAATCAGAGCCTGATGAGTCCTGACATTGCCGTTCTGGAATATGTGCCATCAGGAAGATAAAAATCCATTATGGATAATCTGGTCATTCAGCACATTGGCAGACTTGCTGAGCCTGGACCTGAGCTACTGAAAACACCCCCAGATCACAACACTGCCTCCAGAGGCTTGCACAGTGGCAACAATGCATGATGGGTGCATCGCTTCATGTACTTTCCTACTTACCATGACATGCACATCGCTCTGGAATCAGATCAGTCTTCGCAAACTGAAAGAATTTACCCAGCCTCGCTAACTAGTGGCTGTACAGTCCCACGGTAATGAGTTCTCATTGTGTGAAAATGCACCCTGTTAGGATGCTTAACCCAGTTCCACACATTTCAGCTTCTCCTTAGTATTTATTTTTTTTTTTGACAAAGGCTAATAATTTCTTACTACAATTCTTGCCACACTCTGGCTCAGCACTCTGGGTCTGAAAGAACGTGTAGTTGGCCCTTACTGAGAAGAGGCGACACATCAAACCGAAACCCAAACATTGATTGTATTTTGGGCAGGTTGTTTATTAAAGGCTAATTTCAGCCCAGAACGGCCCTGTCAGTATTCTCTACTACAGGGACCACCAGTGGACCATGACGAACCCTCTAGTGGTCTGTGGGCTGGTGCCGCAGTTTGTAGTGGGCTGAAAAATGATATATTTAACCATACTGGCATTATATTACGTATATTACTAATATACATAGATGTGTATTAATGTACACATAAAAACATCACAGTGGCAGGTTAACTAAACATCCTCAGTTTGAGTCAGCATAGCCTCTGGCTAGCCACTGATGGAAACGTTTCTTGGCACGCTTTCACAGCTCCCTTGTTTAAATTTGGACATGTTATAGTTTTTCTTTACCCAGATTTCTTGGAGAAATTATCTTTATTTAATCAATCAATCAATCAATCAATCAATCAATGTTTATTTGTATAGCGCTTTTTACAACCAACGTTGTCTCAAAGCAGCTTCACAGAAAATCAGTTTGTTATATAAAAGAAAAGGAAAGAAAAAAAACACAAAGTTAATGTACAGACATTTGAGGGTGGGGAAAAACCGGGTCCAAGCCCCCCTTGAGCAAGCCAGAGGCAACAGTGGCGAGGAAAAACTCTCATGAGAAGGAAGAAACCTCGAGAGGAACCAGGCTCATGGGCGGAACCCAACCTCCTCAGGTCAAACCCGGATGAGACGAGAAAGACAGAACTAACAGGAGAGGAACATCTATTAGATCCAGTCTGATTAGATCCAGTCTGATAAGTCCAGGAGGGAGTAACTGCAAGATGGAGCCGACCCATAGATAGAGTTCATGGTCAGAGCCAGACGCTGGTCAGTGTAAAGGTTGTGGTCATGCCGGGCGATGAAACAGGGCAGGAGACCCACTGTGGCGCTGATGTGATCGCTCCGGAGAAATTCTAGTGCTTAACTAAGAAGAGGAGAGAAAGAGAGAAAGAAGGAAGGAGAGAAAGAAAGAGAGAGAGACAGAGAGTGATTAGGAGGATTAAGAATTTAGAGGTAGATATTTTAACTTGTTGAATAGAGTGTGTGTAGTCCTGAGAGTCCTGTAGAGGATTCCTCTGCGCTGGTAGCCCCTCAGTGTTATCCATCAGCGTCGATTCGCTCATAAAGACAATGAGAGGGAGAGAAGGAGAGATTGAAGAAGAGAGAGAGAGACTGAGAGAGTGGGAGAGACTGATTAGGAGGATTAAGAGATATATAGTTTAACTTGTTGAATTGACTGTGTGTAGTCCTGAGAGTCCTGTAGAGGATTCCTCTGCGCTGGTAGCCCCTCAGTGTTGTCCATCAGCAATGATCCGCTCATAGAGAAGACAGATGAGAAGGAGAGAAGTTTGGGCATTTGGTCCATTTATGGGGAAATGTAAGGTGATGTTAGTTTTCTGGTGGGCTGCTATGCTGTGTAGTTATCGGGTGGGCCTCCGGGTGAAAAAGGTTGAGGACCCCTGCTGTACTAGATGTGCCTACATGGTTTCTGGCAATCAGTCACGTCCTCTTAGCCATTAAAATGGACAAAGGTACGATGCATAACTAAAACAGTAGGAGCTGCCATCTTGAAGGATGAGTATCGTGCATGCTCCTGTTGGTGTTTATAGACAGCAGCATGTGGTACAGAGACAGGACCCACGTAAACTGCCTATGTGACATTACGTAGCAGCTTGTGGTGAAGCTGATTTAGGCACGCACAGGATGCCAGTCGGTGAACAGAAGTTTCTGTTGTCAGCTAAAGAAGCTAACCTCACCGGTCTCGTCTTAGCTTTCTGTAACATCTTCTTTTCTGTGCAGGTTAGTGTAGGCTTCGAGTGTGGCTGCAGAGGTTTGTGTGTGGGCCAGGCTGGGTTCTTCTCTTGGAAGCCCACACTATGTTCTTTTAGTCTCTGAGGTAATGCTTAATGGCCGTTTGTGTCTGAGCTGTGGTCTGTGTAGGAGTATGTGTGTGCGCACGCGTGTGTGCGTGCGTGTGATGTCATCGACTGATTTATTGGCACTGGTGGCAAAGCGGCTCCTTCTGTTTGTTTGGTCTCCTTGACGGCCGAACCAGAGAGTGCCCCTCTGGAGAGAGCAAGGGAGAGCAAGGGAGACCGACAGAGCGCAAGTTAGAGCGAGGGAGAGAGCATGGGAGAGAGAGAGAGAGAGCAAGAGAGGGTGAGAAGGAGAGAGAGAGAGCAAGAGGGGGTGAGAGAGCGAGAGAGAAAGCTTGGGAGAGTAAGAAAAGAGGAGTAAAGTGTAGAGGCTAAAGAAAGAGTAAGTAATGAAAGAGAAAGAGAGAGAGACATTAAGAGAGACTTGGTGAGAGAGAGAGAGAGAGAAAGAAAGAGAGTAAGACAAATGTAAGCATGAGAGTGGAAGACAGAGAATAAGGAAAGACAGACAAAGGAGGAGTAAAGAAAGGGAGAGCAAGAGAATGGGTGAAAGAATAGAGAGACAGTAAAAGAAATGGTATGAGAGACTGGAAAGCGAATGAGTGTGAAGGAGAGAGAGAGAATGAAGAAGAAAGAAATGAGAGGTTGAGAGAGAGACAGATAAAGAGTGAAGAGTGAGAAAGGATGGGGAGAAATGGAGAGAGAATCGAGAAAAGGAAAGAATAAGAGAGAACTGTGAGAGAATAGAAGAGAGTGAGAGAGATTAAGGGAAAAGGCAGTGAAAAAAAGAAAGAAAGAGCAGAGAGGAGAGAGAGAGAGAAGTAAGGAGTGGGAGGCCGAGAGAATAGGAAAGAGAGAGCAGGGGAGAGTTAAAGAAAGAGTTGAAAAGAGAATGAGTATGGAGGAGAGAGAGTAAAAATGAGCGAGAGAGCTAGGCTAAGAATGAGCGCATGAGAGAGAAAGGAAGGCGGCTGAAAGAGAGGGAGAATGGGGTAAATATGAGAGAGTGGAAAGAAAGAGCAACAATAACAGTGGAAAGATTGTGAAACACTCAGCAACAAACTGAGAAGCAAAACCTGTGCTGGACGCACCAAATTCCCAGCAGTGGGAATATCCGGAATGCTGCAGGAGGGAGCGCAATGAAGGCTTTCCTCTCAGCTTCACTCGTTTTCTGCAGGAAAGAGAATGAATTTTGCATCGTTTCACTGATATGACTGCTTTACTGTCAGACAGAGTCCTCTGCCTGCCTGCGTTACCTTCAGCTTTGGACCATGTGTGGTATATGGATGGACTGTGGCTGGATACACGTACCTGCATCCCTGGCTGCTCTTCTGTGGTTCCATTGTGTTCAGTGTTATTAATGAATGACAGTCTATCTGCAACCCGACCGGTTTAGTGGAGCGTCGCAGGTTTCGTGTTTCGCCCTGACGCCTCGTCCTTTCCACATATCTGTAAATAAAGCTCTGATAACCCCATCCCATTACATCACGCTCCGTGCAGCTCGTCTTTATTCTGAAGTCGTGCCAAACAAGCCCTGCAGCTGACGCACATGCAGAACACACACATGTGCGAGTGTGTAAGCAGAGCTGAGGCATGTTTTTGTGTAACACTGCTTCAGTTTCAGCAGAATGCATCACTCTGCATCTGCTTACTGAACACATTACTGAAATCACCAACAAACTGGGCACTGTAAAGGAGCTCCACTACACCGAGATGGAGAGCTCAGCTTAGGAGTGGTAGGAGGTTCAGGATTTGTCCGGATTTGCAATGCAAATGTTACTGTTAATGTTACACCAGCTCTGTGTGGGTGAACTTAAACCAGAAGAACAGTGTTTAGATATAGACATTGAAATTTAATATAGCAGGAAATTATAATAATAATAATAATAATAATAATAATGAGTATAATGGCATTATAATGATGCTTTATCACAGTTAAATTTGAATGTCAACTTTATAATAACATATCACATAATGGTTTAGTCGTATACTATAATAATAATAATTATAATAATAACAATAATAATATGGCATAATAATAATAATGCTTTATCACAGTTCAGTTTGAATGTCAAAAATGTAATAATAATAATATTAATAATAATAATAATAATAATAATAATAATAATAATATCACACTGTACTAGTATAGTAGTATACTGTTATAATATAGTATTATAATATAATAGTAGTAATAATAAAATAATGATGGGGCATAATAATAATGCTTTATCACAGTTAAATTTGAATGTCAATTTTATAATATATCACATAATGGTTTAGTCGTATACTATAGTAATAATCATTATAATAATAATAATAATATTAATAATGAGGCATAATAATAATGCTTTATCACTGTTAAATTCGAATGTCAAAAATGTAATATTAATAATAATAATAATATCACACTGTACTAGTATAGTAGTATACTGTTATAATATAGTATTATTATAATATAATACTAGCAATAATAATAATAATAATTAGGCATAAAAATAATGCTTTATCACAGTTAAATTTGAATGTTAAAAAATTAATCGTAATACTAAAAACAGCATAATAGAACATTCTAGTAATATAGTAGTGTACTATTATAGTAGTAATAGTGATATATTTAATAACTAAGGCATAAGTTGCTGATTACGTGGTGAAAGGAGGAAGGAGCGCTGATGCAATCAGGAACAAACCCACAGGAGAATGTAATGCTTTGCAGCCAGCGACGTTACGACCCTGTGATTAAGCTCCACAGGTCAGTAGAGCTACGGACCCTGACATCACCGGGCTTCTCACGCGTCGCCTTCCCTAAGGCGTCCACATTGTTGAGTGTTGTAACCATGTGATCTGGGATTAGCTAGTAACTGGTAGTAATACTGGTATTTAATACATACTGGCCCAAAAAGCTGCATTTGATTTTGAGTAAGTAAATACCAAAGAGCCTTTGACGGGATAATTACTGCTGGGATCGTTATGCTTCAGCTGGCAGCAAGTCTTTTTAGCCTAACTGGTGGAGTGAGCAGCTTCTCAATTCTTAATCAGCCATGTGGGGAGCACCGTGATTCAGAGGGGTCAAATTATTGGCCTGCATCAGGGAAAGACAGCTACTACAGAGAAGCTGTAATGACTGGTACTGGCTTCAGAACTGTCCAGAACAAGAACCGCCGGCTTCCAGGGAGAAATGGGTTGGAGAATAAATCCTGGATGAGCGTGTTCATAAAGATCAACAGTAGGTAAGCTAAGTGAGCCTGTAATGACACAGTGATGTTCCAAGATGACAATGCCGAGATTAATCGAGCTCAGATAGCGAAAGCTGGTCGTTAACTGACCCTAGTCGTACGTGGTTGGGCTCTTCTGTCATCGGTACAAGATCTTGGCCAGAAATGAAGGCAACTCTGGATGGAAGTAAATGTTGAGAAGTCGAAACGATGCTACAGCGAATGCACTCGGTACCACTACAGATGGTCCAATGAAATATTGGTGGGTGGCTGTCAGGGATCAAAACAAGCCATCTAGGTGCAGCATGTGAGAGTGGGCAGGGCCTCTTGTTATAGACACACCCACACTTCAATGATTTTTCAATGGTCAGGACCCCAACTAGACCACCACAGAGCCTCCAGCAGCACTGCCGTGTCTGCTGCATTCGTACCAGCACAACCAACTCACTAACACACCACCACCACATTGGGATGTCACTGCAGTACTGAGAATGATCCACCACCCCAATAATATGTTCCCTGTCCTGGGGCGGCCCCAGACCCTATGGGGGTCCTAACCATTGAAAATGGACTGCAGTCTGTAATTGTAGAGCTATAAACTGCACCTGTATGGTGAGTGGAGCTGATGAAACAGACGTTGTACCTCCTCTTCGGTGGGAAGAAAAGAGTGTGGGTTTCTTTTTTGGTGGGGGAGGTATACCAGGGAGCTCCCCTCAGCACCTCCATGACTCTGAGCTCTTAGTCAGCAGCTGTTTTGTCTCACCTCACTGCTCTTCCATAGCTCCGCAGTGTTAAGCCAGCAGGTGTGTCTGTGTGACTCGGCGCTCAGGCTGATGGAGATGGTTAAAGGTACAGTTGCGCTTGAGTTGAATATTTATTGGTTGTTAATTAAAGGCTGCTATTTTCAGAGCTGAGATGTTGGAGTGTCTGTAGTTGGTCTGCGTTAGAGATACTTGCAGTGACGTACACATTTAGCCGTTTAGAGATTGCATCAGTTCAATGCCAGTAGTCAGTCACAAAGAATGCTGGCTGGAATATCAGTAGGGAAAAAAGACTGAGCTGAGTGCTGAATCAGCTCACACGGTGTAATGCGATGTGGTGTTGTTCCCTGTGGAGTTAATGGAGTGATGTAGTAGGTTCAATATGGTGCTTTTCTGTCAGATGCTCAATTTAAGTACTTCAGTTAAAATGGCTCATTTGAAAGGGTAGTAGTTTTCATCAGTATCAGCCAATTCTGGAAATCAAGGGAAAAAGGTAAATGCAAAAAAAATAAAATAAAATAATAATAATAATAATAATAATTGTTTATATATATATATATATATATATATATATATATATATATATATATATATATATATATATATATATATATACAATTAAAGTAAAAAATAAAAAGAAATGTATTTTAAATGTTTTAAACTAAATTCTTTGGAATACTTTATCAAATAGATAACATATTTATATAAACAAATATAAAAACAAAAAAAAACCCAAATATATAATGTATGTTATACATCTAATACAGTTAAAAGCAGGTAACAATTATTTATAAAAAAAAATTTTAATTGTTAAAAATCTGGAAAGTCACAAACAAATACAAAATATAAAAAAAAAACCTGAGCAACAAAAAGCGAATAATAAAATAAGCACAAAATAACACACAGTTACAAAACATGGTATCAGTTAATACTAATAACGAATGATAAATACAGTATATAATAAGTAAGATAAGAATATGCCCAGGGAATTTCAGCCAAACCATAACAGTAACACATGTCAGGAACAGAAAAATAAAATAACAAAAATTGTACAAATAGATGTATACTTAAACATATTTATTATATAATAATATAAATATAATTTTTTATTATTCAATTTCCTCTGTAAAACTTTTTATACCACAAAATGCATGTAATAGATAACTAGCATGTCAAATGTCAAAATAAATAAATAAAGTAGTAGATACATAAATAAATACATTAAAAGTTCTGGATGAATAACAAACATGTAAGCACTTCAACGTAACTACACACAGAAAGCAGTGTGACACTGAACACCTCGGTATGATGTTCACTTTACATCTTCAGTGTCTGAGCAGCTAAATATGTGGTGCTTCATGCCCCACGATGTTTACTTCCTGGAGTTTTTTAATATTACTTCATCAGTGATGTCACTGGTCCTTTGTTTCTTTTGCTTGTGTAATGGCACATCTGCTGGAACATTCCAGCTCCCTTGCTAGATCTTAATAAGCTTCACATTAGAAAAGTTCCTCTCTGCAGAATCGGAGGGAAAGTGAAGTTCAGTCCAGAGAGTGGTGTTCCTGCAGCTGTTTCTCTTGGATGAGCGATAGAAGCTCCGTCATGCTGCCTGAAGGAACGTTTGATAGCTTTCTGATCTCATAGCGCCATGCTTCTCTGTTGTGCAGGATTTTAGTGTGTGTGTCTGTGAGCGGTTGGACAGAATGCATCATCTAGTGTTTTTGAGTCAGTCAAGTGATTAAATGACTCAAGATGAAACTCCAATGAAGAAAGTGATGTCCAGCTGCTTATCAGGCATTTGTGCTGACATGGCCGAATGCAGAACTTGTATAATTTCCATAGAAAAGCACTGGTCAGCAGAATAGCACACTCTAGAGCAGCCACACACACTAAGGCCACCATGTCTAATGCCAAAGGTCAACTAGAGGGGTATAAAACCCTCCAGCACTGGGCTGCAGAGCAGTGGAGCTGCATCCTCTGGAGTGATGGAGCTCCATCTTGTATTTATGGGATGGGAGTTGGAGTGATGCAATCAAATCCTCACTCGGAATTATTATTGACATATCGGGCTTTGCAGTACTGATATTGCAGAAGGCTGTAATATGCAAAACTGCATTCTCAACATCCTGACTGGTCCCAGTTCTCAATGACTTTCTGTTGATGAATATTCTTTCCAGTCAAAGTCATGCAGGCCACTTTTACTGTATGGGTTTTAATATGTTACTATGCCAAGTCTCAAAGCACAGCAGTATAGTAGTACTGGTTTTAGACCATAGCTCCTCCTACTTTGTGCTATTTCATCATTTTATTTGAGCATTTTAAGGAAACTAAAGCAGTCAAGAGAACTACCAGCACATGACAGCTTATATTCACAAGCAAAAGCCACCATTTATTTTTAAAGTGGCTTAAAACAGCAACATGCCAGCACCCCAAAGCCAACATCACTCAGAATGGTAAATTAGTCATTGATTGTTTTCATTACAGGAAATCCTCAGTTTGCCTCATTGTTATGTCATAGCTATCAATAGATTAGTGTCCAATAGCCACTCTTCACAAGTCAATCTGAACATTATTATTGACATTATTATCTGGACAATATTATAATTATTATTGGCAGTACTGCCAGACGATATTTATAAAATTCAATAGAATTCTGTTTTATATATATTGATGTTACCTGAGGTTAGTGGTAATGAAGTATTAGTGAAGATAGCGTTACTAAAAGCAGTGCACTGCTAATCTAAGCTGAAACGTTGCCTGAGATAGCGTGGTTTGCTTGAATTGGGTTATTTCAGTGACACATAACCAAACCATAAAAGAGTGACCTTTCCAGTAAAGACAATTTTCCTCTATTCCAATGTTAAACTGTTCCATCAGAAGCACCCAGAATATGGCATACATAGGTGTCAACTGCCAGATCTTGGATGCCACTTTCTGGCATTTCTATGGCATTTCTAATTGTGTGTAGCGCTAAGCTAAAAGTGGTGTATATTAATATTTATTGGCTTATTTACATGACAACATTTAAAGCTTGTAAAAGGCGTTTTGTAATTTATGTACGTCGTATAAAATGCACAGTGAGTGCAGATACATAGAGGTGGTTTTAATGTGTAGTGCTATGTTGTATATACTATACCGGACCACTAAATAACTGTGTTGTAATCTTTAACCCTTAGACTCTTTCACTTTAATGTAAACAAGCAGCATAAGGGTGCACAGCTAACATTAGCATTAGCATACCTAGCTGACTAGTTAGGGTCTGAAAACTATGATAGTTGTCCTAAAATGAGATTGCTATGCGATGTTCACCATTTTGCAGTATTGCAATGTGTTGTATAGTAACTCCGGAATCATGATACACATATTGCCAAACCAAGTTCTGGCTACACCACAGCCCTTGTAGATACTACAGGGAAACAGTTTCTATACTACAGATTCGCTGTTTCTTTTCTTCGTGTCCTTTAAAATGAAATAAAAGTTACTACAAAAAGCAACAATACGCTTCTTATATCCCACACCATCATTAGGCTTTCTCTGAGGGCTTAGAAGGTCCTGAGGGTTCCCTACTGGATCTGGCATTGCAAAGCAGTTTCACAGCATCTGCAGTGCCAGTTAAAGGTTTAGACCCACCCAACAGCTTAAAGACATCTCCAACTGATTGAGATGTCTGAACATCTGATATGCCACATATAGTCTTAATGTATCACAGTATGACATTTTTAACATAGCTCCACCTCTAATATACTACATTGTGTTGTATTTTTTTGGGGGGGGGGGGTGTAACTTAGAAGCTCTAGTTACTATTTAAATTTTGTGAATATTCATGGTGGATACAATGATGGCCAGATGAACAGAATTGGTTGAGCTGCTCAGAAAAAACTCTTGATCTATAAACCTACATTGCTATTTAGAAAGCTGTCCATTTTGGAGGCTGTTTAAGGTGGACTGGATAATTCCATGAATTCTATTATTCCATAGTTTCATGTCTTCATTTTTGTTCTATAGCAAAGCATTAGAATCTAAGCAATGAAACTTTTGGTATACCATATATTGGTATCCCGGTATAGACTATATCAGCAGCTGTATTTGGCAGAGTTTTTGGAAAACCAAGAAAACCCGTGTCTGACTCGCGACTACCATGAGTCATGAATCATTCATTCATTCATGTCTCAGGATGTTGTGGCTCCATCCAGATGACACATCTTTTACTGCAAGCTAGAGGAAAACTACCTAGACCATAACTTAAGAGTAACTGTACCGATGAAGTGGCATGTCTTCACCAGTAAGACAGACTCCTGTCTCCTGACCTGAGTCTTTGCTCTCACCGCCAGTAGAAGTGCATGACCTTGCGCTCAGACTGTAATTACTAGACACAGCTAATTGCTTCCATTAGGGCCTCTTGATATGTTAATGCTGACGGTTATTTGCATGATTGCTCCCAGTTTGCTGGATAGAGGCTAACGAGGTGGCAGCTGATATGCAGGCTATTTAAATGTTTCCCAGGATGCAAATGCTTTCCTTTTGCTTTTTTCCTGATCCCAAAAAGCACTTTTGTATTCCGTGCACATTTGTCTTGACAAGTTCTGCCGAAAACCTTCCCTGCTCTTCAAAAGGAGGAAATAATTGGTCCTCTTTATTCCCCTCAAACAAAGTTTTACTTCGGTTATCAAGGGGGCTTCGCCAGGGCTGGTTGAAACAAAACCACTTTGCTCGCTGATCGATTCACTACTTTGTTTCTTTTTATGCCATTTTCTTTGAAGCCTGTGGCAATAAGAGCATGTCAGTGCTTCACAGCTAGCTAGCTGGATTTGGTGGCTTTAGCTTTATGCTAACAGTGCATGTTGCATTATTCAACACTCCCCTTCTCCCTCTCTCTCTTTCATGCGCACATGAGGGTTTGAGTCCTGAGGCACTGAAGCAGAGCCAATCTCTCCAAATAGATGACGCCATTCGCATTATCCCTAATACTAGCATGCTAGCAGAGAGACTTGTGTCCAGCCACGTGTGCAGCATCCTGTGCGCTGACCCCAGATCGGATCGGTTGGTGTCACCATTGAGGAAATAGGCAGTGGTTGGCGCTCTTGTGGAAACATGGCATGTGGATCTCCGTGGTGGAAAATCCACCAATAGAATCTGAAGTGGAAATACTGGTCTGGCTGGCGTTCCCTGCGGCTCTGCAGGCGCACCACGGCCATTCATCATACGAGCGCCGTGTCTATTTATAATCCCAACAAAAACGACCTGTTTCCTTTAAAGTCCCATTTGGGACATGCCAGGACACAATGCAGGAGCATTAACCCAACGTTAACTCAATAAAATCCATCTTGCTTAAAAGAGCTAGTGAAAATCCCTGCTGCTGATTTATAATGGCTCAACATATCAGGATAAACCGACCAATAGAAACTGTCCCAGAGATAGTCCCAGGAGCATCTGCGAAAATACTAAACGTGAGGGTTCCAAAGAGTCTGGCCTGGAAGTTAGAAGTGGCCTATGGATTGATGATGGTAATGGACTAAAACTCTTGCTCTTGAATATATACCAGAGCTGCTGAACATAATACCATAGGAAAGATGACAAGAGGGGCTGTAGTGGTAGATATATAATATACTATATACTACATTAGAATTACCTTGACTTTCAATGTGTGCATTGGCACGGTAAATCCTATTCACGTTAATATTAAAAACCGCAGTTCAGTTGATAAAGACCAGTATCAAATGAGAATAACGAGTGTCATGATGTCTTTCAGCAATGCTAACTCTCTGCTCATGTGTTACAGATGATGAGGAGGCTCTAAACTCCATCATGAAGGATCTGGCAGCGCTGCGTTGCTGTTACCAGCTCAACAGCAACAACAGCCACAAGCCCAAGAGCAGGACTCCGACCTACAGACAGGTAACCGCACTTAAATACCAGAGAAGAGAGGCTAATGTCATAGCACCTCTTTGATCCTTGTTATCCAGTGTCGGGATCATGCAGCTCTTCTTTAGGGTCGCTTTGCCGCACATTGCAATCGTCCTTCAATAATCCCATAGAGCTCAGTGCAAATCCACGGCTGAGTTCATTTCGTTTACGCCTTGACATTCTTCTGTTAGGCGTAGCATGAAGTTTATGATGCGTTTGTGCGCGTCTTCGTTCCTCCACGTCGCCCACATGCACCCTTTCATCACCGTTATTTTCTCCGTGGTGCTATCACTCCGCACAGGACACAAGTCAGAGTAAGAGATAAATGGTTTGCACGCACAGTGTGTACTCTCTCTCTCTTTCTCTCTCGCACATTTTCTCTTTTGCTTTTGAAATGACACTCCAGCGCTTCTACCCAAACAAAAGACAGAAGGTCAAGCTGGACTAGGAAAGGACTTCTGTGCTAATGGTAGTGCAAAGGCATCTTTGTGGACATCTGTGATGCTTCTCAGTCTGTGTATCAGTGGTGAAGATATGCAGGCTGTTAACCACATGGGCTTGTTGTTGTTGTGACAGAAGAATGTGCGATCATCCATATATCTCATGTACTATTTATACCCATATGTATTAATATGTGCCTATATCAGTCATGCATACAGCTCTGCAGACAAATAAGAGAGCACTCCAGGTTCTTCTTAAAGCAGCACCTCCACATGTACAGCAGGTTCTTATTGAGGAACCGAAGGCTGGGTTCTGGCTTTACTGACAGATACAGTGAGCGTCTGGTTCATGGAGCCGGAGCTGTAAACACTGTATTACTGTAGCCTACTAAAAACGTGACTGGGTGCTCAATGTTCCTTTATGGCGAGGGAGCAGGGGGATCAGTTGGAGACAGTTAAAAACAATGTGGTATATACATATACAGCTCTGGAAATAAATATAAGAGCACTCCAGTTTCTTCTTAAATCAGCATCCCCACATGTGCAGCAGGTTCTAAGTGAGGAACCGAAGGTTCGGTTCTAGCTTTACTGGCAGATACAGTGAGCGTCTGGTTCATAAGAACAAGGTCCAGCAGCAAACACACAGGACAACACAGCTACAGACGGGCAGAGAGCGAAATGAGCGTGATGAGCACCACCTCGTTCATATGTCACTTAACCATAGTAAGATGACCTCAAGTGGTCTACAGAAAGACTGGCGAGCGGTGGCTGGGGTTCTGAAACCAGGCTTCTGGAGGCGTCATTAGTGATTGGGAGACAATGTCAGATTGTACCCTCCATTTTTAATGAAGACTCAACTGAAAGAAAAGACCCCACATGTCTTGATTTTGGGGTGCGGCGATTTAGGCGATTCAGTGATACAGTGTTTTAGAGGCTTTAGTAGTGGAGGGATTTAAATGAATCAGTAATGATTCAGTGATTCAGTGATTCAGTGTCCCATATTTTTCTATTTTGTATTTTTTTAACCAACGTTTAACATTTCAATTTCTCCATATTTATTATATATCTTGTATTTATGTCTAGGCTGTCTAGTGTGTCTACCTGTTGTCTGTCTGTTGTATGTTATATATACGCACTGGAGTCTCGTTCAGCTTCGTGCTACTTGTTGTAAAGTCTGAATGACACTTTGAATGATTTAGATGTTTTTTTTTGTTTGTTTTTTTTAGCTTTTATTTATTGAATTTTCACAGATTATAATATACAATAAACAAACATTTCCCCACCCTTGCCATACCCATTGCACCAGCTGGAAGTAAGGTTTTTTAAAAGAATGATAAAATATATAGTCATAAATGCCATTTACACACATATATACATACATATACACACATACACACATATATATACACATATACATATACACAAAATCCAACAAAGCCACTACGTACTCATAAACCTTGCTGTGTAACAATCATTTGTGATTCCTGTTACAATCAATACGTGGGGAGGTCTGACAAAGATTCAAAATATTCAATAAAGGTTTTCCAATAAGAATAGAATTTGTTTGTTGATCCACGCAAAGTGAACTTAATTTTTTGCAACTTCAAAAATAACATCATGTCCATGAGCCAGGAGCCAAAAGAAGGGGGCTTGTGAGATTTCCAATGTAATAGTATTCTACGCCTTGCTACAAGAGAAGCAAAAGCCACAATCTGAGATTGCCTAGAAGTTATAGATGGTTTGATTTTAATGATTTAACCCCATGCAGTAATGCAGTGATTTAGAGGATTCAGTGCTGCAGTGATTGAAATGAAGTTGGGCCATGCAGCTGCAGATGATTCAGTGATTTAGATGATTCAGTGATGCAGTGATTCACATTATGTTGTGATATTCGGTTTACAGATATTTAGAATAATTAGTGACTCATGGTTACAGATGATTCAGTGATTTTGAATAATTAGTGACGCAGTGATTAGGTGTTTCAGTAACACAGTGATTTAGATAAATTAGTGATGTGTGGTTACAGATGATTCAGTGAATTAGAAGATTAAGTGATACAGTGATTTAGATGACTCACTGATTTCAGTTCCTTAGTGGTAGTGTTCAGTTTACAGATGGTATGATGGTGTTTAGGATCAGTTTAGTGTTCAGGAATTCACTGCTTGTTTCAATGCTTTGAGTTCTCCTTGCGTCATGTTACCAAAACTTCCAATCCAAGTTACCCATACTGAAGATATCACAGATGTCATAACAAGGTTGTGTTATGGTAGCGACAATCTGCGTAAAATATCAGTAAGCAGTTTTTTCCCGTGTCTTTAACTAGCGTACCAAAAGCTGAAATCTGCTGTTTCCATTCTCCTGTTTCCATAGACCTCTTTATGTCACGTCAATAAAGAAACGTTTATGCGCTTCCCCTCGTAGGATAGATTGTGCCCAGTGTGCACCGTAGTGGGTTTTTGGATCTCGGCAAGCCGGTCACTTTCCATTGCACTCATTCCATTCTCCTGTTTTTGTTCTTGGGACAGGATCTCCGAGTGAAGCTGGAGCATGAGAGAGAGAAACGGTGAGTCAGAACATTCACATTATTCCTGTAGTGCTTCGCCTAGGCCTCCGCTTCCCTCATCACATCCACACACGCAGCTGCCTTTGCCAGGACCGAGCTTTCCGGGCTGGAGGGGGAAACCTGACAACCGGCCAAAACTAAAACTTTCCTGCACAGTATACCATTCTTTAGAGTAACACTGCCCTCCAGTACTGATATCAGAGCAGGCTGCCGTATGCATAAAACCCATTTCCACTGTCATGACTAATTATGCAACGTTCCCTTTCAGTGTTTCGGAATATAAGTCATCGCTTGATCAAGAAAGGGCAAAAAAAAAAAGTTTGGTCAAAAATAAAATTCATCATGTCTCATTCAGGGTTTTAAACACTGTGTGCACTTCCTGTCTACCACCTCACCTTGTAGCTCCCCCTCACTGATGTACAGATGTCTTTCCGTGGCACAGACAAAAACAAGAACTGGAACCAACAAAACTTCCGGTTCTAGTTCATTTTCTATTTACTTGGGTGTCAACTCGTGAACTCATGACTGCCTGAACATCAATAAATGTTTTAGTTGTGTATTTGGACTTTTCATTGGATAAGTGCAACCAGAGGAACCATACACAAGCCACTCACAAGCCTGAAAACCCACAGATAAAGCGGGGTATTCTGGAGGAACTCTATCCATATGGTCCCCAGGAGTCAGAAATGGCTTGAGAGAACCTAATAATAATTATGAATGCAATAATATAGGGCACAGGTTAAAGAGCCAATCATTAAATAATCTTATAAATAATAGAATGATATTTAAAAGGGAAAGAAATGAAAGTAAATTGTGCAACCAATTTTACGCTGGTAATGACGACCCAGTGAGAAAGCCTTAACAAGCAAGCTCATGTGTCATTTACATTTACAGCATTTAGCTGACGCTCTTATCCAGAGCGACTTACAAGGTTAGTCATATTACAGGTAGGCCAATGTAGTGTTAGGAGTCTTGCCCAAGGACTCTTATTGGTGCATCACAGCATCACCCAGACCGGTATTCGAACCCCAGTCTCCCATGTGTGGTGGTGGCTACTTGGCGGGTAGTGGTGTTATCCGCTGAGCTACACCAACCACACCTTAGCAAACGCTTTATGAAGTCTAATAATAGCGTTAGACATCAAGCATACCATTCTAACATACATTCTGGTGCCCTTGCTGATGATGTAGAAGTGTTTGGGCAGCTTTATCCTTATCTGCAAAGGTAAGGAACTCTCTAAAGAGAGTCATCAGGTAGGTATAGCGTAGTGGGTTACACCTCCACCCTTCAAGCTGTAGACTGGGGTGCGATTCCCCACCTGAGTATCCACCCTATACTATACCAATATAAGTCCTTGGGCTAGACTCCGTTCGCTGCTCTCGCCTACCTGTGTAAATGCAAACTGTAAGTCGCTCTGGATTAGAGCCTCTGCCAAATGCCATGAATGTAAATGTCAGTAGCTTTAGGTTCTGTTGGTTCTGATCGTAATCAGGTACCAAAAACCCATAACACAATTCCTGTTGCGTTTCTAAAGTGGAAAACGCCCTGCGGCTATTATAGTAACTAGGATAGGATACTGTATAGTGCATATGTATATGCTGCACAATGCATCAGACCCCACTACCCCGTTCATTAGTCAAATTGAGACCACCATAGGACCGCCACATGATATTTGAGTGGTGGGCCATTCTCATTAAGCAGTCTGTGCAAATACTTGTCTGCGAAGTGCATCTATATAGGATGTGTTTCTGTTAAAACGGCCACAAAAAGCTCACAATACAAAGCAATGTAATCTCAATAGAGTAATATATGTCCATATCCTCCAGCCCCTGTGCACTGTGGCATTTAGCTATAGTCAAAGTAGACAGAGAGAGACGTAGCCAATATTTGAGTTCACTGACACAGCCCATATTAATTGTCAACGTCCTGCGGTTGAGCCATACACCCACACGGAGTTGAGAGCATGTGTCATTTCTTCCAAACTGTGTCCAGCATAAATACTACAAGCTGTGGGAAAGAAAAATACATCTTGAGCTCTCGTCTAAAAAGAAATATAGTCAGGCAGTTTATCAAATTTACAGGCTGGCTTTACACTAAAACTTAGGGCACCTTTAGTTTCTCGAAACTTCTCTGCAGTGACACAGCTCCCTGCTCTGTTAATTAACCAGCTAACGCTAACAGCTGCTAACACAGATGCTTGTGTTCTTTGTTAGACTGCTGTTATTGGGATCTGTGTTCCTAGATTATTTCTTTCTGTTCTTGACACTTCTTAAAAAGAAGCTCTGATTCATTTCGGGATTTAAAGAAGGATGAAAGTCATTACGGAAGAGGAGACTAAGAAGTGAGAACGATACGGTGTATCAAAAAAGGGCTGGTCTTGCATGCAACTTAAATGCATCTAGTTGTATAAGTTGACAGAAGCCTTGCATGCAACATTCATGCAACTAGTAGGATGTTTAATGTTGCCTACAGCTTTGTATGCAGCTGTCATGCAGCTAGTTGTATGTATGAGTTGCCTGCAGCAATGCGTGCAACGTTTGTGCAGCTAGTTGTATGTATGAGTTGCCTGCAGCAATGCGTGCAACGTTTGTGCAGCTAGTTGTATGTATGAGTTGCCTGGAGCAATGCGTGCAACAATTGTGCAGCTAGTTGTATATATGAGTTGCCTGCAGCAATGCGTGCAATGTTTGTGCAGCTAGTTGTGTGTATGAGTTGCCTGCAGCAATGCGTGCAACGTTTGTGCAGCTAGTTGTATGTATGAGTTGCCTGCAGCAATGCGTGCAACGTTTGTGCAGCTAGTTGTATGTATGAGTTGCCTGCAGCAATGCGTGCAACGTTTGTGCAGCTAGTTGTATGTATGAGTTGCCTGCAGCAATGCGTGCAACGTTTGTGCAGCTAGTTGTATGTATGAGTTGCCTGCAGCAATGCGTGCAACGTTTGTGCAGCTAGTTGTATGTTGTGAGTTGCCTGCAACTTTGTGTGCAGCTGTCATGCAGCTAGTTGAATGTTGTGAGTTGAATTCAGCCTTTCTTGCATTGTTTATGCAGCTAGCTGTATGCTGAGTTGCCTGCAGCTTTGCATGCAACTTTAAAGCAACCAGCTATGTGTAGTGAGTGGTCTGCAGCCTTGCATGAAACTAGTTGTATGTTGTGATTTGCCTGCAGCCTTTTATGCATCGTTCATGCAGCTGGTTGTATGTTGAGTTGCCTGCAGCTTTCCATGCAACTTTAATGCAACCAGCTGTGGGCAATGAGTTGTCTAGTTGTATGTTGTGAGTTGCCTGCAGCATAAGTGACAGCTCATAGCTACAGGTCCAAATCAACTGAAATCAAGATTTTGTTAAACACAGTTACTCTGCAGCTTGGATCTTATATGATCTCTTGTGTGATATGAGTCTGTAAGCATCTCTTGATTTGACAGGTTTTGCATATCTGCAGCCCCTTTATTATCTGCGTATATTCTTTCCAGCTGTTGCTTTTCTGTGGATGTTAATCCTGGCTTTTATCACCCACCCCTAGAGGAAATTCTGCTGAACTAGCTGAGACCAATCTTGAAACTTCCCAGCAAAACCTTCAGTGCATCCTGGGAAAATCCAGGTCTAAAACCTCCCCACAAAGTAAACCCCACCACCTCCCCACAACCGAAGTCTGTCTTTTCTTTCTCAGTGTGTTGGAGATGACTGTGCACCCAGCGCACGCCTCTCTACAATTCTAATTGGCCTCCGAGGAAAAGCCTCACTCACTTTTCACATTCTCTAGTGGACCAGCTGAGCGGCCCATTAGAAACGGCTAGATAATCACCCTTGCGGCTACGCCCGAGCCTTCGCGATCAAATAGCCTGCTTAGGGACAGATTTGTGCACCACATTAGCCCTGTACAGTGTAGCATGGAAATGATTCGATATGGATTAATGCTAATGCGGAAGCAGTTCCACCTCTTCAGCGTATGTTGCAGGGTGTATACGGAGGTTTCATATCGCAGGTATAACTTCAGGACGGGTGATGCCAAAATCCTGCTGACTAGGCTACGATAAGGCAGCTGTCAAAAGAAAACCTCAAATCACATTTTCTATTTCAAGGCCGCTTAGACATTGTGGCACCCCTTAACATTATGTGAACGTTTCATGCTGGGGGAACAATGGAAATGGCCAAATAGTGCTTAAGATTGGCCAAATGAAAAATATAACCAACCTTACATCCAAACAGATCTACTAGCATCCTACAGTGGTTCCACAGTGGTCTCTGTAGTGAGATTTTAATGTTTAAGCAGAAAACACAAATATTTTCATTTATAATTAATTTAATAAGTTGTAAAAACTAAACCTGCTTTGAAGTGCATTTTTTCGAATTAGTTTTTATTATTATTATTATTATTATTATTATTATTATTGTATTTTTATTCTGATTATTTTCATTATAATTTTCATAGTAGTATTCAGTGTGGCCTCTCTGTCTGAAGAGGTACAGGTAAACTCGTTTTCGTCTCGGTTTTCCTTTTTTCTGCTGATCAGGTATGATGTAAGATGGTATCTGCTTCTGTACCGTTCAGTTGGCGACTGTTTCAGGTTCTGGCTTAGTTGCCTGTGTTATCGTTTAGATCAGAGGCTAGGCTAGCAGTCCAGCTAGGATGTAGAGCTCTGTGCGGAACTGACCGATAATTCCCAATCCCTCTAGAATTTGTCCCGCTCCCGCCATAAAATCAGCGACATTTCTCCACTCCCGCCCACTACGTGGATGTTTCGGGTTCGCCCCCGCCCCCATGTCCACCCATGAGGCTAAACGACATCCAGTATTTCATATACTCTCATACTCGATATTTCAATCAGGACTACAAATGACCTGTACCAGACCTGCCTTTAGTCGGCTTCACGTATTGGACCTCCTTTAAAGCAGTTGAGGCTGACTGACCATCTGAAGGTCTGCCAGTTCTGTAGCACAATATGTGTTATGTGTTCATGTAATTTGACCTTGTCTGTTTAGCTGTTTTCTCCTCCTCCTCCTATATGCATGTACAGTTATCATCAGTAATATTTTATTTTATTGTTTATTAATTTGTAGCATTTCTACATGTATATATTGTCCCACCTCCACATGCACTGGATTGTATAACCACCCAATGCACTGTTTAGTCCTGCACTGCAAACTATTGTGATGGGACTTGACACCAGAAATTGACACCACAGAGGTTTCTAGTGGTCCTATGATGATGTGTTTGTGTAAAGCATGCTGGGTATTGTAGTTAAAGAACAGGCATGAGTTATAAAATCATTAGTTCAGTTCAGCTGGAGATGGTGAGATATAATATTATGTAATACATAACACGACATCCTTAACTCCACTTTTAGGCCTTTTGCTCAAAAGCTATCATTATATAGAGGGTATTAACAAGCTGGCTGCCAAAACACTGAACGTCACACTAACATATTCAATGATATGTTAGTGTCTTCCTATATAGTCTTTGTAGCCAAACAGTCAGGCACTGCAGTGGGTTGAGTTAGCCAAAGTGTTCTAGAAAAATTCTAGTCTTTGAGCCTTTAATGTGACAAGAGCACTTGGAGACAAGTCACTCAGTCAAGCCTCATCAGCGCAGGCTGCTTTTGTCAGCTGGCTGGGCTAAGCAGCCTAATTGGAGCCTCTCGAAGCTTCTTTCCTCTGGCAGCGGCTGAAATGGAGGGACAGGAAATCGGAGAGCAGCGCTGCGAGTGCCAGCCTGGGAGTAAAGGCCAAGCCGGGCGGCTTATCTAAGCGCATCGAGGAAGGAAAGCCATCTCGTTCCGTGCATCCTCCGCTTCTCCAGCCAGCCATCTTCCCCCACCGCGCTCTGTTTCCGGCCATATCTCCCCCATCACACACCGGAAACATGGCCAGCATTCGCCAGGGCCTGGCGCAAAGTACTGAACTATTAATCTTAAAGTGATCTGTGAGAAATCAAACTTGCACAGTTTCTTCCGGTGTCGATCAGCTAAGCCATGTACCCTGACTGAAGTCTGCTTCTTTAGTGGGGCTTGGAGCTGTGAGGACAGCTAGTGAGTGGTAGAAGCTTGAGCATGCATTAGCCTTGTGCAAACTAGGGATACTCTGAAATAGTCCGGCCCAAATGTGCAAACGAAGGATTCTGTGAAATGGTTCGAGGAGGAAAAGAGGCTGGTTCAGACCGTGTTAGTGCCAGCACACAAACACAGTCCCTTGCCACTGTGTTCTGTATGGTCTTATGGTCTGGTGTATTATCTTTTCACGGTGATCCTTATTTTGGCATGTGCTGACGTTTAAGGTTGCTTCATCTAGCGTGACCTTCGTGCGTGACCTTTAGCTCCCCCTGCTGGAGAACCCTCAGATTGCTAGCCGAGAGTTCCAAAGCCACATCCTTATGCCTTACTTACACAGGTGTTTTTGTTATGGAGGAGTTGGAATGTAGCTTTAGCTGCTTAGGGAAAACCGCACTACAGCTTTTCATAACTGATATTATTTTGCAAGTCGTTTAAAAACTGTGAGTGTTATTGGTGCATAAAAGCAAGAAACATTATAAGTGGAGGGAAAACGAAAGAAGAATATTGTGCAAGTCCGATTTTTTCATCAGTGTGTGGCTTTAATCATGAAGTGAAGCGGAGTGCTAACCCTTATCGCCGATCAGTGTAAAGGGAAGCTTCTGCTGCCAGCTTGTTTAGTCCTGCTGCATGCCACAGACCTTTGCTTTCCCAGAATCCTTCCCCTCACCCCCCCAAATAAGACTCAATCAGCAGTCATTAAGATAGCAGCTCGTTTTGATGTAGCGACAACAAGGCCGAAACGCATAAACCGCTGTTCAGTAAACACTGGCTAAATGTTGGCGAGATTTCGGGGAACATCAGAGACGGGAAGATTCTTCAAAAGCAGAAGATCAAAAGTTAAACCAAGAAGAACTTTGTCATCCCGTCCCTGTACAAGTACACACTGGAACTAAACAATGTTATTCCAGAACCTTGCTGCAACTCATGATAAGGACCAGTGCCTGCTGGACCACACAGTCAAAGCGACCAAGATCAAGAAGGATTAGGAACTTTAGGAGCAAGGCTTTACAGTTGGGCTGCTCAGAGCTACATGAGACGCAGAGCATTATGAAGTTGTGGGAAATAATAAGCGATAAATTATGATTTTAACGATTTTATAGTTGAAACTATAAAGAGAAACATGAAAATGAATAACATACTGAAAGCTACCTACAGGCGTACGGCGTTTGGTGCCCCGTGTGGCCCCTACAAACAGCAGTCAGCATTTCCTGAACAGCTTATTCTGTATAGGCCTACAAAAATAAAGGGCACATATTGAATCTCTAAAAAAGCCCATTATAGTGATGCAGGTTTGTTGTAACAATAGCCATTAGAGCTCCTAAAACTGCATTCCCGGCCGCCTTATTCCCGCTCTGCACACCTGGGGCGGAATTTCTCCCATGTGTTTACTGCAGACACTCATGTTGCAAGATTTGCAGAAATATCTGTGAGCCTTACTCAACCACACAAAGTGGGCTTTGCTGATTTGGGCAAACACTTTGCACAGTGGTACAAATTTACAGTACCTTAAGTACACAGTGCAAAGTAGGTTTAAAGCCCTGCAGTGAGAATAAGTGATAACTCATAATATGGAAATGAATGTGAGCAGAGAGCTGGGGCAGTGGGGCAGTAAGGGGATGTTCAGGCTGAATTTGGCCCAATTAAAGCTGGGCCTTAGTAGAACACGGGAAATATGCAGCTCTCTGCTTTTTTCCCCTCTCTTTCCTCTCAGGAAGCCCTCCATCTGCGCACTGATCTGGGGCCCACTGGTGTTGAAACAGTGGTGCACTTTGGTTGATTGAGCCAAACGCACTGATACGCAGATAGCCACACATGCCCAGGCGAAAAAGTGTGCACTGTGTTCATTTAGGTATACTTAGTATACGTCCTTGCGTTCATGATTAATTTTATGCTATTTTTAAATATGCACTTAATATGCTAAATAAATATCATTAGCGCTATTAAAATATAGATAATAATGAAAATGTATTATTTGTGGTATTAGATGTTGTTTTTAATGCTATGGGTTTGGTTGGGAGACATGTTTATATTGGCCATGATGGTGTTTTGTATTCAGAGTTACCCAGTTTAGCCTCTATTGGTACTCTATGGATCCGAGTGTCAGTCCATTCAGATCATTTGCCAGTGGTCACTTAAACTTGTTTAAATCTTTGGCCAGAGGAGTTATAGCATGCAAATGTTTATGGTTCAATGTATCAGCATGCAGAATCAGAGATTTCTATGTTCTGCAGTTTTTTCCCTTGACATAAAAAGACCTACCAGTAAAAAGACACCCAGGCTTGTTCAGCTCAGTAGAGACAGCCAGATGCCACTGCACAGATAGCCATGTTTTTGCACACCCTCAAAGCTTTAAACAGACCTCAGATCCTCAAATCCAGACCTTTCGTAATCCCTGGTGGCTGTGCCCAGGCAGTGCCCAGTCAGTAATTCAGTTACTGGAAGCAGCCGTGGGCTGGAGGTCAGGGAACCAGTCTTGTGGCAAGAGGGTCGCAAGGGTTAGGGTTAAATGCGGAAGACGAATTCCTCTGTGTGCAAACACAAATAGCACAAAATGACTCAAAAACTCTCTACTCAAAGTACGACTGGCCTCACCTGATATCTGTCACCCAATATACTCTTTAACAGACTCCAGGACCGGGCTGCACTTGGCCTAAATGGACCTCCCTATCAGGAGATTAGTTCCAATTACAATTAAAACAGACAGAAGCCAACAATGAAATGACACAGTGTGGAAAACGTTATGAGCGTTGTGGTACCATGTATTGGTGGTCTCTCTGCGATTGGTCATTTTTGTCACTGTATTACTGTCACAGTGCTGTATACATAGAGGCTGTGAACTGTGATGTGAAGATTCTGTCTCTGTCTCAGTCTCTCTCCTGTGTTCGTCCTCAAACTAAGCTTAATCAGTGATGATGAGTTTGTTCTGAGTTTTGTCTTCTCTTCTTCTCCTCTATCAGAATCATACCTTTCCAGAGGCCGCTGAAGTTCAAGGAACTACTTCAGAAAGTGATGGAAGCGTTTGGTCAGCAGATGGACCTGTACTACACAGACAAAGAGGTGCGTACTTGTGTGAATTACAGGGGCAGTACTTCTATGGAGTATGGGACAGTACTTATGTGGAGTAGAGGGTAGTACTTGTGTGTAGTATGGGGCAGTACTTGTTTGGATTACGGGGCAGTACCTGTGTGGAGTATAGGGCAGTACTTGTGTGTAGTATGGGGCAGTACTTGTGCAGAGTAGAGGGTAGTACTTGTGTGTAGTATGGGGCAGTACTTGTGTGTAGTATGGGGCAGTACTTGTGTGTAGTATGGGGCAGTACTTGTGCAGAGTAGAGGGTAGTACTTGTGTGTAGTATGGGGCAGTACTTGTGTGTAGTATGGGGCAGTACTTGTGTGTAGTATGGGGCAGTACTTGTGTGTAGTATGGGGCAGTACTTGTGCGGAGTAAGGGGCAGTACTTGTGTGTAGTATGGGGCAGTACTTGTGCGGAGTACGGGGCAGTACTTGTCAGTAGTATGGGGCAGTACTTGTGTGTAGTATGGGGCAGTACTTGTGCGGAGTACGGGGCAGTACTTGTGTGGATTATGGAGCAGTACTTGTGTGTAGTATGGGGCAGTACTTGTGCAGAGTAGAGGGTAGTACTTGTGCGGTGTACAGGGCAGTACTTCTGCGGCTTATAGGACAGTACTTGTGCAGAGTACGGGGCAGTACATGTGCGGAGTAAGGGGCAGTACTTGTGTGTAGTATGGGGCAGTACTTGTGCGGAGTATGGGGCAGTACTTGTGCGGAGTAAGGGGTAGTACTTGTGCGGAGTATGGGGCAGTACTTGTGCGGAGTAAGGGGTAGTACTTGTGCGGAGTATGGGGCAGTACGTGTGTGAGCCCACCTCCTAACCCTGTATATAAACAAACCCGTATGCGTTTCTATGTGTTTGTAGGCTTTGGTACCGCTGAAGTGTCAGGAGGATTTGGACCGGGCAGTGCTGAGCTTGAGCTCCAGTTCAGGAACCAATGGGCTGCTGAGAGTCCTGCTGAAAACTCCGACTAACAACCACGTGAGTACAGACACAGCATGACTGACTGGCTGCAGTTATTGCTTTATAGGCGTGTTCCTGTTTCTCTCTCTTATTATCACCGGTTCTGCAGTTTCTGCAGGTGAACAAGCAGAGTGAGATGAAGCCATCCAGGTCACTTGGAGATTTAAAGGGTTCTCTGCTCAAGGGTTCCGAACGAGTGCGCAAACACTCTACAGGTGAGACATATGCATACACACACGCGCACACACACACAGACACGCACACAAACAGACACGCACACACACACACACACGCGCACACACACACACACACACACATACACACACACACAAACACACATACACACACACACAGACACACATACACACACGCACACACGCACACACAAACACACACGCGCACACACACACAGACACACACACAAACAGACACACACACACACACAAACACACACACACACACACACACACGCGCGCACACACACGCGCACACACAAACACACACACACACACACACACACACAAACACACACACACACACAGACACAAACACACACAGACACACAAACACACAGACACACACACACACTAACACACAGACACACACACTAACACACACACGCACACCAAAAACTACATGATAGCCAGTCAAAGGATCTTTACTCCATTCCATATACTAAGACAGCTGTGCCACCGAGAAAGCCCATATGAGTCACTTCCTGTTTAAAAGCATAACAGCGGTACAGACTGAGCTGCTGAATCTGAACACAGAACACCATCCATGTTAACGTAACAAGAACATCTCCAACATTCCTCATTTGAAATTCTCACTGCACTCTTTATTAGGACCCTTATTTCTGCCCTCTAGTTTATCAGCTCCACTTACCATATAGGTGCGCTTTGTAGTTCTTCAGTAACAGACTGTAGTAATGATGTGGTGGGATGTCGGTGTGGTATGTGCTGGTGTGAGTGGATCTGGCACAGCAGTGCTGCTGGAGTAAACACTGTGTCCACTCACTGTCCACTCCTACCTTGTTGGTCCACTCCTCGAGACAGCAGTTCATCTGCTGCACAGTTTGTCGGTCATCCTCGAACACACACTAACACGCTGCCGCTGCCACCACATCAGTGCCACTGCAGTGCTGAGAATGACCCACCACTCACATAATACCTGGTCCTATGGGGGTCCTGACCATTAAGGAAAACAACAAAATAGACAGAGAAGCAGATGGACTAAAACAAGAGCACCTATATGGTGGGAAGGTGGAGCTGCTAAAACGGGCAGCTGTGACAGATATGTTGAGAGCTAGTTTGAAGAAGAAAGTTTGGATCCAGATGTTTCCTATATGCCCCCTGCCGACATGTGGATGTGCTCAGTTCCATCACCAACACGCTTAATTAAACATAATGAGTTTGATCAGTGTTTGATTACTGCAAACGATGCTGGGCTGCACTGCGGAGAGCATATAGTAATCAGCCATATGTGAAATCTTCATTCCATATGACTTTAGTGTCATGTACGGGATCAGTCACAAGTTTGGGTGGATGTGTTTGGTTGTCTCTACAGGCTTACGCATAATAATGAGATGTCTGATTAATACGTATTCTGAGGAACCACATATACCACATATACTATGTTTCACAATATGGATATTTCTGCCATATCTCCGCCTCTAATATACATATTCAGTTGTGCAATACAATTTCATCTCTAGGTTTTTAACAACCTAAGGGCCTGTCTTTACTTTCAATGTGGTGAATATTCATAATGGACAGACCAATAGAAGTGCTCCAGTCTTGTTACATCAGCCTCCAAGTTGAGAAAGCTGTTTTATCCTCCTATAAAGCTCCATTTTGGAGGTTTATTAAAGTGGACTGCCCAATTCCATGAGTGCTAAAACTAAAGTTTTATGAGTAGCCGTGTCTAAACTTGTGACTGGTACTGTATATGTGTATACCTGTGTTAGTAAATGCTTAGATGATAGAAATAGATATTGGCTACCCTTCAGATCTATTCCTTTCCTAAGACAGCCTTTAGTTGTGCACACATACGCACAAGCCCGGCAACTCCTCCTCAGTGGTTTTATCACTGCGTGAGCTGCTTTTTCCATCTCCACTGCGCAGACTGGGTAAAGAATGATGCGTGGACTGTCATTTCCTTGGGTTTTGAAGGGCAGGTTATCAGAGATGAAACCACGCTCTGGTGTAGCGCTTCAGAATGCAAATAAACGGAAATGCGTGATGGCAGGTGCAGCTGCGGTTACACGTGGTCAGTCCGTGGTGCACAGCAAGGACAAACCTTGCCCTCGGCGGTTGCAGTGCTATGCTGCAGAAATGACATTGGTATGTTTTTAATGGCATTTAAACTCTTACTTTACGCTTGTTGACTTTACATTGAACTCTGATTCATAACAACCTCTCCTCTTTTACTTGCTAGCACAAATTGATTGAGAGTTTGGAGGACTGTAAGTTTAGAATTTGCACTTTGATCACCAGCAATAGCTGTGACTTCTGAGAATCAAACGATTAATGTATGAAGCTGAATTCATGAGCTCTTTTGACCCCTGTAGAGAGGGAACAATCTCACTTTCACACCAGGCAAATTGCAACAGAGTGAAGTATTATTGGAGTGTATCGGAGCGTGAGGCCTTTCCTGGTGCTTGACGACAGTCTTTAACAATAAACGATTGTATAAGTGCACGTGTGCAGACGTATCACTCCGCCCCTCCCACTCCCCCAGCTGACAAATGGGTGATGTAAGCTCTAGAATGTGATCTGACAGGTTGTGTCTCGTCAGTTAGCTGGTGGATTAACTGGTGTGTTCTATAGTGTTATACAGTGTGTTCTATAGTGTTATACAGTGTGTTATACAGTGTGTTATACAGTGTGTTCTATAGTGTTATACAGTGTTATACAGTGTGTTCTATAGTGTTATACAGTGTGTTATACAGTGTGTTATACAGTGTGTTCTATAGTGTTATACAGTGTTATACAGTGTGTTCTATAGTGTTATACAGTGTGTTATACAGTGTTATACAGTGTGTTCTATAGTGTTATACAGTGTGTTATACAGTGTGTTCTATAGTGTTATACAGTGTTATACAGTGTGTTCTATAGTGTTATACAGTGTGTTATACAGTGTGTTCTATAGTGTTATACAGTGTGTTATACTGTGTGTTCTATAGTGTTATACAGTGTGTTATACAGTGTGTTATACAGTGTTATACAGTGTGTTATACAGTGTTATACAGTGTGTTCTATAGTGTTATACAGTGTGTTATACAGTGTGTTCTATAGTGTTATACAGTGTGTTATACAGTGTGTTCTATAGTGTTATACAGTGTGTTATACAGTGTTATACAGTGTGTTCTATAGTGTTATACAGTGTGTTATACAGTGTGTTCTATAGTGTTATACAGTGTTATACAGTGTGTTCTATAGTGTTATACAGTGTTATACAGTGTGTTCTATAGTGTTATACAGTGTGTTATACAGTGTTATACAGTGTGTTCTATAGTGTTATACAGTGTGTTATACAGTGTGTTCTATAGTGTTATACAGTGTTATACAGTGTGTTCTATAGTGTTATACAGTGTGTTATACAGTGTGTTATACAGTGTGTTCTATAGTGTTATACAGTGTGTTATACAGTGTGTTCTATAGTGTTATACAGTGTGTTATACAGTGTGTTCTATAGTGTTATACAGTGTGTTCTATAGTGTTATACAGTGTTATACAGTGTGTTCTATAGTGTTATACAGTGTGTTATACAGTGTTATACAGTGTGTTCTATAGTGTTATACAGTGTGTTATACAGTGTGTTCTATAGTGTTATACAGTGTGTTATACAGTGTTATACAGTGTGTTCTATAGTGTTATACAGTGTGTTATACAGTGTGTTCTATAGTGTTATACAGTGTGTTATACAGTGTGTTATACAGTGTGTTATACAGTGTGTTCTATACTGTATAATAGTATAGTGATTCTCACATTGCCCGCCTCTAATCAGGAGCTCTGTGGAGGTGCTGCAGTGAAAGTGATCCTATCAGCACTGGATACACCATTACAGGAGTGAAACGTGGAGTGATTGTGGTGCCAGCTGCACTGTGTACATATATATAGCATTATAGCCTTACTGAGCCATACTCATTGGCCCTTGGAATGAAGTCCAAACCTCATCCCAGTGTTCTTCCGCACGTTGCATGTAATTACACCAGGAAACATGGATGTGAGACAGAGACAAAGAGAAAGCCTGTGTGATAGTAATCGTATGCACTTTTCTTTTTTTTGGTCCATTATTTAATAAGCAGCTCACTCCTTTCCTCCCTGAGAGAGAGAGAAAGAGTGGAGGGAGGTAAAGAAGGGAGATAGAGGGGGGGGGGAGGGGATAAAGAAAAAAGAGAAGAAAGAAAGAGATGAAGAATGAGAAAAGGGGGAGATGATGGAAAAGAGATAACAGTGACAGACAGAAAGACAGAAAGAGACAGACAGACAAAGACAGAGAGAGAGAGACAAAGACAGAGAGAGCAAGACAGTGACAGATAGAGAAACAGACAAAGACAGAGAGAGTGACAAAGACAGAGAGTGAGAATGAGAGAGAAAGCTATAGAGACAGTGAGAGACAGACAGACTGAGAGACGGTGAAAGACATATTTCCTGTATATAAATATGAGCGGAGACAGTGTCTGTGCTGTAATTGGGGTGAAAGGTCACTCTTTTTTTGTCAGTCGTTTTTTTCACTCTACAGACGCGTGTATATATTTATATATCACTATTCCAACACTGACTCCTCTCAGCATTTACTCTTCATGAAAACGTGTCCCCTCTGTCTTTCTTTTTTCTCTATCACTGTTCCCCCCCTCGCTCTCTTTCTCTCTTTGTGTGCCCTTGTCTGCTCTTATCCTCCTAATTCTTTCACCTCATCCTCTTTTATCTTTTCTTCTCTCCCGCACGCTTTTTCTCTCTCCTTGTTCTGTCCTTTTCTTTTCTTATGACACACACTTTCTCTCTCTCTCTCTCTCTCTCTCTTACTCTCTTAACGCTCAGTTTTGTCGTTTTTTTTCCAGTTTCCTTGACTCATTCCCTCCAGCACCCATTACTCTTTCGCTCCTTTTTCTCTGCTTCCTTCCTTCTATTCTGTTTGTTTCTTAAACTCAGTCTCCAGCGCTGGCTCAGTTTACTATGTCTATTATATCTCTCTCCCCCTCTCTCTCTCTCTTTGTCTGTCTGGAGGAAGCTTGATTGGCATGGCCTTGTTAAATGAAATGTAGCATAGGTATAAATCTTATCAAGGGGACCTGTTACTGTAAGTATACTCATTTTCACTGAATGGTCAGCTCGCCCACTGTGCCCTGACTGGTCAACCGCCAGAGAGGTATCCGCCCCCCACATCTCAACGGCTATTCCTACAATAGCATCAGTTCTACTGTATCAGTTTGACCCAGAGTCCAACTCTGAAAGTCAGGTAGAACGAGATGGTAGACCTGATCCACCTTTACTAGCTAGACCGGAGCAGGACGTTTCACAGTGGTCAGTTTTCCGTGTGTTATGTGAAGGGGAGCCAACCATGACAGTAGGCAGGCAGTAAGGACTGTGCTTAGCGATGACATCACCATGTAACAGAGGAAGTGAGCTGTTTCAGGCAGCTGGGAAAAGTGATTTCTGTGGGAGAGAGTCTCTTTGAGCTTTAGAATTTGCAGAGTGTTTACATGTGCAGCAAACTACATGGGAAATGGGAAAAGAAGGAAAGCATAATAATCCCCATTAATATTTCATATTAAAACATACAGGTAACAGTGCATATTCAGCCCTTCATTCATACATGCAGACCATCTACAAAATATTGGAAATAGGACATGGGACGCTCCTTGGCCATGTATCATATCATATATGTAATATACTGTATAGTTTTATGAAAAGCCTGGGCTTATTTAGAAGTTGAAGGTGATCCTTTGTTGTCCAGATGTTCATTGGGTAGTGGATCATTTTCAGTGCAACACTGGTGCAGTAGAGTGTGCGGTTGCGTGTCTGCATGTGTGGGTGCGCGCATGTGTGGTGCCGTTCCAAATGCAACAGGCTGATGTTTTGAAACACTGTGTACACTAACCAGCCACTTTATTAAAAACCCCTCCCTTGTAGCTCCACCTTTCTCGACCTTAGATCATCCATTAGTGAACAATTTGTGAGTCATCTCCTGGCCTTTCGTCGGTGGTCTGTTTCTGACCACAGGGCCACTGTTCGTGGGATGTTCTTGGGAAGTGGACCTTTCTCGACCTGGCACTGACAAGTAACACTACCGTGGCTGATACGCTCATACCAGCATCACACATGCAAGTGTCAGTGTCTCCGCTGTGCGAAAACTTGACCACCAGATAATATCTGTCCTGTGGGGGTCTACGGAGATGGATGAGTGTGTATGTGTGTGTGTGTGTGTGTGTGTGTGAGTGTGTAGGTGTGTGTGTGTCTGTGTGTGTGTGTGTGTGTGTGTGTGTGTGTGTGTGAGTGTGTAGGTGTGTGTGTGTGTGTGAGTGTGTGAGTGTGTAGGTGTGTGTGAGTGTGTAGGTGTGTCTGTGTGTGTGTGTGTGTGTGTGTGTGTGTGTGTGTGTGTGTGTGTCTTAGTGTGTGTGTGTGTGTGTGTGTCTGTGTGTGTGTGTGTGTGTGTTTTACTGACCATTTTTTTGAATATTTGACATTTACAGTTCTTTGTTTCTCTCCCTGCAGGCTCCCTGCACACAGGCCGTAGCTCGCCTCCTCCAGGCAGTGTACCTGAGGAGCAGCAGCAGATCGCTCGGCAGGGTTCCTACACCAGTATCCACAGTGAGGGAGAGTTCATCCCAGAGATGCTCGACCCAAACGTAAGCATTGAGGTTACTTTCAGAAAGTTTCAGAAAGCAGAAAGCTGCTACTGGTGTGAACGTAGAGTTATAAAGAGTATTTCAGCCAATCAGAGCAGAGGCCATTTACATATCTCGATTTTGAAGACACAGTAGCAAACAGCCTGTTTCACTGTGAAGGTTAAGGTTAGACAATGATCATGCAAAAATGATTAAGAGCTGTTATTGGTACATGTAACCGCACATATGATATAAGCTGACCTCAGTAGGGAAATAAAGTACAGGAGAATCTAGGATGTGGGCCGTTCCAAGATTCCTTCAAGCCATTTTCAACAACTCCATTCATCATGAAAGTTTAAGACGGTAAAATGGACAACAAATGGAGATACCAGGCTTTGTTCCAGCAGCAGTGATAGTGATAAATGCAAGATAAAGCTGTTAAATAAATAAATAAATAAAGAGCATAATAATAAGTTTGACGTTGTGCTCGTTTTCTGCAGATCATGGAGCCTTTCGGCAGTGCTGATGATTCCCTCTCCAGCAGCTGCCAGTCTCTGGACCAGGCTCTGGACAGGTGAGTGGAACCTTGCGGAACAGCGGTTGTGTCAGTGACGGGTGTGGCTGCTGCTGTCAGGGTGTGTGCGCGCGTATGTGTGTGTAGTCAACCCACTAGTGCGGCTCCCCACTGAGGGAGTGGAATCGGGTCGCTGCAGAGGCCAACCAGGAAGGCCCAGTGAGTTGCCATGGTAACAGTGTCCTTATCTGGACGCCTGGATTCCAGAGCTATCGCTCCATGAGAGAGAGAGAGAGCATGAGAGAGAGAGGGAGAGAGAGAGAGAGAGAGGGCAGTCATATAGAGCTAATTTATGGTTCTGAATTGCCTCTAACTCACTGTTATCAAACTACTCGGTATGTAACCAGTAGTAAAGTATATGAGTATAAATGTGATAAAAAAAGGGGGGGAATAAAAGTGGAGGAGGGAATGAGTAGGAGAGAGAGACAGAGAGAGAGAGAGAGAGAGAGAAGGGAAACAATTATGTTGTAGAGGATTGATTCTTCAGATTTGCCTACACGGTGCTGTTACTGAGCCACCCGGTAAGAATTAAATATGATAAACAAACATGAAGAAATGAATGCAAGGCTGGAGAAAGGGAAATGGCAATGTGAAAAGAACAGTAAGAACAGAAATAAGTTAGAGAGAGGGAGAGAGCGAGGGAGAGCATAATAGTGTGGCAACTGATTTATAGTTCTGAACGGTGTTTTGACAGTAGCTGCTATGTAATTAATAAGTGAATAGAAGTAAACGTCTTTAAATATGCTGAAAAAAGAATGGAGGATGAAGGAGAGTGTGAGAGAGGGAGAAAGAAAAGGAGAAGCAATTGTGTAGTAACTGATTTAATACTTGATATGACTGAATAAGGCTAATAGATGTAGGGAAATTAGTACAAGGTTGAAGAAAGATGGAAATAAAGTGAAATCAATAGTAGGGTGAGAGAGAGAGAGAGAGAGAAAAAGAGAGAGAGAAAGAGAAAGAAAGAAAGAGAGAGAGAGAAAGAGAAAGAATGAAAGAGAGAGAGAGAGAAAGAGAGAGAGAGAGAGAGAGAGAGAAAGAGAAAAAGAGAGAGAGAAAGAAAGAGAGAAAGAGAGAGAGAAAGAGAGAAAAAAAAGAGAGAGAGAAAGCATTTGTAAGCAGTATGTAATGGATTAGGTAAATGAATGTAGGCAAGCAAGTGTAGTAGAGGGTAGTATAGTGGAGGGACAGTGGAAGGAGGAGTAAAGACAGGAAAAGTGGGGGAGAGGGAGAGAGAGAAAAAGAGAGAGAGGGAAAAGACGGAAACAGCGCTACCTGCACGAGCCTTATCTGGCCTCTGGCTTTCCGAACAATGTCAGGAAACGAGCGCATGGAAATTTCTTCCCTCTCTCCGGGCGTAAGTGCCTGCTATCCGGGGTCTCATCCTGCAGGCCGCTGACGTCACTGGGCCGGCAGGGGGATGCGGGGTCAGGCGCATTAACACAGTCAGAGCTGGACAATACACACCACAGACTGTGGCCTTTACACTGACCTTAGTTCAGTTCACACTCTCCCAACCCCGTATGGTCCCGTTATTAGTCTTGGGCTTGTTATCTGCTGTCAGTTACTCAGGAACTGTTAGCGTGGTCACACGGCTGGAGGTCTGGCTTTCATACTGGTAGACACCACTGGTGGAGTATTACTGCTTGATACCACAGTGATCACGCTGAATGATAATCTTAGCCAATACCATGTGGTTTACATGAAAGCCTTGCACATGTTAGCTGGCGAGGTCAAACTACCATGCTCAAGTCGATTCACCTACAGACAGAAAACACCATAGCATTAGCATTAGCATAGCATTAGCCAAAAATGAACAGAGAACTGAACGTAGCAAAAGCAGAGTATTGTCTTGGTTTTGTGCTATTGAAAAAGCATTACAGTTTGAATTTGTCATGCAACAGTAGTAATAACCCAAGTTATGCAGTAAATATTATGAATTATACTATTAATTAGTTATTATTAACCATAACTACTAATCAGTAACTACTATGAATTATCCATTGAGCGATATACATTATTCAGTAATTAAATGAATGGACTATGAATGTTTCACTGAAGACTGTGACATGATTTTATATTTAGGAATTTCTCAGTAATTACTATGAAATATTATGTTTTATTCAGCAGCCAGTATAAATTATTAAGAACCTACTATGAATTACTTCCTAGGAATAACTGTAACGTATATTCTACAGTAACTGGGAATTATCACGACTAATTGCAAATGAACTACTATTTACATCCTATTGCACATTATTCAGAAATTATGAATTACTCAGTAATCATTTTAATCATACTCCAACCATAATGAATAATACAGTGATGACAATGAACCACTACACATGTTTCAGAATATTACTGTTTAGTACTGTATTGCTGTGTTATAAATGCTATATTATGCAATTATAATGCTGTATTACCTCATATTATTTGGTTAGTTCAATAAGATATACAATATATATACATAATTAATAATAATAATAATAATAATTTCTATTTATTGTTTAGTAACTGGTGTGAAATGAATGTGTAACACATGTAATTATAAGAATGAAGAAAGTGTTCCCCTGATGGGAGATCCTTCATGTGTATGGGTTAAGATGCCTGCAGATCAGTGTTTAAACAGGGAAAGATGGGTAAATGAAAGATGCTGAGGGGCTGAAATACCGAGCTCGTGTTTATGTGTAGGTTTCTTATGTATATGTATGAGAATAGTCTTCGCAGACCGTCACCGCTGAAGTGAATCAAGTGGATGCATTGCGCATTTAATGTAAACATCTGTAGGTCTGAATGGGGTTAACATGTCCAACGAACTGTATGCTAGCGTCAGCAGAGCGTTAACGTTTCCCACCTGCTGTGTTGCTAACTCGCCATGCATCAACGCATCATCTGTTAGTATACTGTCAGCATCCGCAACAAAATGTGGAAGGCTATGAAGAAGACTGAATCACACAAACCTCTTCAAATCTTAAAAGTCCTGACCAGAAATGACCTAACAGTGGCCAGGCTGTTCCTGGACTTGCTCTGAGTTTACTAACAGAGATTTTGGTAGACATGCATTGCTGCACGCGAGTCTGCTTGTCCTCTGTTGTGACGGTACCTGAACCTAGCGTTCCGTTTTTCAGTCTCTGGAAAAGATCTGCTCTTTTATAATAAAGTCACTTATAGGTCTTTAACCCATTGATGTCCATGTCTGGAATATTACATTACTGTGTGGTCCAGATGTTCTCTGAACTTGCCTGAGCACAAACCTGAAACATTTGTAAAGCCAATGCCAATGTAGGCATTCTATTACAGGTGCCACTGAATGCAGATGTGTGACATGAAAGATATTGTTCCTGTCCAATGAGAAATATCTCCATTTTTTAATTATAATTGTTTTTAGCAATTCAGGTTACAGTGCTGTTTGTGTAAAAAAATAAATCCTGATAAATGGACCAACAGAAACAGCTCAAAATGGAACCAAAAAATCTGGTTCCATTGACTTACATTCAAATAAAAAAAGGGAGGGGGGGTTGCCCTCTCCTGTAAAGTTGCCATCTTGGACATACTTGTTTTCTCTGGACAGGGACGATGTATGACTTTGGTTGAGGCAAAAGAAACATGCCCAGATGCGGTTTCACACACTCTATGATTTGGCCCTAGAATGAAACAAGCTGTTTTCGCTTTGTGGTGAGCTCATGAACAACTCTGCTCTGATTGTTGAGACACAGCAATGATCACACAGAGAAACAACAAGACGAAATAAACAACACGCAGGAAAATAATATCAACCCCCAGGTAAATAGGCTAGATCAGCTGACATCGTACACCCAGCGTGGCTGCGTCGCCCAGGCTGCTGTTGGGGTTGTGATGCTGATGAAGTGGTTGAGATTCACCGTGTGTCTGTTCTATGTACTGAACTCTTGAATAGCTGAATAGTCAGTATATGATGTAGGCTGTGTCTGTGTCCTTCCCTGGTTAGTGGACAGGTGTTCAGTCAGCCTCACTCTCAGCAGGATTTTGGCACAGTGAAGATTCTACTGTGTGGGAATGTAGGCCACTCATCCTCTGCAGCCAGGAGCCAGCCTCACCCTGGCCGAAAGAGGAGTTCACAGAAAAAACAGCCCGCCATTTATTATTTTTTCTCTCTCTCTCTCTCTCTCTCTCTCTCTCTCTCCCTCTCTTTTACTTTCACAGTCCGCCGTTCTCCCAGAACAACCGAGACAACAATTACCTGAACCTCAACTTCGACTATAAAGGTGAGGAAAATGCAAAACATCCTAGCTTTCATCTGCTTAAATATAATAATAATAATAATAATGATAATAATAATAATAAGAATAATAATAAGAATAGTAATAATAACAACTACAACAGCAATAATCATCATCATCATCATAATAATAATTATTATTATTATTACAATTATTACATTTTCACTTTGTGTATAATAATAATAATAACAATAATAATAGTCATATAATGTGAAAAGAAATATGTGAAATAGTGTTAAAATGTTTAATCTGTAGTTTATGGAAAATTGTTCCTACATTTTAATATTTGATGGTATGAATGCCGTTGCTGATTTAATATTAGACAGTACACAAACTAAGTGTTTGGGGACTGAAGACACCGGTTGATCTTGTTTCCACATTCAGTTGTGCACCCCTACATGGTCTTTGTTGATGTACTTTAAGATTAGTTAGACCCTGCTTTCAGTAGGACACACATCTGGACTGCAGCCAGGCCAGACTAGCACCCGCACTCTCTGGTTACACAGCCATGCTGTTGTAACATGTAAATGAACATGGAGAAATGTGTGAGAACAGATTCATCAACTTTCACCATGGATACATTTAATATAGATGATTACAGTGTGCTTTTTATAATTAGCATCTCGTTAGAATTCCTGAAATATTATATATTATATAATATATTTTTTCTTTGTTGAATAGTATTTAAATATGCACTGTATAGATTATTAGAAGTCACTGTTGTACAGTGTATTGTGATTCTGGATCAGTAGTGTGTATATATAAACCTCATATCTTCATTTTGGTCATCAAAATGTCCTGGTCAATGGAACAGTTGCAAAGCTCCAAAATGAAAGCAGTTTGTTCTATTAACCTCAGTTCAAAGCTTCCTTATCCTATAAAGCTGCTCACCACCTGACCTTCACATTACGTGACGTCAAAACATCATATTGACGGGACCAATAGAAACGCTCCAACATCGCTTGAAATAGTTCTTTTGCATCAGCTTACATTGTAAAGAGCGTTTTAGCCCTCCATGGTAAAGTCCTATTTTGGACCGTGACCATATTTCTATTACCTAAGTATTAACTATTAATACATAACTAGGAATGTCACTATTACACATAACCTCAGGAACCACAATGAAACAGTTTCGCTCCAAAGTTAGAAGCATTTGGTTGGTTTGCTAGTTAGGTTTTCCCAGAGTGACTTCTTTGTCCTAAAACACGTCTGAAAACAAACAGATGGCGCTGTAGCGGTGGGTCCTCCATGGCTGATCTACAGAAGAGGAGTGTAGGATGAGTCAGGATTGATATTTTTGTTATTTGAAGGCTCTTAGGCTGAAACGGGGTTCTCTTCAAGAGGCCTTTACGTCACTGAGCATTTCTTGGCATCGTGAAAGGGGGATTTTTTTCTCTTCCTTTTTTATTTGTTTCTGATGTAGTCTTGAGAGCACACAGGGTGACTAGGGAAGAACAGACTCTCTCTCTCTTTCTTTCTTTTTTCTGTCTCTCTCTCTCTTTCTTTCGTCCTCCTGCCGCTGTTTTTCCACTTGAACATCGATCAGATAAAAACAGGCCTGTTTGATAATGAGAGAGTAATCCTCCCAGACAGAGGGAGGCCCAGCTGTGAAGCAACACACACACACACGCACACACACACACACACACACACACACACACATTTGACCAGGGAAAAGTAAACAACATGCAAACAAACTTTTATGGATGGGCCTGAACACTCGAGTGTTTGGATATTCCTTCGTCATGTAGTTATTAGCTTTTTTCATTTTAGGAATAGTTTTTGTAATGAGTATGTTTTGTTCTGGGTTCTCAAGATAAACTCTGGCAAGTTGAGATTGCAGTTCGTTATGCAGCTCAACTTTTAATTGGCTGAGAACAGTGGCAAACATGGTGCGAATAAACAGCCCCATCAACACTGAGCTAAAATCACAGCCTTCTGCTGTACTGGAAAACCCACCACTCCACCCGTATTCAGGCTGTTCAACATAAAAGACCTTAAACTAAGCCGCCTAAAACATCCCAACACGGCAACACCACAACACATTTTGTCCACACATTCTTCGTAAAGTGCTGGGTACCCCACGGCACTAGTATCCCCTAGTGAGCCACTAGCGAGCCTGGTAGACCGAGCGAAACCATGCTGTGAGAGTTCTGTGAGGAAAGCAGCTAGCCCAGCTGGAGCAGGACAGACACTTGATAAGGAGAAATGAGCCACTGTACTACAAATCGGAAGGACAGAGCTTTCCAATCTGCTACCACCCCCTCTATAAGGGCGAAGCTTGGAATATTTGCTTCTGAGTCGAATAATTGGTATTCAGGGGAAGCTTAAAAACATTAATGCGGTAAATTGTAATATTTCTTATCATATTTTAATCATATTTGCACAAATGAACACTTTCTGACAAATTGGAATGCTTATATATACAACTTTCCTGGGAATATGAAACTTTTGTCTGGGCCTGTATATGCATACACATATTCACATATATAGTATACATAGACATATACACATATTCATATATACATGTATACAGACACACATATACACGCACATACATGTGTGCATACCTACATACATTGATACATACATCCACACACATACATAAATCCTTATCTACAGCGTGTACGTATATACGTACGGGCGAACATGTATGCGTCCATTCATGCATGTATATACAGAATACATACATTCATACATATACTGTATGTACAGGCGTACGATTATACGTACATGCATATATACATTTGCCTGTCTGTGTTAGGCAACTCTGAGTCTGTAGCTCTCAGAAAATAACACTCCTCTCTCATTCAAGGGTGAATAAATGCAAACAATCAGCCACATGCTCATCTGTTAAGGAGAGTACATGCTGTCATACACGCACACAGTCTCTCTATTGCAGTGATCCATGCCGGTGGAGGGTATCTCCATAGAGGCAGCTGATTTGTTTACTTGGCCTTATGAGTAGATTTTTCCTCTCCCTTCTCTGCTTCTAAAAAGAAAATCAGCGGGTCGCCCCGGGAGACGGGGCTGAAAACACTCACTGCAGCGGTGCTCTCTCTCTCTCACACACACACACTGCAGCTGCTTCCAATTGCGAACTAAAAAGCGAACTGCGCTGTCTCGGTCCACCATCTCCGCTCTCTCTTGTTCTATCGCTCTATCTGTATCTCGCTATCTTCCTCTTTCTCCTGCCAAGTTTTAGAGCGTGAATGAATCCTCCTCTTGCAGTTAAAGGAATAGTTTAGTAAGAGATTACGCCTACACAGTTTTCCTCCTTCGCCACACATGTAGTCGATCAGCTGGGACACGTGTGGTGAAGAAGTTTGCCTCTTCAGTTCTGCACTGGAGCTACGAGGCTAATGTAGCTAACAAGCAGTGATATCTTCTTCAGCATCATGCTAAAAACATAAGCATCAAACAGGCGTCCTTAAACAGCTACAGCTACATGAGCGCGGTTATGTGGGAGGTAGAAGATTCCAAGCTGGAAATTTTTTAGTGACCAGATGCCATGGATGCAGCGAAATGAAGGTGGCTTAGCAACACCTTAGCAAATCTATTGGAATGCCATAGCCTTGGCCTTGCAGCACCCCAGCAGTGGCTGTATCATGTAAACTGAAAGTTCTAGTACATTTGTCTGGGATCATAGAAAGACACAAACACGTCTAGAACAGGTCTGTTTTCACAAAGCAGGTAAAAGTGGCACAAATCCGATTTTCCCACTTTTAATCTGAACAGGTCACAGTCCGAAACTGACCTACACATGCTGCATGTGGCTCCCTCATCCAGAGCGAAACAGTAATGACTGCTAATGGATGGAGGTTCAGCTCCCAGAGGTTTCAGTTCCAATGGCTGACAGTTTGGCTAATAACCCAGAATGCATTTAAGCTCACTGTAAATAAAAGGGCACATGATTAGACTACAGCCATGTTCTTGGTTTCTTTAAACTTGGCTTTCAGACTTTTAACTTTCACACCAGATCCTCATTCTCCTGTGCGGAGCACAGAACGATAGCGATAAGCACCTTCTGATTTATTCCCTGTAGAAACATTAGCCCAGATGTTTAAGATCCCAGAAGTATACAAATGTTACATGTGTTGAGTTGGTGTCCACATGAATTCTGACCAGAGGTTCAGACGGAGTCTATGCATTGCGGCATATCATTTCAATACGACATATGAAAGTGACCAATATCAGAAAATACCAGATTCATAATCTCATATGAAGAGAAAAGTTGAATTTGGGCCGTTTGGGTCAATCTGATACGCAGCAGTGTAACTCAGTCTGAACAACCAGGTCAGAATTCATACTGCATAGCAGAACAAGACTGCAGTGTGTGGAGAGTTTGGAGAACCAAGAGCCCAAACCAAAGAGGTAGCGTTTAACATGCCCCTTTCTACAGTGAGCAAATGCATCCTGGGTGATAAGCCCAGCTGTCAGGCATTGGAACGTGGTGACTGTACCGGTGATGCTGGCAAAGATGGATCCTAAACCTTATGGAGCAGGCCTGCATCCTTTCAGACTAATCCCACATATAGGTCACATATTAGTGATATTGTGAGCAGCCTAACGAGAACCTCAGATCTGTGTGACAAAATCCGATTTGGGCCATGCCTACATTCTTTACCTGCTGTGGGAACGTGGATTATTAAATTACACGTGCCAGTTTGGGTCAAGAGTGTGATGCTCTTAGCTTCTATTACTTGCTAACTACATGAACTTAATAGCACCAGTGCGAAGATACCAAACACGTCTTTTGTGAGAACAATTTGGATAGAGTGGGAAATATGACACTGTGTTATCAAACCTCAGGAAAATGAAATATGACATACTGTACTGTTTCTGTGCTATATGTGTACCATGTGTTCTAATATAACTGCCTGATAACAGCTCAAAATCTCCTTCCAGCTGTTCATGTCCTTATTATCCGCTCCTTATTATAACAAGTTCATTAAGCTTTCCTGTCATGTCAACTGAGCTGTAATTCTCACTGCTCCCCCTGCAGGCCGCCATGGGAAACATGGGACTTTTCCCAGACAGTTCCACATATCCAACCGCAGCAAGGACTACGGTGATGGTAAGCTGCTTTCATTACAGCAGTGTGTGACTAATCACACTATTAATACTGAGACTTTAATGACTATGCGATAAATAGCTGTGAAACCATATTTGATGTGCTTATTTAAGCTGAATGGAGTGGAGCCCATGCTGTAAGGTCATTAATGCATCACTTTCTTGCACTAGGAGTGATACTTGTGGTTGTGAGTCATCAGGAACATAGATAATCAAATCAATAGAAATGAATGATTTAGATTTCTACTTAGGTCCACTTTGCTGCTTTAAGTGGCTACCGGAAATGGCACAGTCAGTCATTATGCAATAATGGGAAACTGTTAGACATGTATTTCTCAACCATGTTCTGCTGCTACCTTCTGTGCTTTCCCAATAGATAGGGAAGGACTCAGACCGGCTCTCAGTAAATACAGCTTGAGGCTTTTATCTAAGCTTGTAGATGAGGGGCTCCGCCCAAAATGCTAATGCTGAAAACAGGAAAATACAATTTTTATAGTGACTAGTCTCTGGATTATGGGGATGACATCATTCTAACTGGTGGCTACTTGCTTTTGTTCACTATGAGAACGTTTGGGCAGGATGATTGGGACGGCTGAATGCTGAATACTCTGACCTAATGGTTTGAATAATGGTATCCATAACATAGTTATATATTGAGGCGTACATTTAGAATACACATCCATAAAGTATGTACAGTTAATAAAACTTTGTTCATGTAATTCTTTTGCTGATTAATTATTCAGATGAATCCAGAATGAATACAATATCCTTAGTGGTATTTTGTCACTCAGTGCCAAGTCCACTGCACCTACTATAATCCAGTAGGGCTCTTTAATGAACCTATATCCCAATCATAAAAACTTTTAAAATATTTTTCCAGTGATTTTCCGTTAATCATAGGGACGTTACTGTGCCACAAGTCTTATTTACTTTGATTTATATGTCTATCCAGTTTTAGGACATCCAGAAGTATAAACCTAAACAAGCTAATAGTAACTTTATTCTGATTAGTGCCTTTACAAAGTGTAACTGCTAAGTACAATTTTTTGTATTCTGGTTATGTATTCCCAACACCTGGATTCCGATACATCCTAGGCCTGATTATGATCCAGAGCATGAGTCATTCCATTACGCCTTTTTCACAATAGCTGTAGAATGCATATTATGCATATTCTGTTTCCGCAGAAAGAGGTGTGGCTTGCTGGTTTATGCTGTGTGTGTGTGTGTGTGTGTGTGTGTGTGTGTGTGTGTGTGTGTGTGTGTGTGTTACACCTGAATACACACTCTGTGGATGAAGACTATTCTCTATGTGGGGCAAGTGTGTATCATGTGCTCTCGGTACATAACCTTGGCTAGCAGCAATGTTCATTTCTCCTGAGAGCAGCACAGCTTGTGTATCTAAACAGTGCTCTGTGTTTGTGTTTGCATGTGTGTGTGTGTGTGTGTTTGTGTGTGTGTGTGTGATTTGTGGTTCCCCAGAGAGGGAACACACACTGACTGTATCAAAACAGCAGACTCAGGACTGCTTCCTGTCTGAGTGAGAGAGAGAGAGAGAGAGAGAGAGAGCAAGCATAGGGACAGGAAGGAAAGCAAGCGCTCTAAAAACTCACAAATTATCAGGAGAGAACAGTGGAGTTAAAGTGCAGCTTTTGTAAAGCATATTGTTGCTGTCAGAACAAAGTCTTCGCAGGTCTTCCTTAGCGTTCAGTGTAAATGAGCGAGCAGTATTTATATAGAGATATGTATTTGTGCTGTGGTAGAATATTCAAACAGGCCACTCCAGTGCTAAGTGTTAAAACCAAGACAACGTTTGCGCTAGGTCCATGAGATGCTTGAAAAGTTAATCTGAAGGTTCAAAGATTGTGGCTCATTCCAAATATTAGGAAAAATATGTTTGTCTGGTTGTGTAGGCAGTGGAAGTGCACGTTTGGCTTGTAGAATTCCCAGTGTAAGCATCCATTTATCTGGTAGCGCTGCCAATGGACGTTATTTGGCTAGTAGATTTTGCAATGAAAAAATGTTCGGCTGGTAGAATTCCCAGTGAAAATATATGCTTGGCTGGTGGAATTCTAAGTGAAAATATGTTTGGCCTGAAGAATTCCTGATAGAATGCATGTTTGGCTGGTAGAATTCCCAGTAGGAAACATGTTTGGCTGGTAGAATTCCCGATAGAATGCATGTTTGGCTGGTAGAACTCCCAGTAGGAAACATGTTTGGCTGATAGAATTCCCACTGACAATATATTCGTTCGACTGCTAGACTCTCCAGTGAACATATAAGTTTGTGTTCTAGAATTCCCAATGAAAGAAATGTTTAGCTGGCAGAATTTCCAACAAAAATACAAAAAATCCACTTGTCTCCCAGCATTCCTAGTGGAAAATGTGTTTGGCTGGTAGAATATGCAATGGAAAAATGCTTCTCTGGTAGAATTCCCAGCGGAAAGGGAGGTTTGGCTGTTACACTTGGTTTCATGCACTAATGCCATGTGCTAAAGCTCCTGTGAGGGCTGTTCCATCTGTGGGTAAAAGTATTAGCTCAGTGTAAAGGTTGCATGTAGTGAACTCTCTGTCTGTACCCTGCTGTGTGCGTCTGCAGGTCGGAGGACGTTTCCCCGCAGCTTCATGCCTCAGGAGAACCTCTTCCAGTTGGTTCCGTCCAGCCGCACGCGCAGCTATAATGGAGAGAGCACAGTGCAGTACAGCGGAGACATGCACTCCGTCAGCTGGTCCGAAAAGAGCAGTCAGCGCAGTGCTGCTAAGTGTGAGTACACATTCATACACAACAGACAACCGAACCTAAACATAGCCCAACACCATCCAGAGACTAATACAGTCAGTGTGTGTTCCCTCGCTGGGGGACCACAAATCACAAACACACACACACAACCACAAATATACATTCCTACTCGGAGCCGGCTTGTGGGATATAGGCAGTATAGGCGAAGGCTGAGGGGGAAAATGGGGAGCAAATGAGTGAAAACATCATTAACAGTAAACACAAAGATTAGCTAGCAACATAGCATCTGCCAGCCAGTATGTCAGAAAGGCTGAAGCTCGCTGATACCCAGGGGAAGACGGCAAAAAGACAGAGGCCATGTAATGTGATGAATGAATACTTTACCTGTTGTATAGTAATATTTATCGTCAGAGTCTCAGAGCAAAGTTAGCTAGCTCAATAATGTCTGCTAATTTAATACCCAGAGAGTTAGCGTCGGTTACGCCCACTCTAAATCTGTTGGGAAATGTTGGAAAGACTAGTAAAAGGTTTAGAAAATGATCTTTTTAATTTTAAGAAGTACCCTTTTACTTGTTAGTGTGCTGCACATACCACCCACTGTCTGCCTGAGGAAAACATTTACTGACACCTAATTAGCTAGCCAGCGTTAGCCATGCTTATAACAGTCAATTAAAATGTGTTTCCTTTAGTCATTAATTGGTATCATTAAAGCCTTTATGTATTATATTAATATATACAGCACCCAGCCTGCATCATGTGAGAGAAGAGCTAACGGAATACATGGTCTGTGTATGAATGCTAACTGTGATATACTCCTGTTAGTGTGTAGAGTGTTGTAGGCTGTAATGTGCTAGTGTTACCTGGGTTTCACCATCCAAGGGGCACCAGGTAGAACCTTGCCTGGGGCAACAGATTGGTCAGGGCCGGTTCTGTTCCTGCTGATAGCCCATATTATGTTATCTAGTTGAAACAACTGTCAGATTGTTATACAAGTAACAAAGAATCGATGGATGCCATTTTCAGGCTGCCCTGTATATGAAATATGAAACCACCTGATAAGAAATTGAGAAATGTTGTCCGAACCCGACTGACACTATAGAATAAATAGTGAACAATTAGCATAGGTATTTCAAACCCTGTCACACTCATTTACAAGAGAGGACTTGCCTTTTATAATGGAAAAAAGTCCAATCTGCTTGATATATAATGTGAATCAGAGTGTGGAGTTAGACAGCGCCGTTTGTTTTGGCTCTGTAGGCCAGCTGAGGCTCCAAACTCTCCAGGTTTCCTCCGTTTCTTACTCGTGCACAAATTAGCAGGAACAGAGGCTGAGTCCAGCCAGGCTGATTCTCTACAATGGAAGTGCGTCATTCAGAGTCGTACTCAGGGTCTTTGTTAAACAGACTGAAAGCTCATTCGTTTAATAATTCTGAATGATCCCAGACGAGAGATGAACCTGTGTTCCTTTACCGCTTTTTTGTCTACAAAGTGTCAAAATAAAACCGCTCTCTATAAAGCCTTACTGAGCATGGTACGATTAAAGAGCTTCAGATGTGCTTAAGTACGGAAAGTAAAAGTAGCATGATTTATTACAGCACTCGTGTCCTATTATCATTTCTGGAACAAGGCTCTTACTTAATCAGCTCGATTTAGGTAAACAGACTATTAAAATTCTAATAGACCAATCAACTGTACACCTGAGAGTTACTGTACACCAACACACTACTTACAGTACACTAACACACTACACTTACTGAGTTACTGTACACCAACACACTACTTACAGTACACTAACATATTACTCTTACTGAGTTACTGTACACCAACACACTACTTACAGTACACTAACACATTACTCTTACTGAGTTACTGTACACCAACACTACTAACAGTACACTAACACATTACTCTTACTGAGTTACTGTACACCAACACACTACTTACAGTACACTAACGCATTACACTTACTGAGTTACTGTACACCAACACACTACTTACAGTACACTAACGCATTACACTTACTGAGTTACTGTACACCAACACACTACTTACAGTACACTAACATATTACTCTTACTGAGTTACTGTACACCAGCACACTACTTACAGTACACTAACACATTACACTTACTGAGTTACTGTACACCAACACACTACTTACAATACACTAACACATTACACTTACTGAGTTACTGTACACCAACACGCTACTTACAGTACACTAACACATTACACTTACTGAGTTACTGTACACCAACACACTACTTACAGTACACTAACACACTACACTTACTGAGTTACTGTACACCAACACACTACTTACAGTACACTAACACATTACACTTACTGAGTTACTGTACACCAACACACTACTTACAGTACACTATCACATTACACTTACTGAGTTACTGTACACCAACACACTACTTACAGTACACTAACACTACTTACAGTACACTAACACATTACACTTACTGAGTTACTGTACACCAACACACTACTTACAGTACACTAACACAATACACTTACTGAGTCACTGTACACCAACACACTACTTACAGTACACTAACACATTACACTTACCAAGTTACTGTACACCAACACACTACTTACAGCACACTAACACATTACACTTACTGAGTTACTGTACACCAACACACTACTTACAGCACACTAACACATTACCCTCACAGAGTTACTGTACACCAACACACTACTTACAGTACACTAACACATTACCCTCACAGAGTTACTGTACACCAACACACTACTTACAATCAGTAATTGTTACTGATCTAAATGTTAATCTAACAAAAATCTAAATGTAAATCTAGTTTGATTATGAGTTCTGATTAGGCTCATCTAATTAGAGTTAGATCCATTCATCTACAGGAACAAGAGATCTGAACAAGGGAGCACTGACGTCTGCCAGTGTGCACACATTCACTTGACCTCAAAGTGCATTTGAATACTCAAGCTCCAAAGAAATATACTTTAGCTGTCAGCAGAGGCAGGAAAATGTGGACTGAGTCCATGGTTTGGCCAAAGACAGATTAAAAGGTGCTAATAAATAATAATAATAATGAATTTTGATAATAAAATAAAGGCTTACCTGAGCATTATTGTCTGATGTAGAGGTTATATTTAACAGGAATTAGCACAATGCATGAATACACAATAAGCGAGTAGAGAATAACTCAGTGTCAGCATGTCTCTGTTCATCTGTTCCCGATGTAGATGAATATAAATCAGTCTGAATGTGTGTCTGAATGAGATTGAGCTGTAAACTCAGTTGTGGTTTGTAGTCTGGGAGTCTGTGTGAAATACTGCTGTTGACGCCTCTGTGGTCTGTGTGTAGCCCCCCGGGCGCCGGTGAACTGGCGTCAGGGAAAGCTGCTGGGCCGCGGAGCTTTCGGGGAGGTTTACCTCTGCTACGATGCTGATACGGGTCGAGAACTGGCCGTCAAGCAGGTGCCCTTTGACCCAGACTGCCATGAGACCAGCAAGGTAATAACAAAGACGAGCCATTCAGTTACAGTTAACTCAGGATTCAATGCGTTACTGCAGCAGATTGGCAATACGAGCCCAAATGTGGTCAGTCAGTCAAGACATTTTCCAAAGGGAGTTTCCTAGGGTTTGTGCTAAAGCTACAAGGCTCATGCTGAGAAGTATGGAAATGTGTAGTTCAGAAAATCAGAAGCACATCAAGGAATTTGGCTAAATAAGCCCTATACAAAACATGGCTCTGCTGATCAACTACACTTTGGGTTTTTTGCTTGGCTATCACTTTCGTCTCATGTCTCTCTCTCTCTCTTCCACGTTCTTGCTACAGGAGGTGAATGCCCTAGAGTGTGAGATTCAGCTGCTGAAGAATCTCCGGCACGAGCGCATTGTCCAATACTACGGCTGCCTGCGGGACCGAGAGCAGAGGAAGCTGTCCATCTTTGTGGAGTTCATGCCAGGGGTGAGTACAAACTGAACATCAGTGACCAACCATGACGAAGAGAAACACAGAGCACCTCTACAGTGCTGTCATCTAGCACCCCAGAGCCTGCTTATAGCATGTTAGCGCTATGCTAATATCTATTCAAAGCTTGTAACAGACATCAGCATAGATTTGACCCTGTGTGTATCGGAGGCATAGAACTGACACCACTTTTTCCGTTTCCTGTACGACCGGGTGAAACCTGTGACTTGTGTTCACAGTTGGAATAATAACTAGAACTTCCAGAAAACCTTGAGTCGTTTTTTTTTCTCTCATAAAAATGCTTCCTTTGTACGTCAAAAGCTGATTGGTTGATTTCGATTTTTTATTTTTTTTTTAGATTTTTTAATCCCTTGTTGATCCCACAGTGGGGAAATGTAGTCTCCGCATTTAACCCATCCGTGAAGTGAAACAATCACAAACACATTCACTAGTGAACACACACACTAGGGGGCAGTGAGCACACTTACCCGGAGCGGTGGGCAGCCCTATCCACGGTGCCTGGGGAGCAGTTGGGGGTTAGGTACGTTGCTCAAGGGCACCTCAGTCGTTACTGTCAGTTCAGGGAATCAAACCGGCAACCCTCCGTTCACAAGGCTGCTTCCTAGTGGTTTCAGTGTCCTAACCTCCAGCCCACGACTGGGGGGCAGTCGTGGGCTGGAGGTTAGGACATTGGAGGTTTCAGTGTCCGTTTTATTTGTGCAGGAATCTAATATAACTTTCAGGTCCTGAAGCCGTCACCAATCGGAGAGCTCGCTTGGCTGTTTCTACTAAAAGTCCTGATTGGACACTTTTCACTTTCAAGATTATAACCCTGTTTCCTGCCAAAACTTAAATAACAGATTAACAGCGACACTAAAGCAGAAGTATATACCGTAGGAAGTGTCATATAAGTAGTATGCACTGCAGTCAGCATGGCTCCAGATACCTGTGACAGACTACCAAGACTTTGTAGAGTCACTCCCAGCTCGTTTAGCTGCTGTCCATGCGACACACGGCAGTTACTCTGGACTGTGTAATAATTTATAGTAACAATTAATACAATAACTACATTAATTAATAATTATTCAACCAAAATAACCTTAAGGTCTGTAAAAAAATTTAAGTTATTACTATAAATTATATTGGATAATAAGTAATGCTTACTGGGGCCTGTGTTTACCTTATGGATTAAAAAGCATCAGGCAGTGTATTTATAACCGCTTCATGAAATGGCTTTTTGTGAGCAGTTGAATGCCTCAGGCATTTGGGCATTCGGTTCCCATCACCACCACTGTGAGCAGTACTGACTGTCACATCACTCTGAATTACTTTTGTTTACATCTTAATGGTTGGATTATGGAATTCCTCTTCAGCCTGGTGAAAGTTGTCCGTGGATTGCCATTTGTAGCGTTAGCATTCCAGAGTTATTACAGATTTCTCCCACATGGAGGCCTGTTTTTTCGCCCGCCTCGCTCTTTAGCTCTCACTGCAAGACTATTGCATGTGAACAATATGTTCTCCGGACCAGAACGTCCCTTATACGTCATGCGTAAACAAAGGAAACCGAAAAGCATCTCTGTTTCAGAGAATTCCAGAAAATCAAATACAGTAGAAGCACCGCTCGCAGCCCCAGCGCACCGCACCAGAAAGTGGCCGCCCCTTCTCAGATACGTCAGCGTGGCCTTTGTCAGCACAACAGCTTTGTTTTATGGGTTCATTTTCTCTGTAAATAACAGCTTTAACGAGGCCCGGCCCCACTCAGCCTGCTTTTAATATCCACACGGCTGTTCTGAGGCTGCGGTTTAAGTGTCTTACTCACATGTGTGGAAAAATGGGGAATGTTTATATTCGACCAAGGTCTCTGGCAGAGAGCTGCGGAGTCAGCCAGCGCACTGGCCAAGGTCTTTTACCATCAGGTCCACTGTCTCCCACGCTGCGACTTAGTGATAAGAGGAAACAAGAGGAGAGGGATTGAGTTTGGAGGTGAGTGGCAGGAAAAGAGTCCCAAAGAGAAGAGTATTAGCCTGAGTGCATAATGGTTGGACATAAAGAAGAGGATCCAGCTGGCATGAAGCAGAAATGAAGGAAAACAGATCTGGAAATAATACTAAAAGAAATAAATAGAATTAAATACAAAATAATTAAATACAAAATAATTATATTTATGCAGTTTCCCCATATTCCAAAAGCTGATCAGGTTCGGTGTCTTAACGTAGTGCATCATTTTATATCAAACCACACGGACTGAAAAAAGTTGGTGGCATTCCCCTTTAAATACATGGCATATTGAATGGCACCTCCATAGTAGAGAAATAGCTGAAATGCTTGTTAGACTGTGTTGTGGTTGTAAGAGGTTATGGAGCTGCTGAGTGGACTGCAGGGCTCTAGCATGCGTCACAGGTGTTTCTGGACAGGGGCCTTGAGGAGACATTGTTTCCACCACATGAGATGAAAACAGGAAAGCTGAGGAAATGCAGCCTGCGTTGGGTCAGAGTGTCGAAGAACACACACAAACACACACACACGGAACCCGCTAGGGAGCTGTGTTTTGAGAACAGAAAAGGCTCTGCGTCTGGACAATACCTCAAAAACACTTCCAGTTGCTTTTGGATAAACAGATGGAAGCCCCATGAAAAAAGCAGAAATGAAGGACGCCCCGTGGCACATTCCCTTGTCTGGTGAAGTTCTGTCCTGTCACAGTGGTCTCAGTATGTTTAGTAATTTTAGACTACAGCTCATTTTTGCAGGATTAAAATGTGTGGAATAGTACTAAATTCCACAAATATTTCCAAATTCCTGCATAATTCAGTCATTATGATGTAAACAGTCATTCCAGATGGTTCAATGTGGAATGCTCTGTGCTAAGAAACTCGTCAAGTTGGCATTACACACAGAAGTGGTGATAGGAACCAGACGTCCGAAGAGTTTAGTGCCTTTAAAAGCTCCCTCACAGAACCTGAGACATTGAGCTCATTTGCATGCACTCAGTAATCCAGGTGTAATGGGAATCCTACAGGTATCTGATTATTCCAGTGGTCGTGTAAACAGCATGCTACCATTCCTTAGATCGCATCAAGGTATAGTTAAATGCGATTATGAATCTGATAAGGAGAGTTGGATGTTAGCTTGGTAATCAGACCTCTCAGCACATGTAGACCCTTATTCTGATTTCTTTCTAATTGTTCAGTCTGCATGTATGCAGAAACAGACAGCAGTCCCGGAAGTAAACAAGCAGTGTCCAACACAGAAAGTGCGAGATCACAAAAAACACTTTTGTAGTGACACTGAAACCAATAAGAGGCATAAATATTTTCATTTTCTAGATGATGCACGTTCATGTCTTCAGGTAAAGTGACGTGGCGTGTCATATCTTGTGTGTGTTCGGGGCTGGTTGCAAAGCAGGGATCCTATTACTGCCTGACTAATTCTAATTACGTTTTTTAATCACATTATAAAGTGCTTATTAATTGCCATAAATGATATTATTTAAAAATCCATTTATGATTCATGCAGGGCATCATAATGCAAAACACAGTTTTCCAGGTGCAGATTCAGTCCTATTGTGCCATCACCTGTATTACATACAGTAACTAGACGACACATGTAGGTTATTGGTTATCAACCACAATGGAAACCATAGCAACCACCTATAACAATATAGTAACTTCCAACTCTGCAGCAGCCACCTAGGAATTTCTTTAGGTGTGCAATCATCTTTGTTTCATTTGGTTTTTGTGATGATATTCAGACAAGACTACATACTTAATGACGTTCTGAATTACCTGATGAGTTACGCTTACTCTTGGTTAGGATCACGGAAGTGCTTCCCCTCAGTCTTAGCCTTGCTAGTCTTGCACTGATCACACACTGCAGTACACAGCTTGCTTTCAGTTGCCAATGTGCTAAATTGCAGTTTCTGCGTTTTTGCTCTGGACTTTTCCTCGCTTTGCATGTCTGCTATAGAAGAGTTACTGTTGCAGTTTATATTTAGAGTCTTGCATCATTCTAATTTGTGCTGAGATTATGTTTTTGCTAGCATTCCAGCTATGGGTTTTTTTCCCATATGGGTTGGTCGACATTTAAATGTTGGTCAGCATTGGGGTTGGTTCAGTAGCCCTTGGTTTGCAAGTTATTTTGGGAGGCTTGATTTAAGAATCAACCGCAAGCGTCATCCATCAGAAGGGTTTTTCATTGGGGGATTTCTGCTAGATCTATGGCATACACTCACGTACCAGAGACAGTCGCTTTTGTGGGTTTTCCTTATACTTAAAAAGAAGAACAGAGGAGATGTGGGCACCTTTTAATGTTCTTTACTATGACCAGGGACATCACTGTGCAGAGTCACAGACCGTATGCTACAGATGCAGCAGATTAGGTAGAATAGTAGCTCCATTTAGTGCTATACACTTCTGTGGTTGTTGACTTAACTCTATAGCCCACAACCACATAGCGCTATGAACAGTGCCATGATGCCATCAGTTCTTGTACAGCTAGCTTTAATTGGGGTTCAAAGTTTCCTGCCCTTCCACCCTTGTTGATGGACATTCCTTTGGCATGCATATGTGCCTAATGTATTTGCGTTTGTGTCCAGGGCTCTATAAAAGACCAGCTGAAGGCGTACGGCGCTCTGACTGAGAAAGTGACCCGCAGATACACCAGGCAGATCCTGCAGGGCGTCTTCTACCTTCACAGCAATATGATCGTACACCGTGACATTAAAGGTAATGTCTTCTTCCTCTTCTTCCTCTTTTTCTTTTTCTTCATGGTACACATTTTTGTCTGCTAACTAGTCCCGCAGTTTCCAAAGTTAATACTAATAATAGTAATAAATATTATAAATATTTGTATTATTAATGAATATATAATAATAATATTAATAATAATAATCTTTATTTTAGAGCAACTTTCATACCATTGGCAGCTCAAATTGCTTGACGCCTTTCCAACTCCAAATCATTCTGTCTGATTTTTCCAATTACGAGTGAATAGGATGGAAAAGTGCATGCCCCTCTATAGCACTTCTGTTCGACACCATCTCAGGCAGACCCTCAAGCCCTAACTTAGTGTTGGTTTGACCCCATTTGTCTGTTTCCCCACACTTCTTTCTCGCCGTCTCGTCCAATTCATTTTTGACCTCACCCAAACCCTGTTGTCTCCTATAACCTGCATCCACCAAACTGCATGTACTCACTCAGGGCTAGGGTTGCCATCTTTCAGAAATGAAGATAAAGGAGGCGGGGATGCAGGTTCATGTGTGACAGACATGTGTATCGGACAATTACGGACATACGGAACAAATCGTATTTGGTTTAATACAATACGACATTTAATTGCCAAATAAAGGACGATTCAGTATTTTACGGGACGGGTGGCAACCCTACTCAGGGCCCATCCCCAAACTATCATCCACAGATATACTTACCCTCACCCTCACTCCTCATTGTGTCATTTAGTCATGCCTCATTCCGACCTTAGCCAGCCTAGCATTAGCATCGCAGGAAGCATTAGCATCCGCGTTTCCTTTAGGAAATGCACTTTTCTAGTATCAAAATGGAATTGAAATTGGTAATATCGTGTTCCTTTGCTGCTGCTCTCATGGAATGTCCAGCGTGGTAGTGTAGCATTGGTCCCTGTAGTGGTCAGCATGTGACAATCTAGGTGTTCTAACAAGCAAATGAGTTGTGCGGTATGATGGGAGTTTTGCTTCATTTGCTACCAAATAAAAGGAATGTATGGACACAGTGTTTCTCAACCCTGGTCATGGAGGGACCGTGCCTAGCACATTTTAGTGGACTCTCTGCTTTAATAAGCTGAAGTTGAATCAAGTGTGTTGGGAGCAGGGGAAGCACTGAAATGCGCAGGGCAGGGTGTCTCCAGGACGGGCGTTGAGAAACACTTACAGAGAACCAGACTGGTTCTTTTTCTGGCATTGCACCACATGACCTTTTCCGTTGCCCTCTGTGGGTGCAGATACAGATTCATTTCTATAGCAGCATAAAAAATAATCACACAGATTAACCCTCTAACCTGCATCTCCGATTCTGCTGAAGGTTCGATTTTCAGGGACGTATCTTTGGTTTGGCCCTCTCTTGCGTCAGACAACAGTACTCCCTTTAGGTCTAGCCAAAAGAAGCACGAGGAGAAAAGCGCAGCATTCCACGGGGCAGAACTATTTGGGCCAGGGAGCCAATTTTTTTGTATCTTTTTACGTGAATTGGCTGAACAGTCTCATCAATCATGATTTGTGGCCAGACAATCTTTGCATTTCTTCCATTACGTTGTGCGACAGGCGCTCATTGCCCAAATTGTGATATGGCTGGAGCAGAGCAGCGCACGCCAAAATAAACCTCAGACCTTTTAATTGATTTAGTGAGCGAGGGAGCTTTTCACAGCTCCATAACTAACTGGACGTTCTCCAGAAGTATCCGCTGACTATCTCACTCTATCTCTCTCTACTTTCTTCTATGCCTCTTTTCCCATCTACTTCTCCTTTTTCTTTTTTGTCCTAATTTCTTTTTTCTCTCTCTCCTGCATCATTTCTCTCACTTTTTCTTCTCATTCCTTCTTTTCTCTTTCGTAATCTCTTCAGTCATCCTTTCTTCTGTTTCTATCTTTCTTCTTTCCTTTCCTCTTTCTTATCTCTCTGTGTCTGTGTCTCTCTGTCCCTGTCTTCTTCCTCTCTCAATGCCTCTTAATGTCTTTCTGTCTCTCTCTCTTTCGTTCAATGTCTCCTTTTGCTTTTATCTTTTTAAGGTACCTCCCTCTCTTCTGTCTGCTCATCTCTCTCTTTCAGTCATCCTTTCTTTTTTATTGCTGTCTCTTTCCTGTTTTTTTTTCTTTTCTCTCTCTCTCTCTCTCTCTCTCTCTCTCTCTCTCTCTCTCACTCTCTCTCTCTGTGTCTGTCTGTCTCTCTCTCTCTCTCTCTCAGTCACTCTCTCTTTCCCTCTCTATTTCTATTAACAGTTCTGTGAGACGTTCAGGGTGTGGAGATTTTGTGGCTGGTGTGAATTAGTCACTGCTCAAACAAGCGCAAGTCTCATGGGCAACACTGCAGTACGGGGGCTTCTCCAACGGAAAAATCATTCCGGCTGGAGGCGTGGGAAGAGGCCGGCATGTCTCAGGCCATGCGGCAGCTAATCATTTTCTGCCGTTGTCGGGCTGGTCAGGCGTACATGCGAGTCTGTGCGTGTGTAACTGGATCTCCACGTGTCTCCTTCCAGGCGCGAACATACTGAGGGACTCCTCCGGAAACGTGAAGCTGGGAGACTTCGGAGCCAGCAAGCGCATTCAAACCATCTGCATGTCAGGCACTGGCATCAAATCAGTCACTGGCACCCCCTACTGGATGAGCCCAGAAGTCATCAACGGAGAGGGATACGGCCGCAAGGCTGATGTCTGGTAGGAAACTGCTGAGTATTACCGTGTAGACTGGCCCATATTGGCACATGCTAATAACTGATATGTGACCTATATGTTCAGACTGGCCCTTAATTAGTGCATTTAGCTGCTTTGAGATGCAGCCATTGCTGACACCAGGATTTAGTCGCACATGGCGCTAAGGTCACTATGTCCATTGCCAAGCGCTGGGCTTTAGATGCCATGTAGCTACTTTAAGGTACACCCATTGCTGACACATGTATCAGCCGCACATGAGCCTTAGGTCACCGTGTCCATTGCCCAGGTGCTAGAGGGGTATAACCCCTCCAATGCTGGGCAGGGGAGCAGTAGAAGTGGCTTGCCTGAAATGACACCACTCCATCCAATACCAATGAAATGAATTTCTGACAGTAGTACCTGAGCTCACTAATGCTACCCTTTGTGCATAAGCCTTTAGAGATACTGTTCACTATTAATAATGTGATGTCTCAGTTAGAGATGGGCGAAATCTAAAAATAGATGTCACCGCATTTATTTGATCAGTAGGAAGTGCCAGATTTTCAAAAGTGTTTTCAAAATAAATAAATAGTATCCTGTATTGAGTATTTGTGAAAACTGTGTTGCACTAAATCTAATTAAACAGGACTAACTTAGCTCTCTTTATAATGAGATGCAGTTGGTCACTGTCCGTATCCACAGTATGTTCAGGAAAGCATATTGTGGCATCATTTATTAGAATAATCATATTTATTGTCATGCTGCCCAGGAATAGTCTCAATGTTGGTGTTGCATTTATCTGAGATGTAAAATACATGATCTGACAAACTCACATATGTATATACCATTATAAGCCAGTAAACGCATTAATAGTTACATAGTTCACATCAGTGACACCGTTAGTTACTATGATAATGCAAATCAAGAAGGTTTCCACAGGAATATGAATCATACAGTGCTCATACTAGCTATTGCAGCTATGTAGGCAGCATGGAGCTTCTTTCCTACAGTGATAGGAGACACGTCAGCACACAGACAGCTCCATTTCCACGTGTCTACATGCTGTCCCCAACCTTCTCTATCCAGGAAGATTAATACACCTCTGTCTTTCAGGAGCGTGGCCTGCACAGTTGTGGAGATGCTCACACAGAAACCCCCTTGGGCTGAGTACGAAGCCATGGCAGCCATTTTTAAAATCGCCACCCAGCCCACCAAGCCCAACCTGCCGGACAGTGTGTCGGATGCCTGTAGGGACTTCCTGCGACAGGTGTTCGTGGAGGAGAAGTGGCGGCCCACCGCCGAGGTGCTTCTCAGCCACCCTTTTGTCCAAGGCGGCTTCTGAAAGAGACGGAGGTCCAACCGGGGCCTGGGCCAGTTCAACTGACCCACTGACAATCACCACTCTGCCTTCCAGGGTCCAGAGGAACCTGCTAAAACCTCTCCAGCCCACCCAGAACAAACTAGCCCCTCAGCTGGGGGGCTGCGTATCTCAGACCGCACTGCCCATACACACAAGCCCCTAACATGCCATGTTGCGCTTCAGCATTTCGGCTGCCCCTGCTGGTCTGTGGTCTGCAAACGCATCAACACCGACGGCACAGATTCAGATTGCAGTGGTGGGATTGTTTACACTATACGCCCCCACGTTCCTACAGATAAACAGTGAGGGGTTGGATCTCTCATTACCGGAATGTACAAAGCGATTGATACGGTCAGGGATTAGAAACGAAATATTTCTCGGTTTGGTTTGTTCTAAATGGAGACCGTAGTTTCTCCAGTTGACCACTGGAATGGAGGAAAAGTTCCCAAATACTTTGAAAGATACATGACCAGTTCCAGTTTAATGATGAGGAAGCTAAACAGGGCAGTGGACAGTATGACCTGCATGAAGGCCCTTGTACTTGGCATTAAGGCCCTAAATATATGCTGCGTTTAAGTGCTGTAGGAACCATGGAAACGGCGGAAATCTGGAACAATGGAAATTTTGCTACCTAAAGTTTACTGGCAAATTCATATAGCCATGAGGATGACCCCGGATTTGGGAAATATGATAATATCATATATGATATATGACATGTCCTTTCATCTTTATTAATGAAAAATAATCGAGCTGGGCTGAGAGTGTGCCAAAACATACAGCGTGGTCCAAAAACTATGAGATGACTTTTAAAACCATAAAATTAAAGATTTTAAAACTTGAAAAATGTTCAAAACAGAAACTACACGGACCCCACTGTACCTGATGTGTTTTAGTCCTCGTTTCCACGTAGCTGAAAGAAAGTGCAAACATCACGGACGTGTTTTTAATATGGCGAAGGGAAAGCAGGATGAGCTGCATGCCTGTATATTCCGTGTTATAGGCGTATCTTCTGGCTAGTACTCGAACAGAACACTAATAAAGCGCGTGGTTCCAGTAAGCACTTGTACGCAGCGTATTTCCATTTACCTCCAATGAAATCCAGCCTGACAAATAACATTTAATAGTTTATGGATTTTACAGTTGAGTAGTCTGCTTCATATTTTGTGGCAGGCAAAGACTGTAGTTGGCAATAGTCAATTTTTACGAAACTTTAAAATCTCAGAAATCTACGAGATTTAACAGCACTGAAAAAAGTGGTGCATTGCTTTTAATTGATTAGGTGTTGCACTTCACCAGCATTCACCAGCCTTGTGTTTCAGTGTGACTCTTTGTGGTGTTTCTAATCCCTGAACAGAGTATGAGGTGGCGGTTTAGAGCTGGTCTTTAGCCTTCGGGAGTGTAGTTCCCTCTTTAAAGAGCATTTGCACGAATGTCAAACATCCAGATCAAGGGTTTGTTTTGGGGCAGAATAGGGCTGAACTTATGTGCATTCTGGCAGTTGAACGTAGGTGAATACTTTCCAACAAGGAAAAAGTTTTTTTTATAATTTTTATGGTTTTAATATGTCCAAACCCAAAATCCCAGCTCTTATCCATTGAATGTATGCCATTCCTTTAGAAAACCCAGCAAAGCCCTGCCGTTTCTGAAGCGCGTCCATACTGTAAGATACTCCGTTGAGTAATTTTTGTTAAGATTACTGTGTTTGATGGTTAGAATCTAACCAAATAAGATTGACACAGACCAGCACATGTACAACCACCAAAGTGGTGAATGTGTTATCCAGAGAAATTTGTGTCCATTTCTTTGAGACTGCAGTGTCCTCCTAGCTAATGAAGGTTGTGGATGAAAATCTCAAATCCTTTTTTTTTTATTTCCTATAAAGTTTATTAATAGAGATTTTTCTTGTTATTGATGTTTCAAAGCACTCGTATATCAGTGAAGTCACTGTAAATTTAAGTCACATGTTTTCATGGTAACTTTTGAATACATGCATCCATACAATTTCAACATGCAGGATAATCAGCTCAGATTTCAAAAAAACTATTTTTATAAATATATATATATATGAAGAAACATTTTTACCAGATGTTTGGTGAAAAGGCTGTTTTTTGTATTATTATTATTACTATTATTATTACTATTATTACAAATGGTTGTTTACGGCATCTGAGCAGTACTCCGATAGGCTATTGACTTGTATGGCTGGCTTGTTGATGTTGCTTTTAAGTTCAGTCATTTACATTGAAATTCGGTGCCAAAACCAACCAAAGAAAAAGTGTTTTTTTTTATGGAAATATGTATTTCATAACTATTCTATTGCTGAATGATACATAAGCAGTTATATCTAGAGGTAACGCCTTTGGGGTTTTCCACTTTCGAAAAATATGGGCTAATATTGAATTTTTCAACAAACCCTTATGTATCCATACGACTGGACCTGATTACATTGCTGCAGTCATTTTTGTCCACATGGAAACATAATAAGCATGACTGGGTATGTGTCCTCCAGTTTATTGCAAAGCAATACCGGCAGATGGGACGCTTAATGTCAGCTGCAAAGACAGTTAGTGCCTTCTTCAGTGAAATTAGATCCGTTTTTAAGCATTTAAATGTCGGAATGTGCATTCAGTTGTCCTCATCGAGTTGGGTCATTCATCAGTGGAGGCCATGAACGATGCTGTATTTTATTGTATAGACTTGCTCAAGTGATTTACTGAGAAAAAAAAGATTGTATTGTAAATACAGGGTTTATAGAAAGTCTTGGCACCCCTTAATGTTGTGTAGTTTTCCAGCATTACAGCCTAAAACCCACATTTAAACAGGCGGTTTCTCCGTTACAGTGCACACGGCTTCGGCCAGCATTGTAAAGAAGTGCTTACCGAAATGGAACGTCAACTGATGGTTATGCGGTTTGGAGATCAAGTTTCAAGTGATGCTTCAGTATTTTTACACCAACAGTCTCTGTCTGCCATATCTGTGGCATACGGCGGGTTACCACACATGCTACTTTTAAAGAATGTCCATCTTTTCGGAAAAAAACGGAATACCTGTTGACTCAAAACTCACTCGTACTAGAAGCAGCCATTATGAAGGAGGGAGGAGATACAGTAAACATGGCTACTGTTCATGGGGGGAAAGGCCTACCCTACGGTAAAACAGCCAATCTGCTGGTAAAGCCACAAACAGGAACAGACCAGGAAAATGGGGAAGCAATGTGTGCATGCTCAGTAGGGGAGGGAGTCACCAAAGCCCCCACAAAACAATATTACAATATGGCGATTTTAAAAATCCTGTGTTCAGTCCATTCATCTCACTTCCAGTGACTTCAAATATGGTTTTAAACAGTTACGGTGGCTTTCCCTTTCGGGTTGCAGCTCTCCCCCCATTCAGACAGATGGGGGCTTGATGCCATATGACTGGAAATGACTGCCTACAGGCGTCACAAAGATGGCTGCAGAGTGGACAGACATTCCTGTAAGGCCTTTGATGGAAGCCAGCGTAAACATTGGCGGTCGGAATTCAGCAGCTGCCTATTTGACTATGAAACGTTTTAAGTCAGCAGGTTTTCTGTGTAAGGAAGTGGCTGTCTGTGGAAATGCTACTGATATAACAGGCTGAGAGACACTGGAGAATTCCTTACTGAAAGAAAAGGTGTAGTGTAGGGCTGTACAGACGTTCAAACCAGTGCTCAATGACACATCAAAATAATCCGTCTCCGTGTTTAGCTGTAATGATTCTGTCTGGTACAGAACTCGTACCACTGCAGACCAAACAGGGGGCTTTCTCCAAAACAAAGCAGTGACGTTATGAAGACGTGGAAGGAATAGACGCATCCAGAGAAGACTGGCCTTCTGAACAAGGTGGTAATAAACACACTGACGATTACTGATCAAAGGAGCCAGTTGTTGTGTGGCATAACAGCATCACTGGCAGGCACAATTCGGACAAACCATCCAGACAGTCCAGTTCCCAAGTATACGAGTTCTCACTGTCCTTGCTAATAGGCTGTATGCAGGCTGTACTCGAGGTTTATCCTTTTAAAGGGGTGTCCAAACTTCCTATAAGCGCTGTAGAAATTGTACTGCACTTTTTACGAGATGTTTTATTATATTCAGAATACCTTAGTTACAATATTACCAAAATTGTAGAGCTGGATTTTAGATCCCAACTAAGCGGAACCGACAAAGTAGGCCTCGGTGGTTTTTGATAGAGGCTAAGAATGGACAATTCTTTATGGCCTTGATGACAAAGCCTGAACACATTTACTCTGAAAGTGATTTTGTACATTTGAATAAAGAAATTAAATGTGGAAAATCGTCTCTGTGGAAGTCTATGATTTCAGTTTTCTATTTCCTAACCGGTATTTTGAATATACAGGGTTTAGTTAAACTGATGCGTCAAAAAAGTAGTCACACAAATTTTTGCACCAGGAATTAATCAATCAACAGGAATGAAGCTTCACAGACAGGCTTGTCACTATCACTGCACCTCACTGACCCAACAGCCACGATTGCGGACATTCAGCGAGCAGTGAGCCTCCATGAGTCATCCTGGTATTTCCAGCACCATTGGCAGACGGCTGTACGACGCAGGACTACATGACTGTAATGGCAGCAGGTCTTCTTCAGTGAGGAGTCCCGCTTTTGTCTTGGTGAAGACGACTGATGAATCTGTGTGTGGAGGCACTGTGGTCAAGATGAATACTTTGTTGTCACGCGTCCAGAATTCCGGTGTCACGCCACCTCCACCCCTACTGCAAAATCCACTCCACCTCCACCCTTACTGCAAAATCCACAGGAACTGTGTGAGAATATTCAAGCTGCATAGGATGGATTATCACAGGACACCATTAGGACACCTTCACCTTATGGCAATGGTGAAGAGTTGAGCTGTACCTTGAGCCCTTCGCGCTTCAAGTACAGCTCGACTCGAACCGCCATCCCTGAGGACTCATGGAAGACAAGCGTCCAGACTCTTCTCTGTCCTGGCTCCCAGATGGTGGAATGAACTCCCACTGGGCGTCAGAACAGCGGAGTCTCTCGCAGTCTTCAAACGCAGACTGAAGACCCATCTCTTCGTAATGCACTTAAGTGAGTGAGCTCTAGCAGACGTGTAAATTGTGTGTATCGTGTGGCACTTTAATAACCATTGTATTGCACTTATAATGACCTTTGTCAATGTGTATTGTGTTGCACTTATAATGACCTTTTCTCCTCTATAGGAATGAGCACTGGGCTGGGCCCAGTGCCAGGTAATGCTTTACTTGCTCTATGTCTGTGTATTAATCTCTAGGTACCAGCACTGGCCCCCCGTTCGGCCAGTGTCTGATCTCGTGGTGAGTTTTAGGCTCTAATCTTCCTCTACTAGCTGAAATATTATCCAATGGAACACTAAGCACGGTTGTAAGTCGCTCTGGATAAGAGCGTTTGCTAAATGCCTTAAATGTAAATGTAAAATGTAAATTAGGAAACTCTACAACTTCATGTCAAAATGTCTGGCTTGTTGCCTTAGCAAGCATGACGGCCTGACGCCATACATAGAGACACTACTGCTGTATGTGTAGCTCAATAATTATTGCCCGTAGCAGTGGTAGGTGAAAAAAAGATTGTAGCAAGTAAAAGTGATAACATATACACTTTATGCAGGTGTGTAAGTCGAAACGGTGTGATCAGTCAAAGTGAATAACCGTGATTACCTTGTGATAATGGCACCTTATTGGAAAGCAATGAAGAGTTGCTTCTTATAGTTGACGTTTTGGATGCGAGAGAATTAGACAGGTGGACAGACATGCGCGACTCTGACAAGGCCCAAATTGTTATGGCCAGCTGACTGAAGGAGGAGTGTCTGTATTGATGTGTTCGTGTTTTTAGTCAGTAGCGGTGAGTATTATGGAGAGTGATCTCAGGATTTCACAGGTGCCAGTCTCGGTGCTGACCAGGAGCAAGCTTTCATGGCCATAGTACTCCCTAATGGCAGTGGCCACTTAATGCACCCCGCTGTACTGCACACGTTGTTCAGGCATGGTTCAAGTCTGATACACCCTGCTAGAAAAGCTTAGCACGTAGAGCAACATGGCTGGTCTCCAGTAAAACCAGCATAGATTGTGTTTTGGGTGCTGGTTTGCTGGTCAACTAGAATGAGGATGCAAGATGACCAGCACCAGACCTGCATGAACCGGCATAAACCAGCTTAGTAAGAGGGGCTCATGTGCTTACTACGTACTACTACTCTATGAGTATACGTATAAACCTGGATAAACCTGTTGAGACCAGCTTCTAGGCCGCTTTCTTCAGCAAGGGGTGCGGCAGCTCCACCTCACAGGACCTAAAGAAAAGAATGTGCTGCTAAGGTCTTGGTGCTCCAGGGCACGTTTGAAGGCATTACAGGGTTCAGGTTTGTTCTGTGGCACTTTGAGAACCATCTGCAAGTAGTTGTAAGTTGTTAATTTTATAAAAATCATGAATTCTTGAGCTCAGTTTCGCAATAACAGGCACATACAGGTTTGACTGGACGGTTTAATAAAGACAAACACTTTAAAATATATTTCTATAGATGTCTATATAATATACAGGGGTTAGACAATGAAACTGAAACACCTGGTTTTAGACCACAGTCATTTATTAGTATGGTGTAGGGCCTCCTTTTGCGGCCAATACAGCGTCAGTTCGTCTTGGGAATGACATATACTGCGTCCTGCACAGTGGTCAGAGGGATTTTAAGCCATTCTTCTTGCAGGATAGTGGCCAGGTCACTACGTGATGCTGGTGGAGGTTCGTCCTTCTTGGTGGTATGCTGACATTACCCTGGATACCGTGGCTCTTGATACATCACAAAGACTTGCTGTCTTGGTCACAGATGCGCCAGCAAGACGTGCACCAACAATGTGTCCTCTTTTGAACTCTGGTATGTCCCCCATAATGTTGTGTGCATTGCAGTATTTTGAGCAGAACTGTGCTCTTACCTGCTAACTGAACCTTCACACTCTGCTCTTACTGGTGCAATGTGCAATTAATGAAGATTGGCCACCAGGCTGGTCCAATTTAGCCATGAGACCTCCCACACTAAAATGACAGGTGTTTCAGTTTCATTGTCCAGCCCCTGTATGTGTTTATGTGTGTATTTACTACATATAACTTTTTCTTAGCACTGTATGTAAACTGTCATTGGCATCTTAATATTAACAGCTCTGTTTTCCATCATTAACTATTGTTTGGTTCATAAACAGATATAATTAGACATTGTATTGTTACCTGTTGTTTCAGCATTTGTTACATTGGCAAACAAGCTCCCTGGAAAAAAAAACGAGTCACCTTGTGTTGTTTAAGGTGGTAGTAACTTTAGGTAACCTGTAAATGGCACTGCAAGAGGATGATGGGGCTGTAAAATCTATAAATTGAGAAGAGGTGGTGCAGAGCAGTGAATGTCTCGTGTGGGTCATGGGTCCATAGCAGATGTTAATAATTGGCTAACAGGGGTGACTTAATTTGGGTGTGCCAACGACCATCGTGTGAAGGAAGCTGTTATTGAAGCTGTAGAGGTGACAAGCTTTAGTCACACTGTAATCCAGTGAGATTAGGAGTGCTGTACAATCTGTAAACTCTAAATGCTGTACAGTGGGAGTAAAGGCTCATCCTTAGAAGGGGGGCTGGAAATTCATATATATTTTGGAGGCTGGAGAAAGCTGGATACGTACTGCACTACCCGCCCAGCTGACGGGACTGACTTATGACAGAGAAGTAAATACTTTGTGTGCCTTGGAAGAGAGTAATGATATATCAATTTACCTTAGGACCAGTGTGTGAAACCATGTTGGCTGACTGCTAACTTACTTGCCATAGCGGTGCTATTGTATGCTTCAGTGCTCTTCTCTGGTCTTCTGCACTTTACCTGAGATCTTGCACGGCTCCTCTTTTGTTGGTTGTAGAAGTGTGGGAAAACTGGCCAAGTGTTCAGATATGCAAATGTCCTCCAGCATATTTATAAGTTTTTCAGATGTATCCTGTGTCTAACCTCAGTTTATTTTCAGGAGCCCACACAACTTCAATTTTGAAACATACAAGAGGTTTAAAAATTTAAGGACCTCAGGCTGCCTTATATTTCACACCAAGACAAAGAGATGACATGTTAACTGTTCAGTTGAGATCAATGAGTGGTGCATTACAAATCGTTCTGGTGTGTACAGTACTACTGGTTTACACCAAATTAATTTAGTTTAATTAATTTAATTAAGTCAGAAAATAAGAATTGGTGCTGTTTGTACTTTTCTGTTCTTTTGTTCATTACGGAGTCCAAGAAGTGTAAAACAAACTAACATTTCAGAAAATAAAATTATAAAAATAAAAACAAATTTACAAATGAAAAATAACATACACTTCAGAAAATAATATTACAAAAATAAAAACAAATTTACAAATGAAAAATAACATACACTTCAGAAAATAATATTACAAAAATAAAAACAAATTTACAAATGAAAAATAACATACATTTCAGAAAATAAAATACAAAAATAAAATAAAAATTACAAATGAAAACAAAATCACATACAAAAAATAAAAACAAATTTACATTACATGAAACACTTTTACAAACTGTGAATTCTGACGGAAAGGGCGGGTCTAATACACAGGAAGTGCTTGTTGCGGACCCTTGTCAATCAAATTGTTTCACGGTAGTAGTGTGAATCGAGTTTGGGATGGTGAAAATGCGAAAACATACTTTGTCCGGTTTGAGGCACGCGCTTTAGTTTTTCCTGTTTTAAAGTTTTAAAGGAGCAGACGAAGGAAAGAGATGAACAGGCAACGTCCAAACCACTGGTTCTCCCACTACAGCTAGCGTTACAGCCCAGTTACATTCCTCAACATTTCCAACTCCGAGTGGTTCAGACGTCGCCTGTTCGTCTCTTTCTTCCAAACAGTTTGATTGACAAGGGTCCGCAACAAGCACGTCCTGTGTGTCAGACCCGTCAGAATTCAGTTTGTGAAAGTGTTTCACGTTTTTACCTTTGTCATTTTGTCTTCTTGAATGTAATTTGTTTTCGTTTGTAAATTTGTTTTTACTTTTGTAATTTTGATTTCTGAAATGTTTATTTGTTTTGCACTGCCATCGTAGCAGTTCACGGCTGAATTATGTCAGTTATAGACTTCCGTAAACAGTAGCTCACGTCGTCTTGCACATCTTAAAGTGCTTTCTACCCATACAAGTGACTCTACGAGTCGAGATGCTGGGAGTCGACTCTTCGACACGAGGGACATTCGCGAGCGTGTCTGATTTTGAGTTGCGAGAGTTTCTATACTGAACCGCAGCTCTTTATTTTTTTTTATAACTTGGGATGAATGTATGTCTTTATTATTGGCTCTGGCACTCTTCAAATGAAGTGCAGTCGAGGGGTCGATTCCTTCGATGGGAGTCGAGAGTCGGAGTCTATTCCAGAAACCCAGGAGTCGTGAATCACTTCTTTTAGGTAACTCCGCGGCTGCTCGCGCTGGAGCACGTGAACGCGCCTGGCTGGTTTAGTGTGTCGCACGTGAACGAGCCGTGTTATGAGAGCGCTGCTGTATGAAACTGAGCCGAGCTGCTTCTCAGATTAGCAGTCGGTGGTATCCTCTCAACATGGCTTCTTCTCGGACCGTCGTGTGCTTACTCAGAAATGACCTCCGCCTTCACGACAACGAGGTAAATACTCCGGAGTTAGGAGGAGGAATAAATTGCCTTTCTCGGGTTTTCTGTCAGTTTTACGGCGCACAGCTGCTCTGCTGTAGTGTTTGACCGAAGCCGAGCCGGTCCTGCCTGGTTCCTCCATCATGTCCACATTTCTCCACATCGGCTGTAAATAGATTTAAACACTGCAGGGTTCCTCAGTTAGCCTGAGCTAGGCTCCAGCAGGAGAAGAGCTAAGGCACAGTCCTAACTTCGGGCTTAAATGATCCAGTTTAACTGGGGAACGTTACCACTGTTTCCAGTTTATGAAACACTGAGACCCGTTTAAAGACTCTCATTGGTCCTCGTGTTAAAGTGGGAGGGGCTTATGTACTGTATTACTGTATTTCATTCGCATTGTTTATTTACTGTGTTGACATCCTTATTAAACTCCATCCCTGACATGTCTTCATATTATCAGTCTGTAATGCAGGGTTTTGCATGTTTTATGAATTTTAATGAAAAGGAAATAACTTTATAAACAATATGTATGGTCATACTGTAGTACAGGAATTACCACGTGAGTCCTGTAGGAAGAAGGGATGGTGGCTTGGGATGGTGACAGCATGTTGCGCTGTGATATTTTGCATGACAGTAACACAATCAACATTTTATTATTTAAATTGTAAGTATAAATTAACTTTTTGTATGAGAATAATACAAGTAAAACAGAAAGACTGCATTTCTGGACCCCTTGTACCCTGCTCTTTAATGGTCAGGACCCCAACAAGACCACCACAGAGTAGGTATTACTTACAGAGCAGAGTGGTGGGACATTCTCAGGCCTGCAGTGACACTGACATGGCGGTGGTGTTTTAGTGTGGTTTGTGCTAGTCTGAGTAGATCAGACTCAGCAGTGCTGCTGGCATGTCCACTCAGTGTCCCATCTATAAGACACTCCCACTTTATCGGCCCATCTTGCAGATGTGAAGTCAGAGATGATCTGCTGTTAGGCTGCTAGTTTGGCAGGTGGACTATTCTCAGTCCAGCAGTGGCAAAAGTCGCTTCAGTTGCAATCGAACATGTCATGGCTGATTGGCCAGATTTTCACCAAACTGCTGTTTAAGGCAGGTATGTGTACATGAATTCTGCTCTGATCCGATTCCGCTCCTTCCCACAGGTCTTCCATTGGGCTCAGAGGAATGCTGACCATATAGTTCCTCTCTACTGCTTTGACCCACGTCATTATTTGGGCACCCATCATTTTAACTTCCCCAAAACCGGACCTTTCCGGCTCCGCTTCCTCCTGGACAGTGTACAGGATCTCAGAGCCACACTGAAGAAGAAGGGCAGGTAGAAAAATGTCTAGCGCATACAGCAGTCTACAGGACGACTGTCTTCATAAGTCACTCATCTGCGGTGTCTACTCTGGTTCTCTTATTACTGGTGAAGTTAGAGGGGGACAGTATGACGATATCTTATCATAATAGTGATATACGCCAAAATATTATTTTCTGGGCATGAGATGGGCAGGACGGTGCTTCTAGAACAGATACCAGTGTGCAGTGGTGTGCAAAAGTTTGGGCACCTCTGGACAAATTTTGTGTTGTAAAAACAAGTTTACACATCATCTCCAGTGAACACACCTGAACTTTGATGCACAGTTACTGTTTATACCATAGATGGTTGTGAATAAAACTATTAAATATGGCCTGTCCACATTTTATTGTTGTATTTCTTGTTGAACTTAGCAAATAAATGAATATTGTGCAGAAAAAATCAGGTTAAAATCAGTTGTGATCTTAAATTCAACAAAACATGTCATTTGAATTGGCGTTGAAACTTTTGGATATGACTGCCTGGTAAATACATTGTAGCAAGCAGCTGATTGGATGACAACCCATTATATATTTATCTTACTTTTATCTTTCTATTTTAGTTTAAATTATATATTTATAGTGTTTCTGGATTTATCAAATGTGACACTTTTAGTGTAATGTTTTGGTGGTGCATTGTGTTAGACCGGTTCACTAACCGGTTCACTAGAAACATCTTCAGTCATGGTGATGTTATATTGTAGTGTGTAATGTGAGTGCTTGTTTTATGTGTCTGTCTGTGCAGTAATCTTATAGTCAGACGTGGAAAGCCTGAAGAAGTTGTGAGTGACTTGATTAAGCAGTTGGGTTCGGTCAGTGCTGTGGCGTTTCATGAAGAGGTGAGAAGACCCTAGCACTTACTCTGTTACTATTACTATGGTTACGGTGCGATGACAGAGCCATCATTGTGCCTCAGTGAAAGGCTGATAATGATAATAATGGAGGTCACTGATCAGAAGCCCCTGTCTAATGTGTTTCTTGCTGTCATGCTAAAGGTTACAGCCGAGGAAAAGAGGGTGGAGAAGAAGGTGAAGCTTGTGTGTTCCCAAAATAAGGTCAAAGTTCAGACTTTTTGGGGGTCCACGCTGTACCATAGAGACGACCTCCCTTTCTGCCACCTCGGAGGGTAAGGGGTTAATCACTGCATGCAGGTTTACTAATATTTATTGTATACGTTGTACACGTTCCAGGTTGTTTTCCGTTTTATTTAAAATAAAACGTTCGTAAGAATTTCTATGTTAAGTGGGAGAATATCTTTTCTGTAAACAATATGAATGTAAAATTGTTACTTATTATTCGGAGTGTTCGTATTCTAGCAGTGTCACTGATTCTGGTGTTCTTCCAACTTGAGGGGGAACGTAGTGGTAGATAGTGACATTTAGGAACGCATCACACCCCACAAAATTCAAATGAGCAGTATTATAGTGCCTGGCTTATTTAAAATGACTTTAGTTCCACCATAAGATGGCAGTAGTGGTATGTCTTGTGGAGAGTATTTCAGACAGTAGAGGAGTATCCGTGGATTTTACGGCATTGATGTAATGCCAGGCCTTTATAAAACAACCAACAAAAAACACCAAAAACTACAAACACTGGACTAGTTCCTCATTAACTCTGACAAATTTACATTCACATTTAAGGTATTTAGCAGACGCTCTTATCGAGAGCGACTTACAACCATGCTTAGTGCTCCGTTGGATAATATTCCAGCTAGTACAGGATAGTTAGAGCCTAAACCCACCATGAGCTCAGACACTACCTGAACAAGGGGCCAGTGCTGATACCTAGAGAGATCAATACACACACATATATAAAGTAAAAGTGCACTACCTGGCAACCCCAGCCCAGTGCTCATACCTATAGAGAAGAAAAGGTCATTATAAGTGCAACACAAGTACATGCACATATACCTCACACATCTACTGGATTACGACAAATACGGAGGAAGCCAGTAGCTGATATGAGGGGCCAGTATTCATTTTTCACAATTCATTTCCCTAGACTTAATTTGTTGTAAGCCCAGCATGCATCACATCAACTACATCATTAAGTCAACCACAGCCTTTGAGATACTGAAGTTTTGATTGGTGATACACATCATATCATGTTTACCAATCCAGTAAGGCATTGAGCCAGAAGTGTTTCAGTCAGCTGCCATAACATTGCCATAACAGATGTGCCTAACTCACTTTTTATTGACAAGGAAAGTAATATGCTTTTTAATTAAATTGCCAAAATATAACTTCCGATTATGTCATTTTTTGTCCAGGCCTATAATCAGGCAACCCCTAGTTTGATGTCCCCACTCAGAATATTTATTGCATGCTTAATTTATCTTTCTAAAATTAAATTTCTTCATGTGTATGATGATACTGTTGTAGAGGAAGTATCACAGGAGACCTGTAGGAAGCTCTACATGCTCCGAGACAGTAGCACACAATCAACATTTTATTATTTAAATTGCTAATATAAATCCACCTTTTACCCTGCTCTTCAATGACAGGACCCCTACAGAACCACCACAGAGCAGGTCAAATGTGGGTGGTGGATCATTCTCAGCACTGCAGTAACACTGACGTGGTGATGGTGGTGTGTTAGTGTGTGTGGTGCTGGTGTGAGTGGATCAGACACAGCAGTGCTGCTGGAGTGTTCAAACACAGTGTCCACTCACTGTCCACCCTATTAGACACTCCTACCTTCCTACCTTGTAGATGTACAGCCAGAGATGATAGCTCATCTGCTGCTGCCCAGAATGTGTTGGTCATCCTCTGGTCCTTCACTCAGAAGATGAAAAGTAAGGTGAATATAAGATCCTGTATAGAGAGCGTGATCAAAAATGGCACGTTGTGTAACTTTTAGTGCACAGTTCCTATTTGGGGGCAGTTGTGGGCAGGAGGTTAGGGAACCAGCCTTGTGACCGGTCGCCGGTTTGATTCCCTGAGCCTACAGTAACAACTGAGGTGCCCTTGAGGAAGGCACCCAACCCCCAACTGCTCCCCGGGCACCGTGGATAGGGCTGCCCACCGCTCCGGGTAAGTGTGCTCACTGCCCCCTAGTGTGTTCACTAGTGAGTGTGTTTGTGGTGTTTCACTTCACGGATGGGTTAAATGCGGAGACTAAATTTCCCCACTGTGGGATCAACAAGGGATTAAAATCTTAAATCTATGTATTACATCTCTACATATTCACAAACTACCTGCTTTAATAAATCCAACATGCTAACTTCAGCAAATAAACAGTAATGGTGTATTTAAATGGTTTGGAAGTATGTTGTCTGTAGAGAAGTGTTCACTTATCTGTACTGTAAAATCAGTTTTTAAACTGTATGTAGTTTAAGTTCAAACATGGAACTGTTTTTAAGGAGCAGTTTATTCACAGTGCATCGTTAAAATGAGAACATCACTAACTGCATTTGCACTATGGAGGAATTCCCATCACGTGAAAACAGAATCTCCAGGCTCAGTGAACTGTATTTCATTTGAAGTGTTTCTGTTGTGGTTTTGTGTTTGTAGACTGACAGTTCCTGCAGACTTTCCGTTGGATATTACAGTTTCCTCTTTGTCCTCTTCTGTCAGCACGACTTTAATTCCACTATATGGTGCCACCCGTGTGTGGGCTGCCCTTCAGAGCCATGAATTCTCTCAGTGTCACTTTCTCCTGCTTCTTGGGTTTAAATATGGCAAGGTGCTCATGTCTGAACCTACACTGAGACAGGCAGTAACAGAGCAGGCCCCAACCAATAGTTACCTTCTACATGAGGTCTTTATGTTCTCTCTCCGCCAGACTGCCTGATGTTTATACTGCATTCAGGAAGGCAGTGGAGGCCCAGAGCAGAGTGAGACCTGTCCATCCTACCCCAGAACACATCAGGCCTCTTCCTCCAGACCTCACAGAAGGCCCTGTTCCTACATTTGATGACCTGGAACAGACAGGTGATTAAGACGAAGTGTAACGATACATGCATATTTAGATTTGATTTAGTTTTTGATATCGTTCAGGTTTAGCCTGTATGAGAGTCCTCTAATAGTTCTTTCCAGCCACATGACATCACCATCAACAAAGTAACCCTCAAAAACACAAGCTTTAGATTTTAAGTGACACGACATAAATCCATATAGAACGTATATAGATTAAATATGGGGGCATACCAGTGATACAGTTTGGGGGGCATATCAGTGATACAGTTTGGGGGGCATACCAGTGATACAGTTTGAGGGGCATACCAGTGATACAGTTTGGGGAGCATATCAGTGATACAGTTTGGGGGGCATATCAGTGATACAGTTTGGGGGGCATATCAGTGATACAGTGAGGAACTTTTTATTTGCCATTTTGAGGCGGCGGTTTACCGGTCAGGAAAGATTCTCTATTGAAATGATTGCACCCTTTACACCTTCGTTACACCTTGGTGGAAGTGGGTTGTTTTGTATCTAGGGAAGGTTCATGATTTAAATGATGAACAGTGTGTGTCTTCTTTTTAATCCAGTATGAATCTGGAGTGTTTACAGCCAGATGGTAATAATTGGGGAGTGATTTTAATCCAGTATGAATCTGCAGTGTTTGTTGTTAAATGGTAATAATTGTGAAGCGATTTTAATCCAGTTTTAATCTGCAGTATGTAATCTGTTTAGTCTAACCATAGTAATTATGGAGTGACTTTAATCCAGTATGAATCTGGAGTGTTTACAGCCAGATGGTAATAATTGGGGAGTAATTTTAATCCAGTATGAATTCTACAGTCAAACAGTTTTTGCTGAATTATTTTAATGAATTATAAATACATTAAAAGTGTTTACAGTAACTTGTTGAAATATTTTATTTTTCCAGTCCTTTTTTACTGCAGTATTTTAATCCTGTATAAATCTGCGTGCATAGTTTTTACAGTCTGACATGAATGATTGTGGGGTGATTTTATCCAGTTGGAATCTGTTGCATGTGTTTTGGTCTTACTGTAATAATCGCTGAGTAAATAGTGTTGTGTAATTGACTGAATCTGGCATGGCGTGTGTTGTTATTGTGTCCTGTGGTATAATAACAATGTGAGCCTCTGGACTGTGACTTATCCAGGCTGTCTGTGTGGAATTTGCGATAGGCCAGTTAAATCCCAGCAAATTAATTTATACAACCTCCTCATGAAAATCAAATATGCAATTTATACATTTTGTTGCAGAGCCATTGGATGACCCTCGTTCTGCTTTTCCATGTAGAGGTGGAGAGAGTGAGGCGCTGGCTAGGCTGAAACATTACTTCTGGGACACAGTAAGCCTTATATGCTGCAGTAAAAAGCCCCTGGTTAGCATTAAGTACTGTATTTCTGACCCTCTGTTTCATTTTCTCACAGAATGCTGTTGCTACATATAAAGACACGCGAAATGGCTTAATTGGAGTTGACTATTCAACCAAGTTTGCACCTTGGCAAGTGGAACTTTATGTCTTAATTGAACACACCCTTCATATCTAGTTGGAGTTTTTACTTTTCCGATTGAAACTGATGTTTTAATGTTTGAAATGTGACTTTGACCCGTTATCCTGCAGGCTTGCTATGGGTTGTATATCTCCAAGGTACATTTACGAGCAGATAAAAAAATACGAGGCTGAGAGAACCGCCAATCAAAGCACATACTGGTGAGTGGCTGTGAAAGGTATGATCACAGGTATACAAATATATACAGTTCTCCACTAATAAAAGATAAACAACTGTGATTGAACAAGCACAGTATCTATGCATGCTTTGAGTGATGTTGTGTGATGTACTAGTTTGTTGGGATTGTTTCAGGGTGATATTTGAACTGCTGTGGAGAGATTACTTCCGGTTTGTGGCTGTGAAATATGGAGACAGAATATTTCATCTGAATGGTGAGTGTAGTGTGGGAACTTCCCTGGACGATGTAGCCTTCCTCATTGTAGCGCTTTCTTTGTCTGAAATGTTGCTTTCGGTATGATGTAATATAGAATGCCTTTAATTCAAGATTGCCAGAAGTATAACCAAAATGTTATATCAGCGTAAATACAGTACTGAATAAATCATATATATAATATACATTCCTCATCCCTGGCCTTGAATGTTGTCTATGGGTGTCTATGCACACATGGCACACAGGCCTTTTTTAATAATTCTTTCTAAATTCTAAGAGTTCGCTTTTATCTTTTAAGGCCTTCAAGATAAGCATGTACCCTGGAAGACAGACATGGAGCACTTCAACGCATGGAAAGGTAATGTCGTAAATATGTTTACTGCAGGAAACTAATGAACTCACATGCATTTCGCAAAAAGAATTGCTTTATTCAGAAATGTGTCTTGGTTGCACAAAAATGACTGAATATATATATATATATATATATATATATATATATATATATATATATATATATATATATTCAGTAATGAAAATACACATAACCCAATATATAACAAGACTCTACCCTTGCTAGAGAGAATACACAAAACTCACTTCACTCCCAGACAACCCACCTGTATTCTGGTTCTTCAAAATAAAAGTCCTGTAATACTGAAACCACTAGAACCTTTCCCCCACGTGTCCATTTGTTAATAAGTAAATGTGAATAGTAGTGTTAAATGTTTTCTGGAAATAAACTCCGCATTCCTATATGCACCAATAATGCAACCATGCTTACCCGAGTTTCCACTCGATCAAGTCTAAAATATGTTTGTCAAAAAAACTTGTCATGTGTCATTTTTAACAAGGTAAGCAGCAAGTAACAGGACTTAGTGAACCTTGAACTCAGGTGAGCCAGTGAAGTAAAGAGCTAGTTTCTTTAGCCTTCCATTTAGGAATGTGATGTGGTTTTAAAAAAGGTCAGCTCGGTTCCTTCTCCACTTTGCAAAACAGGTCGCAGTTTTGGTCACTTTCTCAAAGGCATCTGCAATAACGCATTCATACTGCTTAATTATTTTGCTATTACTGTGAACCAGCATACATATTTGATTAAAGTGGGTTTTTTTTAAATGGTGCATTTTTCAGTGCAAAGCTCCAAAACATCTGTTCTGTATTTTCTCCAGAGGGCAGGACGGGGGTACCGTTCGTGGACGCTAACATGAGAGAGCTCTTTCTGACTGGGTTCATGTCCAACAGGGGGCGACAGAACGTTGCCAGCTTCCTCACCAAAGACCTGGGGCTGGACTGGAGGCTTGGAGCCGAGTGGTTCGAATATCTGCTGGTGAGAAACACTGGTTTCAGGATGTGGTTGAAGCAGCCCGGAAAGAAATGGGGCTTGGTTAAATGTGTCAAGCGGTTGTAGATGAATGTTGCACATCAGGCCTAGGGTAGACACTATGAAGGCACTTTATTGTAATATTATATCACAGTATGCTTTTCAGGGATGTTGTCTGTACTTAAAGCACATGTTTTATTACAAAGAGATCATAGTTAGTTCTGTTTAATAGCTTATAGAGCAGGAAATGTCACTTCTGCATTGTGAATGGTGCTGGGGTATTGTAGTGTGGTGTGGCACTGTTAGAGTGTAGTAGCCGTTTTTGTCTCATCACTGACCACTAATTAATACAACTGCTGTTTTAAAGTTTTGAGTTTTGTTGTTTTGGTAAATAATCCATTGATCTTTTTGTCCTGCCCTATGACACATTTGAGTCATGTAACTTTAGAGCGACAAGCTTTTCACTCCAGAGCGGTCCTGCTTTATCACTGTTGTGTTTATTCAGTGAGGCGCTTTTATCTTCTGAAGTGCAGGTGGACTATGATGTGTGCAGTAACTACGGTAACTGGCTGTACAGCGCTGGAGTAGGAAATGACCCCAGAGAAAACAGGAAGTTCAATATGATCAAACAAGCACTGGACTATGACGGTAATGTAAGTGCACACTGCAAAAAGATCTGTGGTGCTATTTGGGTTCATAAGAAACGGAACTAGACTGGTACCGGTTCCAGACCAGCCAGTACTGACACGCTGATAAGGCCCTAGACAAACTGTGCTGCTATTGGTATTTATGTAATATTAATGTGTTCTACATAGAAGGCATTTCCAAATGATTGACAAAAGCATTCACATGCCTTTGACTACCAATCTGAATGCCATTCAACATTCTGTGATCTCTAGCTCATAGGGCTGAAAGAGTGAGATGTTTAAAAGTGTGGCCTTACTTGACTAAATTCGGTGATAATGCAGTTGAATGTATGTATGTATTTTAACCGTATTAAAACACTTACAAATACAACATTAAAGAAATCTGAAGTAGCGTACTGTGTTTGACTGCTTAAGCAAAGCAGCTACTGCATCTGGTTTCAGTGCAGCCTTCTGTTGTTCTGAGGAATTTTTGCTATCTTGTGGAACTGTCCTATCATAGCGCATAGTATAGAAAGCTCCCTCCATTAAAATTCTAGTTAGGACATTTACATTTTTAAAATTATATTATCAACAATGTTACCTGGACCAAATCTACAAAGCTAAAGTCATTATTTTATTGGCCAATTTGTTCAAATTTTCCCGTTCCACGTTTATTGGTGGAACAGTAACATTACATTGTAATAACTGCTGCACTATAAAAGAGATGAATAGGAACACAGCCCATCCGTCCCCTCAGCCCTCCTGTGTTAAGGTTGGTAACACTACACTCACCCACCTCTGTATCGGGTTGCACGATAAATCATAAAGTGATTATTGCAGTATGAGTCTCTGTGATTTACTCATAAATAGAGCAGCCATGATAAAGGATATGATAAGTACTTCCTATATGCACAAACTGTTAGCAGCCTTGTGAGTGAATTGGGACTGAACCCTATATGATGCATATTTTTGCACTACGTGTCTGTGATCGCTAATAAACTTGTGCATTCATACAGGGCGACTACGTAAGGCAGTGGGTGCCGGAGCTGAAGGGTCTCATGGGTGGAGATGTTCACACCCCGTGGGCTGTGAGCAGTGCCTCGTTGTCACATGCACAGGTAGCTCTTGATAAGACGTATCCGTCTCCGATCGTCAGGGCACCCGAGTGGAGTCGCCACATCAACATGAAACCAGTAAGAGTCATGCAGGCTTTCTCGATCACGCTATCATTGTTTCATCCGCTAACTTTTGTAATATACTGAACATAAACCGAATGTGCTGCAGTATTTAGCCCCTTAAACTGCAGCCTTAGTATTCAGTTATTTCACTTCAGACTAACATTTTAACTGCTAGAAATTGGGCTAAATTGACCTATTCATTGTGCCGCCTACAGAAGATGTTGCAAGCATGCGCAAGCTTTATGGAAGACAGGCAAAAAGCCAGCTGAGTTTTCATTCAGAGTTTGTAGTCGCTAATCTTGAGTTTCCAGTTTAAAATGTTTATAGGTAATTATTTTGTAACTACTAAAATTATTCAGATGCTACCGAGTATTTTCCAAGTACTACAAGTTATTATGTAATACATAATTTCTTTAGAAACTACTAGAAATTATTAAAGTGGTTGGTGTAGCTCAGCAGATAGCACCACTACCCACCAGGGAGCCACCACCACATGTGGGAGACTGGGGTTCGAATCCCGGTCAGGGTGATTATGCGGTGCTACACCAATAAGAGTCCTTGGGCAAGACTCCTAACACTACACTGGCCTACCTGTAGTATGATTAACCTTGTAAGTCGCTCTGGATAAGAGCGTCAGCTAAATACCGTAAATGTAAATGTAACTCATATTAATTATGGAGGAACTGTTATAGATTATTTAGGAACTCCTACAAAGTATTTAATAACTACTAAAGTTTACTACTGTTTCTATGAATTGTATATTAATTACTACCATGTTTTTAATGTGTAAGATATGTGTAAGATATATATTATAATATTTATAATCACTGTTTTCATTTTTGTTAGTCTGGTGCAGGTTCTTCAAGAGGGAAAAAGGGGCCTTCTCATACACCACGGCAGCACAGGGACAGAGGCATCGACTTCTACTTCTCCAAGAGCAAGAACCTATAAACAGGAGACTACTGAAGACTCCGTTCACTGGTTTAACCGCACAAATGAAAAGAAGTCAGATTCAGCATAATGCTCTCAGGACTCTGCATCACGTTACAGGCTGTTTTGGTGCTTCGGTGTTACAGGTTACATTTAGAAGCATGTAAATAATTCCTCAACATTAGAATCTGTTTTTAATACCCGTCCGTTCAGATATGCTAAAACAGATGTTTGTGCCAAACAAAACCCGTTTGATTTCGGTTTTGAAGACACGCATTCATGGTGCAACGTTATTATCACGTAATAAATCATTGAAAATCAATATTTCTGCTATATTTCCTCAAACTAATGCGTACTTTTGCTTTCTGTAATCAGTTGCTGCCAAGGAACTTAATAATATAGGCCTCCAAAGAGCAATTAGACCCCTAACTAGCATTTAACTTTATCCATCAAGTTATCCTGTTTTCTGTAGGGCAGCATTGTGTCCCTCTGTTCCGTCACTTTAACAGAATTCACAATGTTGTATCAGTGTCATGTTTTTATTCATCAGTATTTACTACAAAATGTTTGTTTTCAAATATATCATGCAAATGCCTGTGGTGTCAACCAGTCCTGACCACCAGCCACCAGTCGAACCCCTGAATTTTCTCGTAAAGAAAACAATGGTTGGTTCTTTATTCTCCATGACATGGACACCCTTTACTTTTGAGATAATAAACAAAAATCCAGTAATCCAGTAATCCTTTCTCTCGTTTTCTAAACAGTCACAAAGCCTTCACCCCAAAGCCTTTGTAGCTATTCATTAGTTCCTCCCACCTTCAAGATTCATCATCATGGAAAGGAGTTTTTCTGAGTCTTTAAACCAGACGTCTCACTCTTTGGGACTACTGTAGGAAGCAGGTAGGCATGTTTGCAGATACAAGCCAGGGTTAATATTTAACTACCCTTAACATTTAATGTTGATTTTATAAATGATTAACATACATGCACATACATATACAGAGCTGTGAAAGGGATTCACCTCCTCACAGTTTTTTAAAAGGTCTCAAAAAGCTGGACACAATGCCACGTTATAAAGTGATTCAAATACAGATGTGAGCGAGTATTTCCAGTGAGTTGAAATCTGGAAAGAGTACCAACGCCGTTGCTAAGGCTCTGGGGCACCAGTGGCTCACAGTGAGAGCCATTATTACCAAATGGAGAAATACGAAAAGGTGATGAACCTTCCCCGGAGTGGCCAGCTCACCACCCTTACAGCAAAAGCAGATCAACGACTCATCCAGGAGGTCAGAAAAGAACCTAGATGAACATCTAAAGAACTGTACACCTCGCTTACCTCAGCTAATATCAATGTTCACAAAAAGAAGGACACTGGCCAAAACAGCAAGACGCAAACGACTGCTGACCACATGCTCACATGTCTCACATTAGCCAAGAAACGTTTAGATGACCCTCAGGAGTTTTTGGGATAAAATTCTGTTGACTGATGAGTCAAAGGTGGAAGACATGGGTGCCATAACATCTCATGTAGAGCTTACACCACATTACATCACAAGACGTCATACCAGCAGTCAAACATTGTGGTGGTAGTATGATGGTCTGGGGCTGCGTTGCTTCTTCTGGACCTGGACGACTTGTTAAGACTGAGGAAACTATGAATTCTGCTTTTTATCACAAAACCCTGAGAAGGAATGTTCACCCATCAATGCATGACCTACAGTGCAACCGCAGTTGGGTTATGCAGCAGGGCGGTGATCTGAAGCACACGAGCAAGTCCAGTGGAGTCCTCAGTTCTCAAACAGCCAGTATGGCAATTAAACTCTACACAGTAAAACTTAAATGAATTCACCAAAATTCCTCCACGGTGGTCTAAAAGACTCATCGCAAGTTATTGCAAATGTTTGAGGTTGGTACCTGTCACGGGTGGCAAGTACTTTTCCCCCAATGGGTGCTATAGCTATCTTCAAGAAATGGGAAGCTCATTTAAAAGCTGTATTTTGTCTTTACTTGTCTGGACTTTATCTCATTCTATTAGTCAAGTGATCTGAAACATTTACAAACAAAAAAGCAAAAATAGAAGAAATTGGGTAAATACTTTTTCACAACAGTGTACACTCACTGAGCAATTATTAGGTACTTCCCCTTGTAGCTACACTCCTCGCCCACTTTATCAGCTCCACTTCCCATATCGGAGCGCTTCGTAGTTCCACAATTACTGATTTATTGCATTTGTTATTACCACCCCTTTTACCCTGCTCTTTAATGTTCAGGACCCCCACAGGACCACCACAGAGCAGGTATAATGTGGGTGGCGGACCATTCTCAGCAGTGCAGGGCCTGATGTGGTGGCATGTTAGTGTGTTGTGCTCACTGTCACTGCTGGACTGAGAATCATCCACCAACCAAAACTATCCAGCCAACAGTGTCCTGTGGGCAGCGTCCTGTAGGCAGTGTCCTGTGGGCAGTAGCAGATCAGCTATCGTCCATGACAGTACATCTACAAGGTGGACCAGTAAGGTAGGAGTGTCTACAAGAGTGGACACTGAGTGGACACAGCGTTTTCCCCTTTTACACCAGCACAAGACAAACTAATACACCACCACCATGTCGGTGTCACTGCAGTGCTGAAAATGATCCGCCACCCACATAATACCTGCTCTGTGGTGGTCCTGTGGGGGTCCATCATTGAAGAACAAGGTAAAGGGGGATAACAAGGTATGCTAAGAAAGTGCACCTATACAGTAAGTGGAGCAGATAAAATAGATCATGAGTGTGGAGACAAGCAGGTGTACCTGCTGAGGTGCTTGGTCAGTGCATCTGTGCATTAGAGCCTCCATGTAATTTGTAATGGTGACAAAGACTGCTCACTGTGACACTGCCGAGAGTTGTGTCGGTCCCTTTATGTTGTAAATAGGAAGTGGAGATTTGTGGCAGCCTATTTAAAGCTTACAGTTCGAAGAAAGGAGAAGAGAAACTGAGGAGTTACTGACTGGGGCTGAGACCTACATGCAGAATGGAAAGTGTAAGAAGAGCATCTGCAGTTTTGTATGGGTTCATATCATATTAGTGAAATCAACACCCTAACCATGTTCTAATGTTTCACCCAAGGCTATATCCCAATCTTTTTACATTAGTCTCTCTTGCACTCTGTAAGCTCTACTAGGAGTGTATGCTGTGCATGTGAAACTGAATTATTATATTTCTTGGCAGCTGTGGGCCACGTGCTGCCGGAAGTCTGGTTTGGCCATATTTGGTGTTAGCGGAACAAGATCCTGTCTGAGGTCTGTGGTCTGAGGTTTGTAAAAAATTCCATCTAAATTCATAAAGAGGACGGTGGTTAATCCGATAAGCCACGCCCCTATGAGCTAGAAGTAAGTGCCCAGTCAAAATGCAGGGGGCTGGATATCACTGCACTATTCCAGCAGGAGAGTAGGAGTATGTACTACCCAACTACTCTAGATCGAAATGTGCTTAGCCAAGGCAAGTGTTGTACCACATTGCACACTGATTCATGTATTTAAAAAAAAAAAAAAATATATATATATATATATATATATATATATACCGTTCATCCTGGCACAGACCACAGTCCCTCCTCACACTTGTTGGCCCTCTACACCAACACAAAAGCAGGACTCGCCACTGAAGACCTGCTGCCGTTCTGAGTCAGTCCATGACAATGTGGCACGACACCATTGCGACCTTTGGTGATGTTTGCGTTGTGTTAAGGGCAGTCGTCTTTTATCATCCTTCCGATTAGCATTGCAGTACGATGGGTGTAGTAAATGAGACCATAGTATAGTAACTTCTGATTCGTTTGAGGCTTTAACATAGCAATGTGTGGCCCAGTGTGTTAACCTGTGGGCTTAATATGCTAATATGTAGCCTAAATATGCTAATTCGTGATCTCAGCATAGTCAGTTAAATTGACTGTGAAGTAGTGAAATTACAATAAATAAAAAATGATAAAATAGTAATAATTTGTATATATATTATTATATTTTATATATATTTTTGATTTATTTATAAATTATTACTAATTTATAATTTTTGGTTTATTGTAATTTCACTACTTCACAGTCAATTTAACTGACTATGCTGAGATGACGAATTAGCATTAGCATAGCATATTATATATATATATATATATATATATATATATATATATATATATATATATATATATATATATATATATATATATATATATAAAGTGTTTACCACACTATTTTGTTTATTTATTTACATATTGCAGAACAAGTGGAAAAAAATAACACATTCTCTCGCCGCCTATTGGCTCACTGCTCGTAGCGTCAGAGTGACGCAGTGGGTGGACACTTCCTCATTCTCGGGCTGAACTAATAAACTCATGTGAGTCAGTGTTAGCTCCTCGTAGCGCGAGTTTCCTGAAAGTGAGCTCACGAAGGAGGAGCGGCAGATGGAGGTGTGAGCTGTGAGTGCTTTTCCTCGCTGGACGAGTGAATCAGATCTTTTCTCTCAACAGGTCCTGGTTTTAGTCGCCTGACAGACTTTATCTGAGCACCAATATGGCATCGTCATCAACATCTTCATCTCCATCGTCACCGATTGACTACGAGGCGATTCCAGTCAAGGTGTTGAAGTTCAGCGTGAGGAAGAAACTCGGACTTTACTTAAACCCCACCAACACGGTGGCCGCCGACTGGAGGGACATCGCGGAGAGGATGGGCTTCAGCTACCTGGAGATAAAGAACTATGAAAAGAGAGAAAGCCCCTTTCAGAGCCTGTTAGACGACTGGGGGACTCAGCCAGACGCCACGATCGGGAAACTGTTGTTGTTTCTCGAGGAGGCGGAAAGGAAGGACATTGTCTCAGACGTGAAATATCTCATAGGTGGGTTTCACCTTTCCGGCATTGGAAAGACCCCATGTCTGTTACACACACTGAAAGGTGCTGCTGTGTAAGTAGCAGTACAGATCTGGGAAATGTATGGAGGGCAGCTGACATGGTGGGCATTTTTTAACAAGGCGTGCGCACGAATTAACTTATTGAGGCCATACATTAATAGAGCCTACAGGAGCCACCAGTACAGTTTCTCATAACTTCTCATAAGTGATCTCAGTATGGTAAGGTGTGCCCTGGGTATAGTAGTTTTTGGTTGTGATATGCTAATTTATGGGCTCAGTACATTAATTTGTGGTCTCTATATAGTAATTTGGTGCCTCAGTACAGTCATTCAAGCCCTCAGTATAGAAGTTTGTAGCCTGAATGTACCAACTTGTGGCCTCAGTATAGTCATTTATGGTTTCAGTATTGTGCTACAGTATATAAGTATATGGCCCCAACATAATAGCCATGATATTTTAATTCTAAGGTTGGTGTAATTATTAATAATGAATTGATTCATATCTATATTGAGGCCACAAATACATATATTGAGACAGTTCACTACTGAGGCGCATCTGACTATTGTGATGCCACAAATGACTATATTGACATATTGAGGCCAATAATTAATATATTGAGGCCACAGTTGACTATCATGAGGCCACAAATTGTTATATTGAGTTATAAGAAGCTCACTGCCTTGTTATATTAGTTTGTGGCCTGAATATAAATGTTAATCAATTAATTATTAGTTAATTTGCTGAGGCCTTACAGTACTACACTGGATACACAATCTTGATTAATATCTATATTGAGCCATAAATGAATATGCTGAGGCAATTAACTATTATATTGAGGGCACAAATTGCTACATTGCTATATTGGGTTATGCAAAGCTCATGGCCTTAGTATATGAATTTGTGGGCATGTCTTATTTATAATCATCATTTTCACTTTGGGGGGCTTATGCATAAAATATGCTAACTCAGCAATAACTTGCAATAAGTTTACACACTGGAGTCATGTACATTCAAATAACACTTTATGAGAACAGATCTATATGACTGCAGGATATATTACAGGATTCCAGGAAGAGTCTTCCAGTATCATCAGATTTACACTCATCATCAAAAGAATAGTTGCACCCAGAAGGAATCAACTAATTGGCATGTAACTTGGTGGGTGGGTTTGACATCATGAGACATGCACATGACTGAACTTTCACACTCGGTCGTGCATGTGTCGTAAGTATGGATGGACCTTATCACTGAACCTAACACTGAGCCCACAGCTACGATAGGATAGGAGCCATCCTGTTAGTGCAAGCACCTTTGGCAGACGGCGGTATGACGCAGGACTACATGCATGCAGACCGCTATCACAAGACATCACCAAAAACTGCAATGGTGTTGTACCAGACTGTATGGAGTGACTCAGAATGGCAGGGGGTCACCTTCAGTGACAAATCCCGCTTTTGTCTTGGTGGAGACGACCAACGAATTCATGTGCTGAGGCACTGTGGTCACATGTCACATGTCCAGAAGGCCTGGTTTCACTCCACCTCCACCCCTACCACACAATCTGCAGGAACTGTGTGAGAATATTTAAACTACATGGGATGGGTTATCACAGGACACCATTAGGAACCTCTACAACTCCAGATACTACTTCTGTATGTGTAGCTCAGTAAATATTACCCATATCCGTCTTAATTTATTATCATTTATTTTTCCTGGTAACCTTTATCTTCTTTCCCAATAAGAGCAATCGCACACTTCCCTCTGGGTGTAACTATTCTTGTGTAATAGTGTAATAGAAAGCAGGTGGATTGTTTATTACTAATGAACTGCTATACAGCACACCATACCGTCTTATAACATTATACTTTTTTTAGTTACTTATTGTAAATGCGAAGTAGTACTCAGTAATAATAATATATTGTTTTAAAATGCATATTATAGTTAAAAACATTCTATTAAATGTTACACATGTTTATAAAACTGTACATGCCTCCACGTATATTGCAAAAATTCAGTTTTGCAAAAGAATATTTTAATACAGTTTATGCTCAGTAAAACAAACACCTCCTAGCTTAACGCGCTACAGCATGACAATTAGTTCAGCAATGACCCATAGGTGTGATTCTGATTCCCGTCTCTTTCTTGTGCTTGTGTAGATGAGAGCTGCCGGGAGTATCTGGAGAAGCCAGTTCAAGTTCCAGTGGTGGATAGTGGACACCAGGACCGAAGCATCACAGTCCATGATGGTTTGTCCGACTCCTGTCTTTTTACATTGGTCACTGCATTAAGGAGTAAAACCCACAAAATATCCCTTGGCCAGTATGTCGTGCTGTGTTCAAGACCACCGGGAGCTTGGAATTTCCCAACTCGGCCAGGCTGGGACTAGCTGCTTAGCATGCTAACCTGAGTAGATGTCTCGGTAACATGATACTTGATGATTTAGAGATACCAACAAAACATTGTTACATTTTGTTGATGAATTTTAATTTTAATTGATTGAACTTTTAACTAATGCAACAATGAACTAACCTGTTTTTATTGACGTCATGCACAAAAAGGGTAGGAGAGTTCTTGAGAGACCTTGACTTGGGCTGGAGTGGGAATTACCAGTTGAAGGGATGGTTTCCACTTAGAGGTCACTAACGTCTCAGTTCCCACTCGGTCTTGAACGCTGCATTTACATAATACCCAAGATACTTTGGGAGTTGGGTAGAACACCCAAGTGAGCTGTAACACATTTACACGTGTCTACTGTTGTGGTGTTGCATGTATATACCTTAATACTATAACATTATACAGGTATATACTGTATAATAACAAAACCTTTCCTTTCACCATTTCTGAAAATGCCAGTTGACCTTTGCACTGTGTCAGAAATGGTCCAGTAGACATGCTCCTGAATTGTTTTCCTGCTCCAGCTTTTTCTACAGAGTTGGGATTGTTTGTTCCCTCTCTTGTAAAGTTCAATCGTTTAGGAACGCAACTTTGTCATGGCTGTGCCATACGGTTGCTACATTGTCTCTGTTAGCAGTACCGTGCTTAGCTGTTTATGTTTTTGTCCTCAGGTCACTTGCCAGAGATGTTCGATGCCTTCATTTGCTACTGCCAGAGTGACTTCCAGTTCGTGCACGAGATGATCAAACAGCTGGAGCAGACAGACTACAACCTGAAGCTGTGCGTGTTTGACCGGGACGTCCTTCCTGGCACCTGCGTGTGGACCATCACTAGCGAGCTGATTGAGAAAAGGCAAGTCCGGAGTAATGTGGTCTGAACTCGTTTGGGTGATTCTGGTTTTGGAGTGTGGAGGAAAGTATGCAGTGCGTAATGTGGGTTCTCAATGTGCTGCTCTGCTCTAGGTGTAAGAGGATGGTAGTGGTCATATCTGATGACTACCTGGACAGCGATGCCTGCGACTTCCAGACCAAGTTTGCTCTCAGTCTTTGTCCAGGTAAATGTCCGTCCAGCTGATGCACTTCATTAGGCCTTTTTATAATGCATGTACTGAGACATGCTCTGGTGCAGTGTGCAGATGGAGCTGATTATGCTGCATAGTATCTCAGTGAGAACTTCCTGTGACCTCTTTTGCTTCTGGGTGGTGGCTAGAGCTGTCACGATCATTCTGGCACTTAAGTCCATATTGAATTCATTATATGGATACTAATTAGTTGGGAAATTGGATAATAAAAATGCATATTGCATTTTTTTAGTCAATTTTTCATTCCTCTCCAGTCATTTGGTGATAATTTCATTATGGATGGATCAGTGGAATGTTTCCAAAATGACTTGGCATAAGATATTTTGACATTAACTAGCACTGAAAGGTAATCCTGGTTTTTGTAAGACATGTTTTCTTTGGACTACTACTCTCTCCAGTAATAGGAGACGGCTTTATAGGCATGCATTCCTACACATCTTTACCCATATGTTGTTTTTTAATCGGGAATTCCACATATTTTGATGCAGTTTCTGCACAGCTCAGTCATGAAAACGTAAATAACACCATTCAGAGAGGTTTCATGTGAAATGGTTTATTGTAACTCAGTGTGATAGCCTCAGACCTCTTTGTAGTGGTGATGATAGAAACTGGAGATGACAGTGTCTACGATGCAAATACCGTTGTATTTCGTCGCTGTCTAAAGAAAAACAAGGGTCTCCAAAATGGCAACTTTACAGGAGAGGCCAAAAACCTCTTTTAACTTTAATGTAAGTCAATGGAACCAGACGTCTTTCCAAACAGTTTTGGGCCATTTCTGTCGGTCCATTCATCATGAGATCCTCACTCAGTGTAAACAGCAACTAATGTGTTCAAATGATGCATAAAAGTAAAAATTGCCTAAAGTAGAGATGCATGGTTTTTATTGGACAGAGGCGATTTACTGTACATACTGTGTACCTGAGTGTTACGCTACTTTGGGGACTATATCCCTTACAAAGCCCTGCAGGTAGCAGCCCTCTACCATAAAAATATTTTAGAAAGTATAGTTTAGGCCAAATGCTTATTCTAAAACTGTTGTTATTTGAAAATTGGCATCAGGCTGCTGTGTATTACAGTGATTTCCTTTAGTAGCTTCCTTAGAGATATTGAATATTTCAGACGTCTTCTCACTCTGGTGTCAGAGGTATGTCACTGGGATCAGGGCTTTCCCACCAAACCACTCGGAATGACTTTGTTTGCACCTTGATTATGTAGTTTTGCTGAAATTCCACCTTTTAAGCCTGTATAGGAGTGAGACAGGGTTTTTTTATAAGGCTGCTGATAGTCTGTTATTATGAAGTGAAATCAGTTTTTATTGTTTGTCCTTTTTCTTCACTCTCTGTTCCTTTTATTCCATGAAATAGTTGACAATTGCTTCAACTCATCTGTTTGTTCCACCCTCTCTACAGGGGCTCGCACCAAACGGCTTATCCCTGTGGTATACAAGTCTATGAAGAAGCCTTTTCCCAGCATTCTCCGCTTCCTGACTGTCTGTGACTACACTAGGCCATGCACGCAGTCCTGGTTCTGGACCCGACTGGCCAAGGCCCTCTCTCTCCCCTAAGCACCACGAATGCTTTACGTCCAGCTCGGTGACTGCCAGCTGGGGCTGGTTTGCTATGTTGTTTACATACAAGACTTTCCAGGATGTCTTCACTAGTAAGCCTTCTGAGCATTATTGTAAGCAGGCGTGCGCAGAACCCTGCTGCTTCCTAGGCTGCGTTATCGGCTGCAGCTCAGCAGTGGAATGCCAGTTTGTCAAGGCATTTGCAGACAACGTCCAAATATTATCTAGACTGTCAGAGAAAATGGGTTATGGAATAGGCTGCAAAGGAACTCCACAAGACACATCTGTTGTTTGTTGTGCATCACTTACAGGGGTTGGACAATGAAACTGAAACACCTGGTTTTAGACCACAGTCATTTATTAGTATGGTGTAGGGCCTCCTTTTGCGGCCAATACAGCGTCAGTTGGTCTTGGGAATGACATATACTGCGTCCTGCACAGTGGTCAGAGGGAGTTTAAGCCATTCTTCTTGCAGGATAGTGGCCAGGTCACTACGTGATGCTGGTGGAGGTTCGTCCTTCTTGGTGGTATGCTGACATTACCCTGGATACCGTGGCTCTTGATACATCACAAAGACTTGCTGTCTTGGTCACAGATGCGCCAGCAAGACGTGCACCAACAATCTGTCCTCTTTTGAACTCTGGTATGTCACCCATAATGTTGTGTGCATTGCAGTATTTTGAGCAGAACTGTGCTCTTACCTGCTAACTGAACCTTCACACTCTGCTCTTACTGGTGCAATGTGCAGTTAATGAAGATTGGCCACCAGGCTGGTCCAATTTAGCCATGAGACCTCCCACACTAAAATGACAGGTGTTTCAGTTTCATTGTCCAACCCCTGTACTTATACTAGAGCTTGTTGGTAGCGTGGCTAAAACTAGGATTTACACATGTGGAGCAAGTGTTTTCCAGAAATCAGAAGAGGATAAATCTCTAGTTCATGGTAAAAGGATCGAAAATGGAAACGAAAAATTCCAGAAGGAACACAGAAGGTATTTTAGGAGCGCATGCATGGACAAAATGCTTGTGCAAGATTACAGATCTCTCTGCTTAAATTCTGATATCACTGATATTAATGGAATTCCACCAGTATTTTTTTTATTAGTCTCTCATTAATCTGGGATTACTGTTCATTATGTCGTCGCTGTCCATCGTGGTGGATTTTCATGTGTCTACATCATTTGAACACAGCGACTGCCTTTTTACATTGTGTAAGCATTTCATGGTGAATGGGCCCGATAGATATGGTCCACCATCAGCTGGAATAACTCTATGTTATATAATATAAATATATAATATATAATATGTAAATAATATGTTACAAGTTACGGCTTGGACAGCGCTGATATAAAACGAGCACTGCTTGCAACTTTCCACTGGATAAATCTTCTGCGCTTTCGCAGACCGTCAGAAAGTGACATATCAAAATCTCTTGTTACCAAAGAATTTACCGCCTGTATTTATGAGCCTTGCTGTGAATGAAGCAGGAACGGCAGTCTGCACACTTCGTTCTCCGTCTCATTTCAACTGCAGTACTGATACAGGCAGTGCCTTATTACTATGCTGTATTAGGATATACTGTGCACTGCTATGGGTACTTTTTTACTTTATGTGAGGGAAATATTCTGTGCCATTCATATGGAAACATGTTCTGTGAAATGATCTTTGTATTCCTTCGGAAACCTTTCCTAATAAAACACCTACTGTAAACACACATATCCAGCATTGTGTATACCAGGCGCTGCATTCACCGAGGCTGATTGCCACATCTCACTGGGATCATTGTTCTCGGTATCAGATGTCAGTCAGCTGGCTCGTACCGGAGTATTTATCTAAGGCACGGTTATAGGAATCGTGACTGGGGTTGGTGTTTCAGCTCCAACCGCCTCATATAGCACCTCAGTATGACCTGTACTAACACTCTCATAGCCTACCGTTCACTCTGCACTTCCTATAGTCTATATATGGTAGCTGAATTCACAGTTTAGCTGACCTCTTTGGAGTTACCTGGATTTCTGCATTGATTGATCGGTTTGTGTTATTGACCACAGATTGTGTTCAGTATTGTTTATTCAAGGGACCATTTGCACGGTTCCTGGTCGCCTCATCTCACTGAGATCAGTGTGGTAGCCTAATTACATCCATGCTACCGAAAGCCGTGGAGTGAACCCCTTGAACTCCAGGCTTGAAATTCCCTTTCTTTAAAAATGCATACTGTAGCATACAGTAAATAAGTTATTTACTTAGCAACTATGTTGCTATACTGGTATGCTTCAAAGCGCCATAGGATGGGTATAGACGCTAACCATGTTTTTGCTAACCATGTTTTTTTTTTTTTGCTGACCTTTTTATGCTTTGAAATCTTATTGAGAACTGAGAACATGGAAAGAATTGGGAAGTACCGTGTAGGTGATTTGGCCACAGCAGTTTCAGTTTTACTAGAACTCCATGTAAAAGCTCTTTTCCGTCTACCATTGCGTGCAATCCGTATGTGGAAACAATGCTTCAGAAACTGCCTGTTTTCAATCCATTGTTTTTATGGTGTCATGCAATAATGGCACAGTTGCATACACCCACCTATTCAGCCTACAGAGGTCAGTCTTAAAAGGCCAGTACATTATATGCCACCAAACAAAAACCAGTTGCACCTAGAAGGAGTCAACCGACAGGAATAACGCACCGTTCAGAGTCACATCTGTACATAACGTTTGAAGGAGCTTCTTATTCACCAGCTGTTTTGGGAACAAAGGTTGAAGATGGAAGGAAAAGCAGTTCCTATGTAGTTCCTATAGTACAGCATCACTTAGAGAAGCAGATGTATTAATTTCTTAGAGAGGTAGGATACAGATCCATCCTGCTAAACATATAAACACATGGTATTGATATTTAAAATACCTTCCGGCAGCATCAGGAGTCCTGATATTCAGGTATCGATTCACCCATCTCTAGTAGAAAGCAGCACCAATGAGCTGCTACTTCATCCTCTCATGTGAGATCGATGGCAAGCTCATCAAAACAGTAACTCACTATCACAACCGGAGGTCCATAATGGTACTACAAGACAGGACAGGCTGGAGCTAGCGGGTTAGCATGCTAACTTTGGTGGATAACTCTGCAATCCCACATATAGATGTCTTTGAAATACCAACAAAACGATTGTTTCTTTACATTCTGTTAAGAATTGTAGTTTATTTCGGAAAATTTTAAGCTAAAAATCTTACATATTGCACCTTTAATTGGCAGTAAAATGTTACATGATGTTGGGACCCTTTAATCTTCCTCACCCTTCATTAAATAAGCATCACTGTAGGGGAACAAAATATACTTCCTTTGAAGAACATGTGGTTGTACCTACAGCCTACAGGCCTTACTCTGTGTGCACACGATGCTACCTGCCTGTGATGAGAGTGTGCACTAAGGTTGTGGGAAAGCAGAAGATGTCCACACGCAGGTCGCTGATGGAAGGGTGGGGATGGAGGCGTTGGTTCCTCAGGGCTATTAGACACACCACACCATTTACTATCATGCAGAGCAGGAAGATGAAGAGGTAGGCCAGGATGGACACTGCCGCCATGCCCAGTGAGAGCTGGTAATATGGAGAGTACAGGATCTCCTTCACCAGAGTGGAGTTGGTCCAGTTGGTGGTGTTGATGTTGTAGGCTGAGTTAATGAAGAACGTGGGCAGTTCTCAAGATTCTCCATCTGTACCAGCTCTCTCTTTCTCAAACCCTCCCTCCATGGGCACAAGCTGCAAACTTGAGGGCAAGTGAGTGCACAAATGGGAGAGAAAGAGAGAGAGAGAGAGAGAGAGAGAGACAGAAAAAGAAAGAGAGAGAGAAAGAGAGAGAGTGCAAGAAAGAGAGAGAGAGAAAGAGAGAAAGAGAAAGAGAGAGAGAGAAAGAGAGAGTGACAGAAAGAGAAAGAGAAAGAGAGAGAGAGCGCAAGAAAGAGAGAGAGAAACAGAGAGAGAGAGAGAGAGAAAGAGAGAGAGAGAGAGAGAGAGAGAGAAAGTGAGAGAGAAACAGAGAGAGAGAGAGAGAGTGAGAGAGAGAGAGAGAAAGAGAGAGTGACAGAAAGAGAAAGAGAGAGAAAGAGAGAGTGACAGAAAGAGAAAGAGAGAGAGAGCGCAAGAAAGAGAGAGACAGAAAGAGAAAGAGAGAGAGCGCGCAAGAAAGAGAGAGAGAGAAAGAGAGAGAGAGAGAGAAAGAGAAAGAGAGAAAGAAAGAGAGAAAGAGAGAGTGACAAAAAGAGAGAGAGAAAGAGAGAGAGAGAGCGCAAGAAAGAGAGAGAGAAACAGAGAGAGAGAGAAAGAGAGAGAGAGAGCGCAAGAAAGAGAGAGAGAAACAGAGAGAGAGAGAGAGAGAGATAATAAAACGATCAGTGATGCCCTCCATGAGTCATCCTCTTAGGGCCAGCACCATTGGCAGACGGCTGCAGACCGTTCCGATGACTGCCCTTAACACCACGTCAGAGCTGACTGTCATGGAGTGGCTCAGGAAGGTAGTGGGTCATCTTCAGTGACGAGTCCCACTTTTGTCTTGGTGGAGACGACCAACGAATCCATGTGTGGCGATTCCGCCGTCTGTGCCAAGATGACCTGTTTGTTATCCCGCATCACACATCCAGAAGGCCTGGTGTCACTCCACCTCCACCCCTACCGCACCATCTGCAGGAACTGTGTGAGAATATTCAAGATGCATGGGATGGATTATCACAGGACACCAATAGGAACCTCTACAACTCCATACTGAGAAGTCTGGCATGTTGTGTTAGCACATGGCGGCCTGAGGCCACACTGAGACACTACGTCTGTGTGTAGCTCAGTAAATGTTGCCCACATCAGTCTAAACTTATTATCATTTATAGTTCCTGGTAACCTTTATCTTCCTTCCCCATAGCACTGCAACCCCACACTTCCTTCTGGGTGCGGCTATTCTTTTGATGAAGAGTGTATGAGGAGAGGCAGATTTTGACACAATAAGGACAGTGAGGCACCCTCAACACTTCCTGTGTTACAGTGCAGACGTGTCGCTCAGTATGTAGGCAGAAGTCGACGACTCGCTGTGTAGAGAGTAAGTGTGTACCAACACTGATACCACAACTTAGCAGCTAAGCAGTTAATAACGCACGTGTCTGGCTGTTTAACCAGTCATCTAAATAACATCACATTCAAACTGTGAACAAATATTCCCATATACTCCCATAAAGGAAGAAATACACAACCCATGTCTCAGTGCAGCACTTATCACCCACAGGACCTTTAGCTGCATTCCTGATTGGTCAGCACCATCAAACATTCAGAGTCATATTTCACGTGCAGCTTTGTGGAGCATCACTTACATGATAGTTCAGACTAATGGACCTTTCAGTTTCTTACATATCCAAGCCAGAGACTTTGGCTAGTGTCAGATCGATACCAGGAGAGGGACACAAACACACTCCTCTACTCCGCACACAGTGTGGGAATTATGTCAGGAGAGTGATGACAGAGGCACTGATCACCTGGCCAGATATGGAGGCCTTAAATATCCTTTACCTGCCTAAATACGGGTGAACTCTGCGTATCTGGCTACTTGGTGCAGGTTTTCAGGACCTTGTGCTTGTTTCTACCTGCACTGTGCACAGAGCTGTTTCACAACAACTGGGGCCCTAAGCTAACCTCATCTAGCCAATCTGACATAAGAAAAAAAAATATATATATATATATATATATATATATATATATACATACATACATATATATATATATTTTTTTTTTTACCAGACAAAAACTACAATTACCTAATAGTGTGTAATACCTCCATGAGCAATTTAATTCGGCATGGACTAGACAAGGTTCTGGATGTAGGCCACATCATTGTTCACCCACTGTTGCATCTTGGAGTTGTGGAGCTGGGCCGGATTTGGTGGATGCCTTCTCTGAGGAGAATTCCCTGTAGACTGGGATTTATGCCACTGCTGGTAGACCCGTATGACGACACGCTTCCATACCCCTGCAGATTAGCTACTTCCTTCACACTATGGTCTTTGGCATGTCAAAATGCAGTCTCTCCTTATTCACACATGGAACAAGACATTCACTGCACTGTACTAGCTCAATCTATCAATCACATGTCACACACACCATGCAGGTATTTATACCCCCATATATATCGTCGCTGTCCAAAGAAAAACATGTATCTCCATTTTTGTTGACTTTTACTTTTTTGCCTCATTTGAACATATCAGTTGCTGTTTACACTGAGTGAGAATCTTATTAAGATTGGACCAACAGAAATGGCCCAAAACCGCTTGGAACGACGTCTGGTTCCATTGACTTCCATTCAGATTAAATTAAGTTTTTGGCCTCTCCTGTAAAGTTGCCATTTTGGAGATACCTGTTTTCTTTGGACAGCGATGATATATAACTGACACACTCGTTAGACGAAACACAAGGTAGCACGTGATCCGTGAAGGGCTGCAGCCCACCGGGACCTTAGCGTATCTTCTCCCCCTGCTGTGGAACATCCTGTTACAACTGCAGAGCTGAACTCATGGTACTCGGTGTGTCAGCAGCTGTCAGAGTTCAGAGAACGGGTTAATATTTCAGTCGCTAGATGGCAGTAAACACTTCGGCTCTGTGTCAGAACCAAACATGCTTGGCTTCTTTGTGACAATCTGAACCTCCTCTGAGAGTTTCTGCTGTGCTGGTCTGGCTGCGGCGCAGGGTGGGGGGCTGCCTGAATGTAAACATATCACATTATGTCGTCCATTAGGCCAGTGTTTCTCATCTCTGGAGCAAACAGCCCTGCACATTTTAGCAGGGTGCCTGCTTCAGCACACAAACTGCAGCTCTGAAAGGCCTTATTACTGAGCTAAAGAAAAGTTGAATCAGGTGTGATGGGAAAGCACTCAAATGTGAAGGGCAACTTCTATATTTGGTGTTTCCAACCTGTTGGACCTTAAGTCTGCACTGTAGACAGTTTGCCCGGCTCTATCCCATGCTTTATAAGTCAGGAAACGGTTCACGTACAGACAGGACACACACTCGTATACTGTTTGTAAGTTAACCTTGTAGTGACTTATGAACCACGCAATACAGCCATGCAAAGTTAGGGTTCTGGCTCAGGGTGGCAATTGGTCATTCATAGCCTGAAGACTGCAACTAGAAAAGTGGATGTCCTGAAGGAAACGTGGAATGGTTGCACAGCTTCAGTGGTTCCAGGAACAGAACAGTAGGAGATAGAGGGACGAAAAAAAAGACCAACAGACAAGTGGGGTTGAACCAACATTGTGCTTGGGGGGGGCCTGGCCTGAGATGGTGTATCAGATATGGTGTCTCTGGGTCAAGCAGAAGTACAGTAGATGGGGACACACCCAACCCCATTCATTCTTAATGGGAGAAGAAGGAAGCAATCCATAACCATCACTATGCCCAGGATACCTTTGAAAACCTTTCTCCACCTTAAATGCTACAGCTTGTACAGCAGCCAGAATGGATCTGCTGCACCCTTTAAGGTGGAACTGCCAAATAAGCAAGTTGTTAGCTTCACTCCAGACAGTTTCTCAAACCCAGGACAATATCGAACAGCTTCACTCAGCGTTTAACCAAAGAGAGGAGCAGTTCCACCTTTCTTAGCATCACAACCCCAACAGCAGCCTGAAAACACTAGCCATGCTGTATAATTGTATGCCTAATGACTTAATATCAAAGCAGATCTTAAACTGTGTCATCATAAGAGCGTCACTCTGAGTAACAACTATAACTTGCTTTGTGTTGTTGCTGAGATTAAAAGCAAGTAGCTATGATAAGAAACGTTAGCTATTAGCAACGTAAGCCTAGCTAATGCAACAGTATGCCCACCATCTTATTAATATGGAGGTTCAATTTATTAACCCGCCTGTGTTTATTATAACGAGTTGCTTCCGTGTGACTTCATCTTTAATTCCCTCATTAAAAAGGGAAAGCAGCTCGTTTCATTCTAGGGCCAAGTCACAGGGTGTGAATGGACGTGTACAACCACATCCGGGCATTTTTACCCAGTCCAGGTCACAGAACATCTATGTAGACATCAAAGAACTAAATTAAGTGAATAAATAAATTATACAGCACATTTTTATGTGCTTATTCTGCTTTTTCTACTCTATAAACGTATTACTCAGAATGTTATTATGAGTTTTACATGATAGGACAAAATACAGAGCTCCACTTGAACAGCTCATCGCTCTAAGCCTGAGACTAGTATGCACTGAGAGGAAGTGTGTAGTGCGTAGGGTGTAGTGCTCGATATAGGACGCAGCGCGGAGCCCGATTTCCGCCATGATGGGTGTTGCAGTCACAAAGGACTTCACTGCACACATGAGCCATGTCGAGACCCGGTCTTACGTTTCTCAGCTCTGCAGCGCTGTCGGCGCTTTACATGCCACACACACCGTCTGGTCTAGCTTGTATAAATTGTATCTATCTAGTGGTATATTTGTGAGCTCCGTTTTAGTCCTGAACACTTCATTCCTAATTACCGTGTTTGTGTCGCATTTCTTTCTGTTCGGCTGCTGAAAGACTCGTTTGCACATTATATATGACACGACGTGTGACTTTGGATACTTGGGTTCACTTTGGCCTTGTCTCATTTACACCTGGCCCTCTACACAGGAACCTAACTGGAGTTCCAGTCGCTGTTGTTGCCAGAACTAAACCTTATATCACCGAAGCCAATTACTGAATGAAAACCTTTTTAAAATTAATTAATTAGTTTGTTTTTCCTTTGAGTTTTTATTCCATCCAATCGTGGATCATTTTTATTAGCCCATTTACCACAAACACTATGTAAGTGTTTTATGCTGACAAGTGACCAGGCTGAGTCAATCAGACATAACTAATCAACATACATTAACTTCATGACAGTGTCCGGTATTAAACTTTGTTAAAATACATTATGTCTGAATTCATTGTGCATACATCCTTATAGCACTGCTGTAGAAGCACGCTTTTCATAAAATGCCATTTTTAGCGCTTTAAGTTTTTGCTAAAGTTAGCCACTCAGTAAGGAACCACTGCTCGCTTTGCGACGCGACCTTCCCCTCCCAGCATGGCGGCGCTGTCTCTCCGGCTCGGCGCTCCGCAGGAATGTGAAGGCGGGGGCCGCTGGTGGCAAACTTTGGGAATGATATAGTAGCAGGAGCTGTATGGGATCGGTACCATCCGTCTGTGTGGACGGCCTGCCTTTGAAATTTCCTCGTTTGTCGTTATTTTTTGTTTCCAGACGGCGATCCGAGAGCTTGGAGTCGGCAGTGTTTGAGTAGAGAGAGGCGCCGTTTAGACCCAAAGCCATGTCGGAGGACCTGAGCTCCCAACCCTGGTCCATCCGCAAGGATGACTACGAGCTGCAGGAGGTGATCGGTGAGTGCCCTGCACATTTTCTGGCCTAATTTCCTTTCGGCAAACCTTGCCAACACTAATGCATTTTCGCGTTATAACACAGCTAAGTCGACTCTGTTCCTTTCAAGCTCGTTGTGTTAGCTTAGCTCGTTCGCTACGCTAAGCTAGGCTAGCTTCTGGAGCTGAAGTTGGCGAATTTCCGTTCCACCTTAACGAGTGCGGTAGTTACAGTCTGACGCATGAGCACGCGCCACACAAGCCTGAATGTAACGGCTGCGCCTGTTAAGGTGGAACGGAGAATTGGATAAAGAAGACAGCTAGCTAACTTCAGCTTCATAGGGTTTTGCTGCACTGCTGCCGCAGACAGTCACATTTTTATACATTTAGGGTTATGACCGTGTATTGTACGTATCCGGTATACATTTTGAAGGAATGTAGGATAGTTGTTTTTAAATTGCAGACCGGAGGTTCTGCATTTTAGGCGCGCAGGGCTAGCTTCAAACTCTCTGGGACTTGTAGCCGCGGTTAGCTTAGCAAGTACAGTTCTAAAATAAAACAGGTTCGGGTTTGTTTGGTGTATTTCTGGCCTGAATGTCTAAATGGATGGCTTGTTTTCTGCCCAGGCTTTCTGTGTGCGAAGTGGACTGGGCGATAAAGCCATGCTTTAACCACAGTTCTCATGCGTTCTAGATATCCTTCACATTTTAGTGCTTCCCTGATCTAACACACCCATTTTTACCCCATGAAAGGGTTGGCAATGAACTACTGAGCTGAATCAGGTGCTTCAGAGCAAGAAAAGGGGGATTTCATTCCTCTGTAATGCTTTCCTGTGTAATTCATTCATTGAGATGTAAACGAAGTCCTTCTGATTGGTTGGATGTGAAACTTGCCAACTCAAGATTTCTGTATAATGGTGGTGAATGGAACCAGACGTCCCAGTGTCCACACCACACACACAACCAGTTTATTTAATTTGCATAATGATCAGTGAACACTTTTTAAGTGTCTAGAGTTGGTGTACTTCATGTTGTTCATGGCAAAATAGTGCTAATTCCCAGAAAAAGCTTTTCTCTAAGTATGATTTTGTCTCCTGCATGTACTACGCCACAGTGAATAGATAGAAAATATGATTTGGCTGTGTCTCAGAGTTTCAGGAAACACAAATACAAAAGTGTTTGTATGATTCCGAATTTGAGTCTATTGTCAGACATCCAGCAAAGCTTGAATAAAAAAGTATTAGATATGAATATGGTATAAAACGTGCCTTTAAACTGCTGAACAGATCTGTTGGGGAGCTGTGTGGGCGTGGCTAATGAGCAGCCTGATTGACAGCCCTCTGTTCAACAGCCTGCTCATACAGGACTGGAATCATTATCCAGCTTTTATGTGGCGTAACTGGATAAAAAAAAAAGTTATGGACAAACAGACATGCAGACGGACAGCGGACAAACATACAGATGAAGCAGCGTGCAAAGGAACGTACTCTCAGACTTGCAAACAAAAGGACGTAAAGAAAAAAGAACGTTTCTGTATGAATGAAGGAATGAACTGCGAACAGGCAGCTGTGTTCAGGCGGTCCAGCTAGCTAACTTTACGTTATGCTGGATAAGATTTAGCGCAGTACGTTTCTCTTGACTCTAAACTGTTCTGTGTGGGCGGGGCAAGCTTGTGATTGGTTAGGAACTGCTTACAGAAGCTTTACCCGACAGTTTACATGGAGAGGAGAGTGATGGTGAAACACAGCAGACATTTATTAGACTTTGGGAAGATATGAATAAGACATTTGTACATGTGTATTGTGGCCCTTAGAAACAAACTCAGAATGACTTTGTTTACCTTCTGATGAGTGATTTAGGCCTGTATTTTAAATAGCTAGTGGGGTTTCTCTTTAATACGTCCAGATTGGGGCACTTTAGATGGCCTGTTCAGTGTATTTCAACGGTGGTGAATCTGATTGATGGTGCTGGGTGCTATTTTCCAATTATATCACGCTATCAAGATGATTAGCATTCATAAAGTCATATGGAACCCGTTTTCAGAGTGCGCTCTGCTGAAATAATGACTTACAGTCCCGACAGCCTGTTTTGTTCTGCGCTGTTCCCCTAAAATAATCACAAAGAGGGAACCTTGTTCAGTACTTCACCTCATGACAGGATCTCCTTGTTCTGTCATGAGTTCTGCATACTGCAGTTTACATTATCTGCCGGCTGTCTGTTCATATGGTGTCGTTGACAGAGACGCAGTACAGTGTGAGCTGTTTGGGAAGATTTGGTTCTAAGTAAAAGTGTCAGCTGAGGAGGAGCCGCCCAGAGTTAGGGCGAGATAAAGAAGGGCTGTTAGTGCCATATGGATTTGTCCGATTGTCAGGTTACTGTCGCTTCCTTTTGGCGGCCCACAGCTGTAATTTAGTTTGTATATGGGAGTGTGTTTTACTCCGTGTTGGCTTTTACAGCTGAGTAAATGACGGACGTGTAGAGTACAACTTCACTTTCCCGAGCCGAGCTGACTGAGTGAACCGGTCTAATGCTATAATCTTGCAGAGGCCTTTTCTTTATGGAGCAGATAAACGCTCAGCATGTTTGGCTGCAGTGATAGATAGGGAACTGTGAAAAAAATTCTTTTATTTGTTTATTTCTCGCAAATGTCATGTAGTATAACAGTGCAGTTTCGAGGCACTGTAGTAGTGACGGCCTGGACGGCGCTTCCTGGGTTTTGAGTTCTTGGTGATACTTAAACTCATTTTTTATGTTCCATGTTTAATTTAATTTTAAGTGTGTTTGTTAGTTGTTTGTTTTTCAGTTTTCAGTGACACCGTTACACAATTTACCACCCCCCCCTTCACGTTGGGCGTCCCAAAGATGATGCAAGACAGATGTGCTGTAACCTCATCTTAGATATTGAGACATGGCAGCAATGACACAGAAGTGCATGCTGTAAACCTTGTAAAGTGATGTGTTTCCTTGGATCGTCAAATTTATATTTCTTCTTCTCTCTAGGTATGTGCACTGGCTTGGCATTGCTATATATATATATGTATATCTCTCTCTCTATATATCTATCTCTATATATATCTATATATATATATATATATATATATATATATCTCTCTCTTTGGTTTATCGTTCCAGATATTAGCACTGACCCTTGTTCGGGCAGTGTCTGAACTCGTAGCTTCTTGTGCTAGCTGAGAAACGTTAGCTGCCCGAACACTAGGCACTGTTGTAAGTCGCTCCGGATAAGAGCGTCTGCTGAATGCCATAAATGTGAAATGTATAATATTTCATTGCTCTCTTATTGGTGTTCAGCTCCATCTCGAGTGGAATAACTAAGTGAGCATGTGAAGTCGTCTTTTAGATGTTGGACCTCTAGTGGTTATTTCAGTGTTTGATACTAGATGAGTAGATTTAAGCCTCATCACAGCCATGTTTGCCTTGATTTAAATGAACATAGAAATTTTTATTTTATTTTAGCGAACACATAATGACTAGAGCTTGTGCTCTAAATCAAAGTCTTGTTGATGGAGGCCCTTTGGTTCGGGTCAGGCCAAAAGGAAAACATGTTCGTGCAAACATACATCAATCATTCTGGCACAAGGAAGAAAAAAACCCACACGTGTGGCCCTTATTGGAACAGGGTTGCTTGGCGAAGATCACGATTTGGCCTGAGATTGATGCTGTAAGAGTAGTAATTGGTTTAGGAAGCTGCTATCTTGGGATGGTAACTAGGCTGCTAATATAGTGATTGATGATGTCAAACTTGAGCGCTGCTTAGCTGTGAAACTTGAAATTGATTCACTAATAGAACTGTAGGTCATGGTTTGCCAGCTGATTAAACAACCTCAAAGAGGCTGGGGCGATCCTGACAAGACCTTGCCCTTGTCATAATTGTAGCTGTGGGCTTAAATGTCATTGCCATGGTTGTGATGTCGGTGTTTGTTAGTGGTGCTTAAGCTTGTTCTTCTGGAGATATGACTATCTACTGAATATTGTGCACTATGTATCTATTAAAAGTATGGTAAACTATAGACGGATGGATTGATCTATGTAGTGTTGTTGACCGATTTCCCGCATTTGGCCAATATCTCTCTAACTTCTCTGTCCATTGATGTAAAAACACATGAGACATATTTTTCGAGTTAAGGATTGCTGCGGCCCAGAGCAAGGCCCCTTGGTCGCAGTACCCTACAGACTTTTTGAGTTTTGACCGACAGAATGTCGCCAGTCTGACCGTTTTATTTAATCACATGTCTGGTTCAGCCAGAGCTAGTTGTAAAATGTGTTCTCGTGACTCGTGGAGGAAGCATAGGGAAGACTTTTACTACCACTGGCCTAATATAACACGCGAGTACTCAACGCAGTACAGTGAGGATCTGAAGATGTGTTCAGCTGCAACTGAAAAAGTTCTGGGATGTTCTGCAGCAGAATTAGTTGAATTCCAGATGAACCCGGTATTAGCTATACAACAAACCCAGCTAGTGAAGGCAGCATGACATTCCAGGCCCACCCTTGAACACGATCGGTTCAGCGCACTGAAAGGCAGTCGTCGATCAGTATCGCCCCCCAAACCGCTAATCGCTCCATCTCTAACGTAAACCATTTTAAATCATTCAGTTCAAGTATTAGCATGGTTGATTTAATTTAGTAGCAGTATGTGTTAATTATCTCTAAATGACATTTTTGGTTAAGATCAATCAATCAGTCAAAATTTGCTCATGTAGCTTATTAAAGCTAGTGTTGTCTCAAAGCAGCTTTACAGAAAAGCACTTTATGGTAAGATTCAAAGAATAAAAAACATAAGAGAAGGAGTCCATTTATATGGACTGGAATTGAAAAGCAGTGTGCATGTTTGTCATACTTGCCTTTCTTGCTGGACTGGGGTTGCGAATTTTGAATGGTTTTATTTCTATTACATTTCCGTTGGTAAACAAAACATATTGAAACCTAAAACATTTTTATAAGTAATAGGGATTAAAAACCAGGTTGAAGTTTTAGGGCAGCTCCAGACCCAGAGTTTGTTTGATAGATTGTTTGACATTTTGACATATTGATTGATTGATCGATTTAACCTTTAAGTTTTTTAAAACAGTATTATTCACACCATGAAAGTGTGTATGTATGTATGTATGTATGTATGTATGTATGTATGTATGTATATGTGTGTATATGTATATGTCCTGAATAACATGTGTGTGTGTGTGTGTGTGTGTGTGTGTGTGTGTGTGTGTGTGTGTGTGTGTGTGTGTGTGTGTATATATATATATATACACACACACATACACACACACACACACACACACACACACAAATGCATGCATGCATTTACACTGGCTGGATATATATTATCCCTGACATAGTGTTTGGTTCTGCAAAATGTCACCAAGTTCTGCAGTACTGTCTATTGCAGCCAGTAAATGAGCTCTCTGACAGATCACAGATGTTGGTGTTACACACACTTTTCACACTGATAAATGTCAGACGATCCATATGAGGCTTTCCTGAGTGTTCGGATGAATCACGGACGTTCATATGCTGGGACAAATGTACAGTACGTAACCTGTGGTTGGTCAGAAATAATGGAACCGTTTTGAGCCATGTAGCTATGTTTATTTAGGGAGGGGTTACCGTAGATAACATCATGGCTGTGCTTTAGTTGCTGCATGAACCGAAGGCAAAATCTCTTTTATTGACTCTCTTTAACTTGCTCAGGCCTGAAGGCGTTAAAAGCATGTTGAACCAGCATGTGTTCTGCTATGTCATGAATAAAATGGTCTTTTTTATTTACCGGGGAACGTATAAAGTTCAGCGTCCAATGTATAGAAACTTTGAACTTGAAATTCGGACGCGTACATATGAGCGCTGCATGTAATGGTATCATGAAAAGTCTTGGATCTACCAGGACTTCTGCATGGGCTTCTACATAATAATGCAGAAAGAGCTCTTCAACTTAAAACATAGTACGCTAATTTCGATTACTGGTCTAAAATGAACCAAAGCTTGAAAATAGCAAAGGCTCCGAAAATTGATATGTGTAATATTACGCATATTACACGCATGTTACATGACAGTGTCTTAGAATCAAAGTCTTTAATACCAGTGTCCAGTATACTGTGCAGTTAAACCCACCTGAAATAACAAAAAGCATTATCTCCAAATGTACAGAACATCATCTGCTGTCTCTTCTAACTAGATGTTAGAGTCTACTTTTATCAGAATAGACAAAAATATTAAACGAGTGTTTTGTAGTGACGAACGCTAATAAACCGATAGGGGTCATTTGCTACACTCTACTACGGTCCAGACCTCCAGATTACATCAGGCCTGCTGTTTCTTTTTTGTCTTCATTGGAGAAACGTTGTAGAAGGACACATACAAAACCGTTTCTGAAATAATTACAGATTCCTTGAGAATCATCAGCAGCCATGTGTGTTAAAACAAAAGTTTTCTGAATTGATCAGCTGATACAAATACTGAGCTCTGTGACGATGCACCTGCGTCTGTAGAATAAGTTCTCCAGTAGGCTGAGCGTTCAGATGAGGACGCCAAGCCACCCACAGGCCCCAGTGAAGGGAAGCTGCTCTCTGTCCTGAAAGTGACCTGATGCGATTTTGCTGTCTTTTGGCCAAATACATGAGAGAGAACTTAATGAGGCTCTCCTTAAACGGTCCCTGAATGACTAAACATTCCGTCTGGCTATTCTAATGACCTCATGCAGCCGATTAAAACTGGTCTGTGAAATCCTGCTCTGTAAGGTGTGAGGCGCTGAGGTGGAGAGACCACTTTACCGTCACCCCGGATGGACAGCTCTGATCACCTACGTTGAAGAGATTTGGTGGTGATGTTCAGATTGAGAGACGTTTCCCCATTTGTGCTCAATTTTGATTGGTAGCTGTCTGGTAGCTGGTGGCTAGCTGTCTGGTAGATGGTGGCTAGCTGTCTGGTAGATGGTGGCTAGCTGTCTGGTAGCTGGTGGCTGGCTGTCTGGTAGCTGGTGGCTGGTGGCTGGCTGTCTGGTAGATGGTGGCTGGCTGTCTGGTAGCTGGTGGCTGGCTGTCTGGTAGCTGGTGGCTGGCTGTCTGGTAGCTGGTGGCTGGCTGTCTGGTAGCTGGTGGCTGGCTGTCTGGTAGCTGGTGGCTGGCTGTCTGGTAGCTGGTGGCTGGCTGTCTGGTAGCTGGTGGCTGGCTGTTTGGTAGCTGCTGGCTGTTTGGTAGCTGCTGGCTAGCTGTCTGGTAGCTGCTGGCTAGCTGTCTGGTAGCTGGTGGCTGGCTGTTTGGTAGCTGGTGGCTAGCTGGTGAGTGAATGTGTGAGTGAATGTGTGAGCTTCTGTACAGCACTAGTTTGGTCAGGATGAAAGGGGGTGGAATTCAGATGTGACTGGTTGTTCCTCTTGTGTGTGCACATCCATCTTTGATCCATTTTGGAAGTTGATTTTGTGGGAAGTCATGGCTGGAAAGTTTCTTCTGCCGTACTTGTTGTGGTATAAATCATGTGAAGTGCTGATGTAATTATGAGAAGTTCTAGAAAGTGTTTACGGTGAGATAAACAGGGCTGATTGCGGTTCCAGCTGAAGTTATTTGAATATTTAAATATCTAATCTTATGTTGATATTAAATGGCTTGTCTCTGTGCATATCCGTTCAGGACATGTTATTTTACTTCCAACTAAACATAGAGCGACTGATGGCATGCAGGGCTGTGATGTGCTAAGTTTAGTTTTTAAAAGGCGTGATTAACCATTGTGGCTGCACAGACGGCTAGATGGGCCGTATTACTAAGCAACAAATAATTTGAGCTGGCAGTGTTGCGTGTGGTGAGTTTGTTGGGACTAGTCCCGTAAATAAATCCTCATGTTCAGTTTTTGATTTATTAGAGTACATGTTGTTTCTCATTCAGTTCCTACCCATCCCCTACAGCTAGCTTAACGTTGATTGACCCCATTGATTGAACTTTATCACTAATGCTGATTTTAGGACACTAATAATCTGATTACTGATAGTATCGACCCATATTGATGTTTATGATCAAAGGGTTTCCCAAAGGCAAAGTGTTCATTATCTTGCTAGTCAATTTGTTGTCCACTGTGACCCCTCTTGACCTTTTGGGTTTTTTAATGTTCAGGTATCCTAAACCTGTGCAGAAGTGGCGTAGCTGTTTTTTGGGACCCCTTTTACGGGCGGATGAATCTGATGATTGCGTGTTCATTGAGAAAGTCTAATATAATGATGTTGGTTTTGCACTTGAGACCCAAACATTGAGGTGAACCCTCTCGTTGAGCCTGTGCGTGTGACGGTAACACATAAAGACGTTTGACGTGGTTCAAAATCCGCCCTGACGCTTCTGGCTTTTACATCATTATTTCAGGCTTTACAGAACAACCTGCAGCAGCGCACGCACACCACCTTATAGCCCTTTTTCTTTTCCTCCTCCCTTCTTTCTGTTTTAACACACAGTTATCTGCAGTATTAAGCTCACTCACTGTTTTAAGTGTTGACACCATCACTGGGAGATGATTGTGGATTGCAGCAACAACTCTGTGGTTGGGAGACAGTATCTCTTCTCTGGGTGGGTGGAATGGTCCTCCTTCTCCCCTCATCACTCCGTAGTAGTAACTCATGTAAGTAGTCAGTGCAGACGTCTGCTAGCTGACATAACAGAATCAGCAGTTGGTGTTCTTTCCCAAAAGCCTTGAGCTGTTCAGTGACATTGTGTGAGTGGTGGGTCTTCAGATGTCTACTCATGTCCTTCCCCTTCTGTCTTCCGACTTGGTCCGGCTGTTTGACAGAAGCAGTTCTGGGATTGGGATGAAACTGAATAGATGTCTATATGGTTATGTGTACCAGGTTATGTTTCTTATGATTTAGGGTAATTGTTTACATGCAGGGCGGAACGGTGGCAATGCAGCCGTCTCACAGCAGGAAGAGCCTGGCTTCGATTCCTGACTAAGGCATGCAGGGTTCTTTCTGTGTGGCGTTTCCATGTTCTCCCGTATTGGCGTGGATTTCCTCAAGGTGCTCCAGTTTCTTTCCCGGTCCAAAGACATGCAGTCATGTGAATTGGAGAAGCTAAAGTGGTGTGTGTATGTGTGAATGTGTATATCGGTGTGACTGCCGCTGTAATGGACTGCCAGACTGTCCAGGGTGTTTCCTGTCTTTCACCCAATGAGCCCTGGGATAGGATCCAGAACCCCCCCGCGACCTAGCAGCATAAGCCTCTCAGAAGGCGACTGAATAAATGAATGAATGAACGTTTTTATGTTTGTATCTGTAGTGGAAGCTGTTTTAGGGTGCCTCTTTATTTCTGGTCAGGGACAGCAGGTGGTGAATTTGCCTTTTCTCTTACTGGTCCTGATAAACAGATTTGGGACTAAAATTAAAATCTTAATCTCGAGTATAAATGTGGTTTGGAGGATGCTGTGCTACCTGACTAAGTGATGGTGTCCAGTAGTTTTTACTTCTCTTTATTTTTTAGGGAATAATTTTTACCGTACACTTTACCAAAGACATGTTCGAGGGCTGTGAGGAATGTGTGTTCAGGTATTTGGAGACATTTAAGGAAAAACTCTTGTTTATTTAAACTCTTGACTTTTTTTTAAACTGACCAAAAGCAAGTGATGCAAATTTAACCTGAAGGATAAAATACAGGGCCCATAGCCGGTCTGCTCTGTCTATGAATCTGCAGTCTTTGGTTTGGGCTGTAGAGAGACACAGAGAGAGAGATGTAGAGAGAGATGCTGAAGTAAGCACCACAGTGTTTTATTGTGACTTGATGCTTGTCCCTGTATTTTGATCCTATTGAAATGTAAAACTTTCCAGGAAGGAGCTGGTACTGGGCGCATGCCTTTTGCATTGTGCTTGTACTCTCTGAGAATGTGTGAGGAGGGAAGCCCTCGCTCCGGAGGATGTTCAGCAGATCCATTTCTTGGTTACTTCCGGGGGTGAATGGTCTAGTTACTACATAGATACTTCCACATCTAAGAGCAACAGGTCTCATCTGATTGAGTCATTTCCAAGGAAAAAGCTGCATGTGTGGTTTTCCTAGTAGAACTGTACCTATGGGGAGCATGGTTGTCAGTTCTAATTGAGGAAAGCTCACAGTGGAGGGCTATATGTTTTATCCATGTAGCATGTTTTCCATATATATGTATTATATATTTCCTTTGGAAATTTCTAAATAAGGAAAACAGCATAGCATGAATTTTTTTATTACATTTTTATTACATTTATTTTTTTATTATAACAAAAAAGAAAATTTCTTAATCTAATTTTGTGAATATGTTTATGAAATAAATTATACCACTTAAATATTAATGGTTCATGAATAAATTCCATTTCCTGCGTTTGATTTTCTTAGTTTTGGAATCTAGTGGCGACAGTGAGGCATTAAGAATGCAGTGCAGCTTTTCATTCTGTAAGTATTACGTTTTAGGAGATCTCTCAATGAATCCACTTGTAAGCTGTCTAAACCTCTTCAGGGAGCTTTCCGATTTCAGTCTGGTGCATGAAACTTTAATAAGCCAATATTTGGATGTCTCAGATTTGGATAAAATTTCCAGCCCTGGTGCAGAAAATGAATTGTGGGATTTTGTTGGGCAAGGTCAGTGGGAAAGAATGCTGCACGGGATTATCCTGGAATTAGAGGGCCCGTTTATATCGTGGACAGTTCTTCCATTTTCTGTAGCTTACAGGATGGAAAAGCAGGAGTGTGCTGCTCCAGAGAGCTAACTAGCTATTAGACTTTGTCTCTTTATTTAAATGTTGATGAGACATTAAGCCACACACGGTCATTGTCCTAGCATATTCAAATGTACTGCGGGCTTGTGGTCTAAACTTCCCTGTGCTTTATGACTTTATTCTGAAATATGAGACCTTGTGAAGGCCTGTCGTGTTTTCCACACTCAGTTGTATATTATGTGCTTTCCTAAAGATTTCTAGTCTCCTGTGACCCGAAAACCGAATTAGATTTTACGTTAAGTGTTAATCCCACTGTTTAGCTGTATGTTTGGATTGATTTACTAATTCTTTCCCAGGTTCTTACTCAGTCAAGCTCGTGTAGTATCATTTACCGTCACCCGGGAGAACGTTATCCCAAAGCGGCAGTGTTCAGTGAACCTAAAAAGCAGTTTGTTTGTGGATCGGAGGCTTAAATGCAGAGGAAAACAAACTATGACTCAATGAGGACAAGGCCTGAGCGAAACAGGAACGGTGCTTAGGCTGAAGGGTAAATAGTTGCTCCTTGGAGTCAGTAAGATCCAAATGTGACATGTCACACTGAAGGCTGGAATTACGTGAGGAATGTGCGAGGCATGCCGGAGAAAAGTAGCGAAGGGCTCCTGATATCAGAGGAAATGCAAACACGGGGCCTGAGCCTGAAGGAGTTTATTGACCATCAGTGCTCTGAGGTAGCAGTGTCCACTCACCACGGCTGCTGAACTTGCCTATACATAGCATATCTGAGGTTTAATTCATCTGTTTGACATGTTAGGGTTTAATGCACTCCGTGGCCCCTTTTCCACCGCAGGGGCGAAAGGTCCTGAACACATAGAGTAACCAATCCCGTGGCTTTTCCACATGGGCTCGGTTGGCAGGGAATGCTTGCGAACCCGGCAGAGCCCAGTTTTCTTGCGAACAATTTTGCGAACCCAAAAACAACCAAATAAGTGCAGTTTGTTCGTAAATACGTCTTATACATAGCGGCTTTTCACAGTTATGCTATTCAACCACCTGTTAAAGCGAACAGTTTCTGAATGTTAGACAGCGCTGTTAAACCAGAAGAAGATAGCTGTGGCCACAGTTAGCGTTAGCTCAGCTAGCATGCTGCCAGCCCCGCTCACCACAGAACAGATACTGTTCTGACTAACAGAACTGTACTGACACGTGTTTGGATGATAACATTTCAACTTGGTTAAAACAAAGTTGACTTGCTGATGTTGGAGTGACAGAAAGCAGGAATGAGACCTGTTCTGTAGCTGAAGCTAAAGCTTGGCTAGGTTGGCTAAAGAGAGAATGACTGATGCACCGCTATCGCCAGTATTCACATTCATAACAGCTTGTAATAACTGATTAGCATTAAAGTGACTAAGCTAAATAAAACTTCTTGTGGTTTAAGCCGTAGCGTGCTAGGTACAGGGTTGCTTCAAGCGAGCCTATGCTTCAAAACGCCTCTTTAAAGGATAAAGAGTCATACCTTATCCAATTTCCAATATCTGGTGTCAAACTGACAGAAAGAGCTGAGACAGATGGAGCTATACGTTGCTGGTAGATGCTAATGCTAACGTAGTTCGCCAGCTACATTTGCAACCCACCATAGTAGAGACTCAGTCTCTGTGACTGATTTCAAATATCACCTCAGGATAACTAATATGAAGTAGACTGGTGTTGGTGTGACGGACGGAAGCAGGTTTGTGGTGGGTGCTGTATGTGAAGCGATTAGCCAGTTAGCACGTCCGTGTAGTGTGCAGTTTTTCCCTGGTATCTCCTGGTTCTGCTTTAGCTGCTCAGCAGAGTTCACACCAGTGCAGAACGGCACATTGCGGCCCTGAGAAACCTTTATCTCGACGGTGGAATAGGGGCCAATGAAGAGATTCAGCATGGTCCACATGCTGAAAATGCTTGGAGTAAATGAATGATGCTGATTCTTGGTACTCGAGTTTGTTTATTAATAGGCTGAAGTTATTATTGGAGAATTCCTGTTGTTTGTACAGGGGTAATGATGTTTATACAGATGTCCCCGTGTCAGTGATGTTAATACCGGTATTATTTATTGTGCTGAGACTTGGTCTGCATATTTGCTACTGAATTGCCCAGAATACCATGCTATTAATAGAGCTCTTGTAAATGTGAGTGTTTAAGATGAGGCATGTATTAGTATTAGACTTAGATATAAATATATAAATACGTTGTGTTTGTTTTTACCTATTTAAATTAGTCTCTATTATATTGTGCTAAAATGCCAAGATGAATAAAACAGAAATGGGCTGAAATTGAAACCCATACAAGCTCAAATAGAAGGCCTGATATTTAGGTCTCAGCATTATACTGACGAGCTTTTAAACATTGTGTCCACTCCACTGTCCACTTCACTGTCCACTCCACTGTCTTGTTTGTAAAGACGTCTAATGCATGACGGCATTGCACATTTATGCTATTCAACCACCGATTAAACGTTAAAGCTAACGGTTTCTGAATGTTAGACAGCGCTGTTAAACCAGAAGAGGATAGCTGTGGCCACAGTTAGCGTTAGCTCAGCTAGCATGCTGCCAGCCCCCCTCACCACAGAACAGATACGGTTCTGACTAACAGAAGCTTTAGTGACACATGTTTGGATGATAACGGCTCAACTTAGATAAAATAAAGTTGACTTGCTGATGTTGGAGCGACTGAAAGCAGGAATGAGACCTGTTCTGTAGCTGTAGCTAAAGCTAGCAGGCTTCTGTCTGCTAGATAGCTTGGCTAGGTTGGCTAAAGAGCTCTCATTACCCCAATGCAGATCTGATTTGAATGACTGATGCACCACTATCACCAGTAGTCACATTCATAACAGCTTGTAATAACTGATTAGCGTTAATGTGACAAAGCTAGATGCTAATGCTAACGTAGTTCGCCAGCTACATTTGCAACCCACCATAGTAGAGACTCAGTCTTTGTGACTGATTTCAAATTTCACCTCAGGATAACTAATATGAAGTCCACTCCACTGTCCACTCTTCCTTGGTAGATGTACAGTCAAAGACAAAGGCTCATCTCTTGCTACACAGTTTGCGTTGGTCATGCTCTAGTCCTTCTTCAGGTCTCCCAGTTTTCTGGACAGTTTTGATTGGTGGACTATTCACATTCCAGCAGTGACACTGAGCCCTCTTTGAACACTCGCTAGTCAGCGTTCATTTGTTCAGAGAAGGGCTTTGAACCATAATTGTTACACATAGCATGCAGACATTTTTACCAGAAAGGCCTCCAAATCCCCCAAGTGTTGTAGCCTTAACATGTTGGTTTAACTTCCGTTAGAGGTTGAGAACGAGTGATAAAGATTTCACAATTAATACATATACGCTCAGTATGTTGGAAAATACTAGTAGTAGTAAATATGGGGGGGAATGAGCTTTATTCAGGGCGTCTTGGTTTTGGTTTACCATGCACACTTTAGAACACCGTTCCCTTCCGCCGTCAATGTATTTTAAAGAACATGTTGTTGGTTGAAATGAAAATGAAACACTGTCTCATGCTTCAGGTGTAGTATTCCTAAATTTTCCATGGCATAACCTTCAGTGAGGGAGCTTTTAGAGGCTTTAAATGTGTGGATTGTCTTATTTCATCACCACCACCACCGTAAACAGTTCTACATTTCATATCGAGCCACCGTGAATGACTTTGTTGATGTATCCAAACCGTATAACTATTAGAAATCTTTTTACCTTGACTTTTGATTGGTCCAAATTGGGCATGTACACTGTTTTTTAAAGCTGGTGTATATTTGGGTGTATGGTTTTATTTAAATTAGTGTTTAAACGTGTTTCAGTAAAATACTGTTAACAGATGTTTGTTTGTTTGTTTGTTTGTTTGTTTGTTGTTACTTATACGTGCTCCAGTTCACTAAGACTTCGTTCAGCACATGTTCTTAAAAGAATCAAAGCCTTCCTGATGATTGAGATGTTGCGTACATTGGATTGTGTGCACTTGGGAAATCGGCCAGCTGGGGTGTAACCAAATAACGTCAGCTGGCTCTTCTGTACTTAATTCTCTAATGTGGTAGCCTAGTAACCTAATATTGAATTATTTGAATTAGAAGCCAGCAATCAAAAACAGGCCTCCATAAAGCAGCGCTGCTGCAAAGCAGGCTTGATCCACGGCTGAAGAACTACCGCTGTGTTTCTCCCATAATAACACTACATAGTAGTTTTGATGCGTACTCACTGGGGAACACGCAGTGGGCTGTCTTTGCGTAAGCCTGCAATGGGACAACAACACTTTACACTGACTTTGTTTGATATTCTCTCAGGCTGTTATCATATACAGTGGTGTGGAAAAGTTTTGCCCCCTTCATGATTTCTTATTTTTGTCACTCCTTAAATGTTTCAGATCATCAAACACATTTAAATGTTAGTCAAAGACAACACAAGTAAACATAAAACGCAGTTTTTAAATGCAGTTTTTATTATTATGGGAGAAAGTCATGACTTCATGGCTCTGTGTGAAAAAACTGTGGTTTATCACACCTGAGTTTAATTTCTCTAGCCACACCCAGGCCTGATTACTGCCACAGCTGTTCTCAATCAAGAAATCACTGAAACAGGACCCGCCTGACAAAACGAAGTCGACCAAAAGATACTCCAAAGCTAGACATCATGCCAAGATCCAAAGAAATTCAGGAACAAATGAGAAAGAAAGTAATTGAGATCTGTCAGTCTGGAAAAGGTTATAAAGCCATTTCTAAAGTTTTGGGACTCCAGCGAACCCAATTGAGAGCCATTATCCACAAATGGCGAAAACTTGGAAAAGTGGTAAACCTTCCCAGGAGTGGCCGGCCGACCAAAATTACCCCAAGAGTGCAGCAACAACACATCCAAGATCGCACAAAAGACCACAACAACATCCAAAGAACTGCAGGCCTCCCTTGCCTCAGTTAAGATCAGCATTCATGACTCCACCATAAGAAAGAGACTGGGCAAAAATGGCCTGCATGGATGAAAACCACTGCTGAGCAAAAGGAACATTAAGGCTCATCGAATTTTGCCAGAAAACATCTTGATGATCCCCAAAACTTTTGGAAAAATACTCTGTGGACTGACGAGACAAAAGTTGAACTTTTTGGAAGGTGTGTGTCCCAATACATCTGGCCGTCTACCAAAAGATCCTGAAGGAGAATGTCTGTTTGTGACATCAATCTGCAACGAAACTGGGTTCTGCAGCAGGACAATGATCCAAAACACACCAGCAAGCCCATCTCTGAATGAAGAAAACCAAAGTGAAGACTTTGGAGTGGCCTAGTCAAAGTCTTCAATCCTCCAATGTGGCTGAATTACAACAATTCTGCGCGGGGGGGGGGGTTTGTTTACATTGTATTTCTTTAAGCTCTGTGAATTACTAAAAAGCAGTCCATGCTGGAACACTCTTTGTAACCTCTGTTGATAAAGCTGCATGGGGGCTTGGGTGGGTGCGTCATTCACAGATGGGGAAATGTGAAGCATAGCCTCATGCTTTGCTAGATAGTGGTTTCAGAGATCCCTCTCACGGTCGCTGGGATCTCGGTACTCCTGCATCATTCTGAATGGTAGCTTTGTTGAAAGTACTAGGTTTGTGTCTCAGATCTTTTGACTTTGAATGTGAAGGTATTCCAGAGATTTTATCAGAGGAGCCGGCGTCCATGGCTTTTCACTAAAGTAAGCAGTGTTATCTCTGGTTTCGTCATGAACGGTGATCTCATGCCAAGTGCGAGATCCTTTTGAAGGTGTGTGGGTGTTGTTGTGTTGCGTTGTATTTGTTTTGGGTTATTTATTGATGATTGTGTGTGTGTGTGTGTGTGTGTGTGTGTGTGTGTGTGTGTGTGTGTGTGTGTGTGTGTGTGTGTGTTTTTCATTATGGTCCTTCACAGTGTCAGCCAGGGCCTCATGGAAGTTTAAGTTTTACTGTTATGTCATTAGATTAAAATCCCCCAATGGGAAAAGACCACAGAATATCTTGTACCCTGCCCGGGAGAGAGCTACCTGGGACCTGCTCCTGAAGCCAGGCTTGGGGGCAGTGTTCCTTGACAAGCTCCTGGTGGCTGGCCAGCCTGAAAAGGTGACGTGGAGGCGGGACTTGTGTGCCTGCAAGGTCCAGCATGGGGGACTGCTGCAGTGCCTTTTAGGCTGGGGCATCGTCTCCTGGGGCACTTCCCATTGGAGCTTTACCTGGCATGGCCGACTGGGACGAGACCTAGACATTGTCCCCAGGCCCACTGGATGGACTGGAGGTTCCCCAGAGCGAGCTGGAGAAAGTTGCAGGGGTCTAGGCTTCTCTGTCTTCCGTTCTGCAGCCTCGACCCTAGCTGGTGAACTGAAAAGGACTCTTTCTAATTCGCAATCAAACTGATACAGCAGCAAGGAATCGTTCCTTCTGTGTGTGTAACTAGATTCTTACATTCCAGAACAGATGCAGCTGAACCTCCACCCTTGGCAGTTTTTGCACCCTCAGTGCCTGGTCTGCAGGAAACGAACCGGTTCCTCTGGGAGGAAAGGCCCTGTGCAGAGTCATGCCTGATGGCCGACTGGCCGGCTGTGGGAATTGACGCTGGGACTTGGAGTGAGTGCTGGCATCGGCACCTTGATCTTCATTCCCCTCGGCGTATGTAACCGCACCATTCCTCCACGTCATGTTTGGCTGGAGCTTTAAATATAGCTCCTGCTCCTGATTGATGAAAGAACAATCCTCCTGCTTGGATGTTCTGCTTTCCATTCTGAATGTGAGCAGGGTGTCTGTTAACTGTCCAGGGGCCTGCACTGTGTGGCTGCTGTGAATACTTGTCTTTAGGCCAAAACATGAGCAGTGAGGTCACTGGCTGAATTAAAGGGGATCAATGCGCGGAATCACTGAAAGGAGGATTGTCTTTGCAGATCCTGTACTGTGTAGTATTTACAGTGTGGATCATGTGGTTTAGATTTGTGTGTCCACACAGCTCTGGAAACATCACATCTGTGTCTCATTAGGGCGACAAATCGGATTTGTGCCACTTCAGCCGGGTAAAGTGAACACAGTTTGTCATATGCGGCCCCAGATTGGACGCATATCTGATTCTTGGCCGTAGAGCCCTAATGGGAATAGTCAGGTCAGAATGATCATTACTTCTACTGTACATTCATGTTCTGTCATCATCCAGGTTTGGCAGCATGGCAGCAGCGCAAACGTTTCTACCATCAAACACTACCGAAGAACTGGAGCATCTGGCCTTGTTCACATTTCCCCTTAATCATGAGCAGCTGAGAGCTGATCAGAGCTAATGTGCTTTACTTGGGAGGATCATGTCCATCGTTTGTTGTTGTTGCTCATGAAACACATGGCTTGCTCTTCTGATGCTGTAGATCAGCAGGGTTGTACCTGCGTAAAGCATTACGAGGAGGCCACCTCAGTCAACTCTCATGCTGCCAAGATGCTCACAGGTGTAGTCACGAGGAAACCTGCTTCTGTAAAGTGCAGCACTTGGTGGGTTTTGTCATTTGTAACTTCAGTTTTGGCATCACGCCAAGTGGTGGAGCTGTATCGTGGTAGGTACAGCACCATCGAAGCCACTGCCAAAGCCGCCAAAGGTGAAGGAAAGTACTAGAATTATTCTCAGAGAACGTCCTTCAAACAGGGCATCTGTTTTTCTTACTGCGGTAAAGTTATATTTGACGGGAATTCTGCTATTCTGTACCAGGTAGCAGAGCGTATAACTGTGTGTGTGTGTGTGTGTGTGTATGTGTGTGTGTGTGTGTGTATGTGTATATATATATATATATATATATATACACACACACACACATACAGGGGTTGGACAATGAAACTGAAACACCTGTCATTTTAGTGTGGGAGGTCTCATGGCTAAATTGGACCAGCCTGGTGGCCAATCTTCATTAATTGCACATTGCACCAGTAAGAGCAGAGTGTGAAGGTTCAGTTAGCAGGTAAGAGCACAGTTCTGCTCAAAATACTGCAATGCACACAGCATTATGGGTGACATACCAGAGTTCAAAAGAGGACAGATTGTTGGTGCACGTCTTGCTGGCGCATCTGTGACCAAGACAGCAAGTCTTTGTGATGTATCAAGAGCCACGGTATCCAGGGTAATGTCAGCATACCACCAAGAAGGACGAACCTCCACCAGCATCACGTAGTGACCTGGCCACTATCCTGCAAGAAGAATGGCTTAAACTCCCTCTGACCACTGTGCAGGACGCAGTATATGTCATTCCCAAGATGAACTGACGCTGTATTGGCCGCAAAAGGAGGCCCTACACCATACTAATAAATGATTGTGGTCTAAAACCAGGTGTTTCAGTTTCATTGTCCAACCCCTGTATATCTATATATATATATTGTGTGTGTGTATGTATGTATGTATGTATGTATGTATGTATGTATGTATGTATGTATGTATGGCAATAGATAGATAGCCAGCCACAATGCATATGTGAAGAAAGAGTCTACAACGTTTCCCCTATGAACTGTAAAGAAAGCGATGGCTATGGGTTTTGACCAGCTCTGCTGTTTAACTGTGTTTCTCCTGGCTCTGAATACCACAGAGGTGGTACCATCCTGATTTAGACGTGCTCTTTCGGGTCGGCTCAGAGTACAGGCTACATTCATACTGAAGACTAAAGAAAGACATAGGGCGCTTACCAACATGAATACAGCCTCGAGGCAGGAATATGGAGTCTGAGCAGAAATGCTGGAGTTGAGTATTAAAGCTTGTGATGCGCTGGGGATGTTGGTTTTTGTGTCTGTGTGTAATTTGAATGTATTATTTCATATCAAGACATTAGAACTAAGATAACTGGTACACGACGTGACAAATTACGTAATGACTGATGTGATTTTTGTATATTAATTATAAGGACCGTTTCAGCTGGGTCTCAGTAGGAGTGGATCCACTAGAAGTAGTTGTTTGTTCTCGTTCGGGTCAGGTCTTTGTTTTTAATGCCATGGTGGAAAAACACCCTTAGGTATCATATTCTGATGACTTTTATAGTTCCCCATAACATTTTGACTGTTGAAAAACAGCCGTATGAATATGGTTATATGGTCAGAAACAAGGTTTTAATTAAATATAAAGAGGGTGCTTGTTTTTTCTTCCTTCATTTAATCCCTGGTGCCCTGCGGTCTCAATCAAATGCTAAACAAAGGGGTTGTTGTTAATATCTGGGCATATGGAGAAGGCTTGGGACGCTGATGAAAGCTGATTGGGAGGGGGGTGAAACAAAAACCCTCCATGCTGTACTCTCTCGTTCACTACAGTAGGTGAAACTCTTTCCGTCTGGTGTGTATGGGTTAACCCGGAGTGGAAACATGAGCGTGTGCTGATTTACGAGCCCTCTGTTCCCTCCAATTGATGCTGCATGCTCAGTGGGATGGCCATGTTCTCAGATGGGCCCAACTCTGCTGAAACGGCTGAAATGCTTCATGTTCCATACGTTAGAACTATCTGTGGTTACAATATGAAAGAGACATCTTGTAAATCTCAAGTTTTTTTGGAGGTACAAAATAATCTAATTGGATTAAAATGGAATTTTTGTTTTTTAATTTTTTAAATTTAAATTTTTCATTTTTTTTTTTTTTTTTTACTTTTCTGCATAATTCAGTCATTAAATTAAATTAAGTCATTCACAATAGTTTGGTGTAAAATGATTTATTTATAAACGTGCTTAAAAAAACCCAGGTTTAGTTAGGTGGTGGGAATCAGGAGTCGTGACCTCTGCAATCTGAAATGTCCAGTTAACCTAGTGATGACCTGTGTTTCCTCACAATGTACCTTTCTGCCATAAATGGAATAAAAAAATAAAGTTTCTTGCCAGAATCTTCTCAAACATTGTTTCAGGAATCAGCCAGCATATTCATAGCCATTATTATATTTTCTGTTATGTGGGTTTATTTTTTTTTCTTTTCTGAGGCGTTAAGCTCTTCAAATATCCTCCCACCACCACACTAAACGGTTCTGACTTGGGAAGTTTATAACTCGGCACATAATATAAAACCACTCTGCATAACTTTGTTTATATCTGAATGATTGAATTATGCAGGAGGTCCACTGTAACAGATTATGTTATTGCTGAAGCTGCAGAGGCTCTCTCTCTCCTCTCTCTCTTCTCTTTGGTGCCAGTTAGTGGCGCCTGGAGCACCAGCTCATTAAACGACTCTAGAGATTAACCTCAGAAGTAAATTTGAAGTCCAAGTTTAGAATGCCCAGTCAAATCCTCTGCAGTTGGTGAGGCGTGTGCTCTGTGATGTACGTCTGACAGTACTGAGGCTAGGTTGGTTCTGTTTCACTGTCTAGCCTTCGGTCATGTGATGGTGTTCTTATCAAGTAGTGCTGTTGGAGACCTGATCTTCTCTTTCTATGGATGTGTCCGTGTGTTGGGTCAGCCGTAGTTCATCCTCTGCTGTTTGTTGGCTGAGGCCGGTTAGTAAATGCTCCACAGTCAGTATGAAATAACAGAACTGAGGTTGGGGTAGTGTCAGTGTGCTGTTGCTAAAATTGCTAGAACCAGGCCTAATGCTTCTGTTCATGGGCTAACTGTTGTGTCATTCATGCATCAGGCGGATCTGAACTGATACTGATCTCATTGATCTGACAACACCGTTGCTGTAGTAACCTTTTGGTGCCTATCATGACCGACTACGTTCAGAACCTGTTCTGCTGTCATGCATTAGAATTCCAACTTGTAAACTCCTGACAAGAGGGTGAGACATTAGACAGCTCCGTCTTTGGCTGGCTTTACACAGTAAAAGTTTCATTCATAGTTATTTGCATGTTGAGTTGGCTTCGGGGATGTTTCTTCTTTTCAGCTGCCCAGTAAATCATCTTGTAGCCCCAATTTTGTTTTATTGGTCGGTTGATCCAGTGATTTAACAGTATGTCATCATCTGCTGCTTTATCGCCATTCTGATTGGTTGTTTCACAAAGTTGGAAAAGGGTGCTTGGCCTGGGTGCTTGGCCTGGGTGCTTGGCCTGGGTGCTTGGCCTGGGTGCTTGGCCTGGGTGCTTGGCCTGGGTGCTTGGCCTGGGTGCTTGGCCTGGGTGCTTGGCCTGGTTGCTTGGCCTGGTTGCTTGGCCTGGCTGCTTGGCCTGGCTGCTTGGCCTGGGTGCTTGGCCTGGTTGCTCGGCCTGGCTGCCCGGCCTGGATGCCCGGCCTGGCTGCTCGGCCTGGCTGCTCGGCCTGGCTGCTCGGCCTGGCTGCGATATAGGTTTCACTGTGTAATGCCAGCCTAGTAAAGGTTAGACATCATTTTGATGAAACGTGAGACTGGGTCAGTATTCCTTAAGTATAGCTAATAACCATATACATGCCCAGTAAGGCTTGGTGTTGGAGAGGGGGTGAAATGAGACGTCAGAGGACATTAGAATTGTACTTAAAAGGGGAATTCCTGCCATCTCCCCCCATTTCCTGTCTAATTCAATGGGTGGGTTGTCCACAAGGAGTGGCTTGAAGTGCAAGAGTGCATCGTAGATAACCTTGCAGCTCTGGAACCGGGTGTTGCAAGGTTTACAGTACACAGATCTAGTCATCTTATTTACTGCCCAAAGCCACCAGTGAGCCTGCACTTGCTTTCCGAGGTTTTGTATGGAATGTTTACGGCAAAATAGTTTAAAATTGAAAGAGATATGTTTTCGTTTAGACCAAACCCCTTCAATCCTCTGTCTCAAAACTGTTGTAAAACAAACCCCTAAAGCATCATGCGGTGGGATTTGTAATCGTTTCACGTCGTATCTTTCTGTGAGGGCGGCTTTTAGAGGCAGTAAACGCTCCAGTCGTCTGGTTCACCCCCAGTGCGGAGCATTTTACATCCAATCACTCTAAATAACTGTTCAAATCTTGACAGTTTAATTAGGCAGATTTCTTTTTGTTTTGTTTTTTTGAGAAATCGATGCAATTTCTCTCTGAGTCTATAAGCTAGGAGTTTCCAGCTAATAGAAAGCTGCAGCTAATGTAAGTGTCATCAGACAAAATACCGCAGGTCTCTGTAGATGGGTGGTCTACCCCTGCGTTAAATATGACACCGTTGAAACATGAACATGAATTAACATGAATATTTGCTTTGTTACAGGGAGTGGAGCCACAGCGGTCGTCCAGGCGGCCTACTGCATACCCAGAAAGGAAAAGGTTGCCATCAAGCGCATCAACCTGGAGAAATGCCAGACCAGCATGGACGAGCTCCTGGTAATGAAACGGTTACACTGACGGATTTGGAAAGGTTGTTTAGTTGCTGAACGTAAGCGCAGGTGTTTAGGGTTTAGGGTTTCCCTGCTACACTTTAAAGAAACAGGTTGCTTGAGAAGCGTTTTGGTGAAAAGCCTGATTGACCCTCTTCTCTCCATTTTCCCCAAATCTCTGTTTTCAGCCAACACTTATTTGGTGTCCAAGTTCTTGATTCTGTAGTGTTGGTGCCACAGAAGTCATTAGCCACCCGACTCCTTGCTGTGTATATACATCCGAGGTCATTCACAGTGATCTGATGTGAAATGAATATATTAAATGCCAGTTTTTAACCCAAAACTGCATCAGCATTTGTGTAAAACGGTGTTTAGGGGCTTGAACTCTCCAGATGCCTGGTATGCATCACAATCACCACCACTGTGAACTGATTCTGACCCAGAACAGTTTCTTTAGAAAGCATGATATCAGTCCAACCACTTTGTACGAGTTGTACTATCATTTTTTTTTTTCTTCTTGAATTTCCCTCTGGGATCAATAAAGCATCCATCCATCCATCCATCCCTCCCTCCCAATCATCCATCCCTCCCAATCATCCATCCATCCATCCATCCCTCCCTCCCAATCATCCATCCCTCCATCCATCCATCTCTCCCTCCCAATCATCCATCCATCCATCTCTCCCTCCCATTCATTCATCCATCCATCCATCTCTCCCTCCCATTCATTCATTCATCCATCCATCCATCCATCCATCCATCCATCCATCTATCCCTCCCAATCATCCATCCATCTCTCCCTCCCAATCATCCATCCATCTCTCCCTCCCAATCATCCAATCATCTCTCCCTCCCATTCATCCATCCATCTCTCCCTCCCATTCATCCATCCATCTCTCCCTCCCAATCATCCATCCATCCATCCATCTCTCCCTCCCATTCATCCATCCATCTATCCATCTCTCCCTCCCATTCGTCCGTCCATCCATCCATCCATCCATCCATCCATCCATCCATCCCTCCCTCACAATCATCCATCAATCCGGCTACATTCAGAAATGGTGAAGAATCAGTGCAGCACCACCTTCTTATGTTTATGTAACACAATCACATTCAATCCCTCAGTTGGGAGAAATCAGTTATGTGCATCACACAGGAGAAAGGAAACAGTTGATCGGGAACTTCCTAACTGAAGAAGCATCATTTGCATACAGAAACTTAAGCTCCCATAGGGTTCCATATGTCTTCAGTGGTCTAACGTGGCTGCTGTGTTTAGCTATATGCTCTGGTTTTGTAAATTTTTTTGTAGCTCATAAAAAGAATACAGTAGCCATAACAACTTTGGACAATCATTTATGGAAGGTGTTCTGGTGTCTATTGACGTGTGGTGTTTGTCTGTTGACTTTGAGCTCCTGAGCTAAAACAGCCAAATTTGGACACCGAACATGCCTTGGCTAATCTACCACAAGTGGGAAATTTCCTACCAAACCGTTTCTGTAAGACCTTCCTGAAAAGCGTTCCCTGTGCTCGTTCAGGATGGAAACTGAACTGGTGAGTGTAAGACTTTCTGCTGGAATGCAGGTGGAACCTGACCAGCAGGATTTAACCAGTGCGGTAGTTTCTTACAAAGGACACCTCATGAGTAAAACATCATTGTCATCACGGATCACCGTAGGCCATACATGAGGAAAACTCCCGAAGCCATAGAACAAAGAGCAGCATTGTGGAAGTGTCGCTCGTCTCCTGACAACTACTCATTAAATCACTTTCCCAACTGCACAGAGATGATGCAGTCAACCTCTCTCAAAGGTGCGGTAGAGTATAGATTCTCATTACCCCTCTATGGATCTCCTTTACATGTGACTCTCAGATTTAATCTTTGTGCAGCCTTCCTGCTGCTTCCTGCTTTATCAGCTTCATTTTTCATGTTCTTGAGGAGCTCAAAAGGTCATCCGCAGGTTGTAATTGTAGCTTGCGGTCAGGCTGTATGATAACTAAGGTCAGCTGCTTCTGTGATCCTTTGATGCTGGAGAAAGCTTCTGATTAAAGTGTTCAGCCGAGCCGGTGGGGAAACTTATTAACTCCTGTTTTTCCAGAGTATAGAATGCAGGCCTTTGTTGTCCCACAGTTTTAAAAAATAAATAAATAAAAAATAAACACACAAAAAAAACAAATGAAAGAAAATAAAAACCTGTGAAAAAAAAATAGTAAAATAAATAAAAAAAATTAATAAAAAATATTTATTTGTTTTATTTAAAAATTAATTATTTTTTCATTGCTTTAACATTTACAAATTTAAAGTTATGATGTAATTAAAAAGTCTTATTTCTATTAAAATGAAGTAAGATTTAGAATTCTCATGATATATGTCTAAAAAAATATATTGCGCCCATTTTCCATGTCGTTACCAAACAACACAGACTTTTATTCCATAGACAGAATCTTATTTTAGCTGCACCCTTGAGTTTAGAGCTGCAAGGCTGCATCCCTGTCCCTCTTGGCCTCATGGTGAGCGGTTAGATCTTACTGTTTTGTATTAAATGTGTGCTAAAGTTTGAATATCGATGAGTAACATTAGGAATAGTCATATTTTCTCCAGTTAAGTCAAATCATTCCTTATTTATTTATTTTTTAGAATTTTTTTCTGTTCCACCTTAAGTGTCAAGATTTAAGGTGGAATGGAGCATTTCTAAAAAGAAGCCGATTGTAGCCTTGTTTAAAGATGACCATGAGCAGTGCCCGTTAATGAGCCCCTTGTTCCTAAATATCACCACTGTATGCAGGCACCAGTAATCATGGGCCGGTGATGTTATTGTCTTTATCTGGTGATGAAGGTCCATAGACCTTTATGAAATGTATACGCCGGATGGATGGAGAATCCATGTTCACCTAGTAGTCCGTGAAGGCTGCTTCTGTACAGCTGTTTCCAGCAGTTGATTTGAAAGCCCCTGGTGGGATGAATTGGGTGAATAATCTTTTTTGTGGAGAAAATGGGCCACATGGAAACGCAGCCTGGCTGGGTAGGCCTTTATGGCCTGCTGAGCAACCTCAGGAAGCGTTAAATTAAACACAGATTGCTGCTGAAGTGAGCTGGATCTGTGGTCAGCTGAATGCAAGCGTTCCACATTTGGGTTAGAACCTTGAGCAAATTCCTCCAAGAGGTACGGCTGATTGCACGGACGATCCGACCCATTTACCCCAGTATAGCACCCCCTGGTTCTCTTCAGGGTAATTTGTGATGGTCAGTGTCGTCAAGGATTCCAGGCTGGAAGAGGAAGAATAAGAAATTCAGTTTCTTGTGCGATGTAACTAAGAGAGGTCTTTCATCACCGAAACTCTGCTTATGTTGTTGTGGCCCAGGGTGTGTGCTCCTCTCTCGCTCGGCTGAAGGCTCCAGACTAGCAGTGATGTAATGGTGTGTCCATAGTGGCTCCTCTGTGTTTCATCACAGCATCCATGTGACGTGATGCTCCCCGGGTGTTCTCAGGACACGTGACGGCTCTGCTAATGCTCCCTCTGATGAAATTGCTTGCATGGTAAAGGTATTTGGCCGTGAGACCCATTCCACTCTAAATTCCGAGCGAACTTCCTCGGTGTAGCAGCTGTTACTGGAGGAAGGATCTCTGCCTGCGGCAGGCCCAGAATAGCTTAGCCTATATTCCCCAGTCATCCACTAATCAGAATTCATTTGCTTCCCCTTCTCTCAGCTCTCAGCTTTCGTTTCAGAACTGCTGAATATTAAAATCCAGACAGTCGATCTGCTGAGATGGTCTTTGTCAGTCCGCCCACCCCCCCCTTCGCCACCAGTGCCTCTGGAGGTACACGTCTCCCTATATTGACTGCTCTTATGTGAGGTGAATCAGCAGAATTTCCTTTCTACTCCAGCATTCCCTTCGGAGTATCTGCTTTGATCTGACGGCACGTCCCAGTAATGAAACGGACACTTGTCTTTTGTTGGAGCCATTTTTTTTTCTCTCTCTCTCTCTCTTTTTTTTTTTTTCCCCTCCTTTTGTTGGGTGCCAAGCATCATGAGGAGTGGGCGGGGCATGGGAGGTGGCAGCTGTCACAGAAGACTGTTTCAGCATGAGGTCATCCTGCTGCCCACGGCTACCCAGCTACAGGGTTCAGGGCTGGTGCAGAGCCGTGCGGTCATGTTTTCAGACGCGCTGTCATGGCAGCATCCTTTCGAAAGGAAAATTGCTCCTTTTGGTGGTTTCAGCTGAAAATAATCTTGTCAGGCAACAAGCAGATGTGGACTGAAAGGCTCTACTGCTGGTTAGTGAGGCCGCTAATGGCTAGAATGCGTTTTCTGTTTCTGAATAATTGCAACCAAAAAAAAAAAAAAACTGCTTGCAGCTCATTGCCACTTTTGTTTTTTTTTAAATTATTATTATTAGCCATAAATTAAATACTAAATTAGTATTTTTAATTAGCAAATTAGATTGTTTTACTATCTCACTATCCTTCATTCATTGTTCTTCATGTTGATCTGAGTTTCTGATTTAATCAAACAAAGGAAAACTAGAAAGACAAATAGTCAAATAGGATGCACACACCCCCGGCAGGTTAGCCTCAGCGAACCAGTCCTCTAGCAATGCTAATCTGCGTAGCATGAATAATTGCTTTGTCTGGTTTGGTGTAGAAACTCTTGTAGAGCCATGTAGCTTTTAACAGGCTACTGAGCAGCTACCAGAAGAAAGGTGGTTGAGTTGTGTCAGGAGTCATGCATAACAGATAAGAGTTTATAACTTCAGACATGATAAATTAAATGTTGAATGGCCTTTAAATGTTCACAGTAGTTAAACAACTTTGTCTTCATCACTTATAGACTTGGAAAAGGGAAATGCGTCAGGTGACTGGGACTTCTGAAGCCAACACTAGTGCCTGCTCGATCCCCTGCCCCTCAGAGGGCTCAGCTAACACCTTCCACTTGAGCTAGTAAAGTTCTAGAACAGCCCTCACGATCGTGGGATTTCCCCCAAGAGACAATGTCGAGACCAAGTGCCATCTTAAAACCCGGTATTGAAATGGGGGGGGGGGGCTGATTTGGTGCCAGCTGGCTAACTGCTTTTAAAAACCAGATTATTTTGAAACAGTATTTGAAACACTTGCTGATGCTAATGATGGCGGTGCGCCCTTAGGCTACTTGTTTATGTTGGAGTAGAAGAGTATAATGCCTGAATATATTATGATAACCTGAAGTTTGGACTCCACAGACTGCCACGCATCTTTACGTGGAGACCTGTAGAACTCTGCAGATGAGCATAGACATAGTGCGAGAATGGAGCTTGTCCTTGAAAGTGGTCTTTGACACAATTTTGGGGGGCATATTTGGAAAAATGTTTAATGCATGAAACTGTGTGAAGTGGAAACTGCAAATCATCCCCTTCCAGTTGAGCACGAACATGAACCGATGTCCTCTGGAAAGCACAGGCGTATTATGGCTCCCTGTGCGGTTCACACAGGGAGCAGAACCCGACTGTAATAACGGCGAGCGCCATATGATTCCTCAAATCGCATTTTGGTCCCTCCAGGGGGTCAGCAGAGCTGGCAGCACCAGCAAGCAAATCGCTGCACAGTCACGCATTAGCATGGGTAATGCCATTCCACTCCTTTGTGGACCAACATGGTGACCCGTTCTGAGTATAAAGACCACGTCTTCTGGCAAGAAACCATTTTCAGGCCACATAGGTGGGTGGTGGAGTAGCTCTGTCGCTTGGAAAACTGCTCCAGCTGTACACAGTACACCGTAAAGTGGTGAGAGCCATGGGACCATTACAGCGAGTCCCTTCTCTGACCTTGTGTCTTGTTTTGAGACGAATGTCAAGAAATGTGATCTTTTCTCACCTGTGAAATGCACAAACCTTTCTATGCCTCTGTTACGGTCCCCAAGCACGGAGGCCCCACAGGTGGCCTGCGGATACATTCCTTTCTCTGGCCTCGGCAGAATTTAATTATGGAACAATTCAATCAGCTCCAGTTTGTCAGCTCGTCTGTCTCTGCTCAAGCTATCCCTCCCAGATACCAGAGTGGAAAGTCAGAGTGAAAAACGACAGTGACGCTGTGACTCCAGGCAGTGGGCTGGTCCCGAAAACCCTCCACTGGCTCGCTGTCCCTCTCCACTCACCGAGCAGTGAAAGCAGGCGGGTGTCCCCACTCGACTGACCAAAGTTGAGTCTGAGTGTAAGAGAGGAGCGATCGGCGGCTGGAGGGGAGCAGTCAGAAAAGCGATGCGTGGCCTGGTGGCTCTTGGGGTGTCTGGTTGTTGTGTTGGCGTAAACATGTCCATCACCAGAGGCCTCTTTGCTTGAGGACATTTCTCCCCTCCTCTGACTTTGAGTGGAATCGTAGTGCTAGGTATTACAGACAGAGCCCTCATTTCTTCTCGTTCTATCTGGCCTTTGGTAAACAGACCAACCCCTAGCCTTAATCCATTTTTCCATACTTTCTGCATTCAGGCTGGTTGTGTTTCTGCCGCATGAAGCTAAACGAGTCATGACAGCTATTATGAGGGGAAAGAAAAGATGTTGCTGCATCCTAATCCTCATGGCCTGCAGTAGCTGAGTGTTTGGGGAAGGCTGTCCCTTCCAGCTTGAGTCGGCTGGCAAATGTCAGCATGTCCTAAATCCAATTTCTAAAAGAGCCCACAGTGAAGTGCTGTCTTCGTGTTATTGTACTGTGTCACTTCCACCCCAAAATGAAATCGGAACCAGTGTTCTTTGTTCTCACAGTATGGAACTGAATGCAGAGTGTGACTGTATTCCCACTAGCACGTTTGAAAATGTGCAGCGCTCCTACTTGCTATGTGAGGTAAGAGTGGTGGTTGCCGGGTAAACTCAGGGTTTGCAAAATATTCCACTGGCTGTTTCTAGAGATGCAGCGATACTACTTTTTCCTTTCCCTAAGTCTCGGCCGATATGATGCTGTCTAACCCAGTGAACCCAGAAGTCCTGATACCCAGAAGTCCTGATGCACTTTTCAGTGTTCCTTGACAGGCTGCTGACTGCAGGCGGTGCTAGTGGTCATATTAGTCTGGCTAGCAGCCTGCTATGGTAAATGGTCCTTCCGTAGAGCTCCTAAAGCGTCCATAACAGCAGTCTGGAATGACATTGCCAATAACGATACTGCTGTGCATCAGTTAATCAGCCACTGATCAGCATCATATATAGATTTTATACTGGTCAGTTGTACCACATGATCGTTCACGTCGTGCAACAGCTGACCACACACACGTCCACACACATCGTCAGTGTGGAGGGTTACAGTGAGTGAAACACAAGCTGGAGATACATCTGAACATTCAGAACTACGAACTGAATTAGACACTCAAGGCACCCCACTGAGTTTCTGCCCTTGGAAGAAGGGAGCAAAGACAAATAGGCTAAAGCTAGTTAGAGCCCAGAGCCAGACACGAGCCGGCAGCTCTGATGCCTTCCTTCAGCAAATTCGAATACATTATCTGAGCCTAGGATACACAAAACCAAGTAGGTGATGCTTCTTAGCCGTCATGTTACCAGCATTGTTTAATCGTGTGTCACCCGCACGGATGCTACAGTCAATTCCAGTAATGCTGATTAACCTGTAACTACAACCTCACCTCGTTCAAGGGGCTCGTTCGTAGAGAGGCCCACCACACAGAGGCCCTCAGAATTGAATCCTGAGTTTATTTACTGTGTTAAAGCATGTGGGTCTAACAGAAGAACGCCCGGTATATGTTTATCAGTTGTGTTAAAGGTTAGTCTCATAAACGGAGTATCATCTGGAGTCCTGAGTTATAGAATATGACTTCAGAGGTCAGCCCTTCATTCCCTCCCTGCTATTTACAAGTAGGCCAGTCTGTGTTTCTGACAGCACTCAGACACTGCATTGGCTTTACCACGGACATTTGGACGTCTAACGGACGCTTGATTGTCTGTGTGGAGCCTGACTGCTCAGTAGGTGGATGAAGATGCCCAGTTAGGTGCTTTGGTACAGGTGACTCTTGTTTGGCTATTACCTGTCGCACCTACTGCACTTCATTTTTAGTGGCTGTCTGTTCTATGACCTCGTGCACTTTTTAATTATGGGATGTAAGGTTTTGTACTTAACAACAAAATAGTTTAAAAAAAATTTCCTTCAGGCAGAGTGTTGATTTAACCAACCACGTTCAGTGTATGTAGCTTTTAATTCAAATGTAAGATGTTAGGTAATATTGGTAGGGTTCGTGTATGGCTATCTAGGTTTACATTTTCTTTATGTTCTTTATGAATATATGATTAAACTATTTTAGAACTAAGGTTTTTATGGAGGGTCGTTTCGGTTGCTGTATTTTAGGAATGCTTTTGTGAATGAAACCCAAAGAAGTCGTCTCTTGCACATTCTCTTTTCTAGGAGTCGTAACTTCATACGTAATGGCAGTATTCGTGAGTCTCCTGTGTGGGAGACACCACACCTACGGCAATCCTGTGTCTTTGGGCTCCTAGGATTTTCCAGGTTGTGCAGGTTGAAACCTGCGGCGCAGCGGGTGATTGGTTCAAACCGTCAGTCAGGCTAGAAGTCAGTTTGCCTTCTGTGGTTTTTGGGAGCTGCTGCACTCCAAGCAGTTTCTGTTTTCCTGTTATGATGATTTATAATTCTCAGCCGAAACTAAATCCCAGCTAGTTGAGTTGAGCCCAATAAGTGATTGGTTATTTTGCTTGGATCTGTAGCTCGGATTTTTGATCCCAGTTGGAAACTGAGAATACGCCTTCTGCGAAAGAACTTCAGGGATGCAGTTTTGACCAGCTGACCATCACAAGAGAAGTTTGTCGTCTTAATCTTCTATGACTGCTGGTCATGCTCCTCAGGAGTTCAGGTTCCACTGTATCTAACCCACTGTGCCATGTGATTTGGGATTGCATCATGTGCTGTGCTTTTTAAAGGCATCTCCTATGGGCAAGCACAGTTGTTTGCAGAGAGCATGCTCTTAATGGCTGGGTCGATGCAGACGGCCGCGTTGAAAGGAAGCTGGGCTGCTGATTTTCCAGTAATGGTACAATAGAGTCGAAGGAGTTTCGCCTGTCAGTCAAGCAATCATTAGTCTGTTGCAAGTTACCACTGAGGTACATATGGCCAAAAGTATGTGGACATCCCTTGTTCTTATTTAGATCGGTGTATAAAATAAAGCCATGGCAGTAGAGTCTGACTTTAAACATGGCACTGTCATAGGATGCCACAAGTCAGTTAGCGAAATGTCTGTACTCCTAGACAGATGCCTCAGTCAGTGGTAAGTATATTATAGCATAGCTAGTATATCGTCGCTGTCCTAAGAAAAACAGGTATCTCCATAATGGTAACTTTACAGGAGAGGCCAAAAACCTCATTTCATTTAATAGAAAGTCTATGGAACCAGACATCTTTCCAAGCGGATCTGGGCCATTTCTGTTGGTCCATTCTTCATGAAATTCACACACAGTGTAAACAGCAGGTCTAGTGATCAAATGAGACATAAAAATAAAAATCAACAAAAAATGGAGATGCCTGTTTTTCTTTGGACAGCGATGATATACAAAGCTAGTATAGTGAAATGAAACCCCTACAGGTGCGGGACTGAGTGTGAGAACAGTCCTAACTGGAATGGTAAAGTTACTCATCCCCCGCTGATCAGTTCGGCCATCGCAGCGCTAAAACATCATATCATGGTAGAGATCATATGATGCCTGAAACCACACGTCTTAAGTGGACATTAGAATTATAGTATTATAACATAAGGGAGTTATTAGAATCTGTATATTATAAGAAACGTGGAGAACATGGGGCAATATAAACTTTTTGATTTGAGAGATAGGCCTCAAATTGGATCCTGCACTCCTCCACTAAGCGATCATATCTTTCTCTTGCCTGTTTAGACCTGCCAGCAGTGTTTTTAAAAACACCAGCAGACAGAAATCTCCCTTTAGAAGCGAAGTTTGAAACGTAGTTGTTAAAATGTATCAGTTTAATTGTTTACACCAGGCCTGCGGTGCTGTATCTTCATCCTGAAAGGTTCTGGAATGGTTGGGAGGTTCTGGCTGTTGTGATTTGGGCCGCAGCTCCACGATTACCTCACTTCTCCCTCATGTCCAGCATAAGCGGTCTGATGTGCACGGCTGCTTTGTTGCACCTGGAGAGAAGGGAAGAGTGGAGAGAGTTGGGGGAAGGTGAAGGGGGGAGGTTGCTGCCTCTATTTATGTTGTGGGCAAATGAACACTGGCCTGTTTTTCTTTTCTACGGAGTTGTCAACATCTCTTGCTCAATTTAACCGGTGCATGAGAGAGCCGAGGGAGGAGAGCCTTGTTATTAGGGATGAGCTTAGGCTGAAAGGAAGTGATTCAGTGGGATCCGTGACCAGTTAATTTCAGTGGGAGCTTCTAGTGAAGTGACTAGTCAGCCATTAAAGGGGAAACTTGGTCGTCATATTATGCACTATGATATTGTGTGTCCCCATACGGCTGGGGATTGTTTTCAGTGAGGGTAGGAAATGACTTGGTTTGTGTCTATGACCGCCTGTAATGATTTTGTTACCTGTAGCAGTGTCCTGATATGATGGTCCCTTGTCTTGCTTTTTGTTTTTTTTGGTTTTTTTTTTTGTCCCACTTATAAATTTTTGTGCATTAGAATTAAGGGCGTATATATATATATATATATATATATATATATATATATATATATATATATATATATATATATATATATATATATACTATATATATATATATATTAATTATTTTTTTTTTTTTTTTTTTTTTTTTTTTTTTTGTGGCCGTGCCTTTCTGATTGACTTCCATGTTTCACATGTCATTAAACACGCAGTCAGAGTGTATAGCTGCTGGGATCTTCAGCCTGAATAGGAAGACCTAAGCTGTTATAGTCTGAATAGGGGGTTGTATGTAGAATGTCTCGGTTTCAGAGACCTCACAGGAGCAGTGGCTTAAAATCAGGCCGTGTTTGTAGATTACTCTCTGTGTAGGAACTTCACGTACCTGGCAGGGAACAGTGCATTTTCGATGTTTACTACATCAGGTGAGAGAAATTTGTGTGTCCGTAATCCGGGCCCTGTAAACTTTGAGCCATGGAGTCTATTAAGCTCAGTCACATTTATGGCACTCTGTTTTTCGCCCCACTGTGTCGTTGATGTTCTGTGACCTACGGCAGTGGTTTAAAAGGCAAAGTGGAAAATGGGAGCTTGGAATATTTTCACGGGCAGTGCTTTGACTGTGGTTAAAACAGGCAGAGTTAAATGAGATTAAACAAGTTAAAGGTCGTTAAAACACAGCTGTTCTAGCTACTTGTCGTGAGCAGTAGGAAAATGCTCTTCTGAGTTTCTGCCTGTGCTTTTAAAGTGAAATCACCGTTACACCACAGGGTGATCCTCAGGAAACCATCTCAATACATGGCATTAACATGGCATAAACATCACACGGGGGAAAAAGGTCCCTATAATAATTGCATGGTTTAGTAGAACAGGTGGAGGTGTATATGGTGGAGAAGACAACTTTCAGAGTTCATCTTTTCTGTGTCATATGTTTCTTACTCTGTTTATCTTTAACACAGTTTGTCCATATTTGCATTTCACATTATCAGTATTTATCATTTCTTTGCGTTTTTAAAAATGAGGGGAAAAGCTGTGAGCCTTTCACCAATATCACTGCTCTCTGACACTTCCTGCTTCTTCTTCTGCTTCTTCTTCTGCTTCTTCTTCTTATTTATCATTGGTTCACTTACATTTCTATTGTTGTAAGTGACATATCTGCTCTCTCTGACTATCCTTGTCTAATACATGTATACATCAGTAAATTTCTACAGACCCCTCCTGTCTTTCTATATTGTGTATTTATTAATATCTCTCTTTTATTTCTCTTTATTTAATATGTTTAGTTAGTATGTACAGGGGTTGGACAATGAAACTGAAACACCTGTCATTTTAGTGTGGGAGGTCTCATGGCTAAATTGGACCAGCCTGGTGGCCAATCTTCATTAATTGCACATTGCACCAGTAAGAGCAGAGTGTGAAGGTTCAGTTAGCAGGTAAGAGCACAGTTCTGCTCAAAATACTGCAATGCACACAGCATTATGGGGACATACCAGAGTTCAAAAGAGGACACATTGTTGGTGCACGTCTTGCTGGCGCATCTGTGACCAAGACAGCAAGTCTTTGTGATGTATCAAGAGCCACGGTATCCAGGGTAATGTCAGCATACCACCAAGAAGGACGAACCTCCACCAGCATTACGTAGTGACCTGGCCACTATCCTGCAAGAAGAATGGCTTAAACTCCCTCTGACCACTGTGCAGGACGCAGTATATGTCATTCCCAAGACCAACTGACGCTGTATTGGCCGCAAAAGGAGGCCCTACACCATACTAATAAATGATTGTGGTCTAAAACCAGGTGTTTCAGTTTCATTGTCCAACCCCTGCATGTTAACGCTGCCCTGCTGTAGAGTAGCATGAGTCTCACCACAAGCATTTCAAATCATAAATGTCCTGACATGCTGTGCAAATCACAAATAAACCTGAAACTTGACTTTAACTGCCAGATTGCTTTAACGTTTCCCTGTAAACCAAAACAGAACTATTTTTATGGCTGAAACTCAAAAAATTAATGTTGCAGTCCGATCTTCAATAAATAGCTTTAGAACAGTCTGGGAACAGTGCATAAATAGTGAAAAGAAAAGTTAGGGTCAAAACACTGCTCACAGATTCATCTCCAGACTGTACGGTGTCACAGTGTTGGGAGTTTGGACAGTCTGCCTGTGCGTCTGCCTGTGCGTCTGCCTGTGCGTCTGCCTGTGCGTCTGCCTCTGCTGCGCTCTTGCTGGATCTTGCGTCTTGCCACTCTGCGTCTGCCTGTGCGTCTGCCTTGACACACAAATAGAGACTGTGCAGTGGAAGTTTGTCGATTGTTCTTTGTGTACAAGTTAACCTAATTTCTCTTAGCCAGGCGTCAGTTCACGTTACACGTTATAATTCTTATTTCATATTTCTTATTCTATCTTTGTCCAAAATCTGATTACTTTTGTTGGATCCCTGAGTTTTGTCTTTAGTGGCTTCTCTGGTTTAAAAAATGAATCAGTCAATAAATAAATCAATCAATAAATAAAAGTAACTGAACTGAATTGATGCTGACTGCTTTCTGTTCTCTCCCTGTAGAAAGAGATTCAGGCCATGAGCCAGTGCCATCATCCCAACATCGTCTCGTACTACACCTCCTTCGTGGTGAAGGATGAGCTGTGGTTGGTGATGAAGCTCCTCAGCGGTGGTAAGCGAGTTTTCTGAAACAATGCTCTTATTCTTATTGCTGAGTGTGATCAGTTTGCAGGTGAGGGGTAATTTAATTTCTGATATTGCAAATGATTCTATTAAGATTCTATTAAAACAATATTTTTATTATTCTTCATTTGGTAAGTTCTGGGTGTTACCAAGCAACATGTCTAGCTCACAGTATTTCAAGTGTTGGGGTCCACTCATCTAAAATTGTGTTGGGCACTTTAAAGAAATGAGTTGATGCCAATCAGGTGTTTATTCATGGAAGCTTTTCCTGGCACAATTCTGAGGGGAATTTCCAGAAGACTGGGATTTTTCCCACTGTTGGTAAACCCGTATACCCGTTCACTTCCAAACACCTGCAGATTCACATTCACCTTTACATGTATGGCGTTTAGCTGACGCTCAATCCGGAGCGGCTTACAGGGTTATTCCTATTGTAGTGCTGGGAGTCTTGCCCAAGGACTCTTATTGGTGTGGCACAGTATAGTAATCTAGCCCGGGAATTGAACGCCTTTCTCCCACATCCCTGGCGGGGAGTGGTGTTATTTGTGGAGCCACACCAACCAACCCAACCATTCAACCAACAATTCAACTACTTCCTTCACACTATGGTCTTTGGCGCACCCAAATGTGATCACAGTCACTAACATCTGCTTTGGAGCCATTTTCCACACATGGAATGAGACATTCACTGCACTGTGCCACCTCCGTCTTCTTTGTGCAACACCATCTGCAGGAGCCTCGAGGTACTGTCACTTTCAACACACATGATGACTTATTTTTGTGTCCAGTGAATTTATCTCCAGTTTGAAAATGTAATATTTGCAGTAAAGAGGAGTCAACACATCACCTGTAGGCTAAAGTGGCTGCAAAGTTTGCACCTTGTTAAGTCACAGTGACTGATGCTTAAGTGAGGTAAACCTCAGCAGGTGTGCATGACTTTAATGAATACCTGGATGCGGTTCGAGTGGGTTGAAAGAAGGTTTAGGGATGTCTTTACAGAAAGGATATGGGCGACGGTTTATTAGCAGCATTAGCCTTTAGCTCCAGTGCTAAACTAAAGAAGCCAAAACCATGTATTGACTGATCAACTACCTCAACACTCAGCACTCAGTATATACACATACAACTTCACACTGTGTGTGTGTGAGTGAGACGTCTTGCCACTGTCTGTGCACTGTGAGCTCACGTAACCAAAGACTCGCATCACGCAGCCCTACAGCTTGCGCAGAGATTGTAGCAGGCGGAATGATCTGTGGGGCTGTTAGCTGGGGTCTGCCTGGGGCTCCCTGCCTGGGCTAATCACTGGGCTGAGGCAATAACAGGACAGAAACACACTGCAGCAGCACAGGCAATCTGATGAAAGTGAGAGGTGACAGGAAAAGGAAGCTCATTAGCAGTGCACTCGTTTATCGTGAACACATCTCTCCGATGTCCGTCATTGTTCACGGCAGGCCAGCGTTTTGATTTTGTGTAACATGCAGCGGTTCTGTGCACTCTTCTATTTCCCAAAATAGCTGCGTGTGCAGATGCGCGGTGCAGAATGCAGAACAGTGGATGCGTCTCAGCCATGCTTTATCAGGTGCGATCAGCAGACAGGGAGATTACAGACTGCCTAAACGGTTGACAGCAAAGCGATGCAGTGGGTTCCCCCTAAATCACTCAGGCAGTTCTTTTATAGCCTTTTAAGAGATGGGCTCCTCCACTTCTCCTTCCTCTCATGCTGTTTTCACATCAGCACATGTGTGAACCGGGGTTTAGTTTTGGGTTTTTGCTTCACTTCAATTAAAGGTGGGCAACAAGGAAGCCAGGAAGCTGAATCAAGCTTGAATTCAGGGCAGATTCTCACATGTGATTAACTTCTTCAAGCCTAGAATCCATGACCCTAAATGACACCATATTAAAATCAATATCTTCAGAGAGTAAAGTATCTTAGGGTGTTATCTTCACATTCATAGTCTTATCATACAGAGTTTTTTTTTTATTTTATCACATTTTTATCTACATAAGCAATAAAGAAAGAAAATCAGTTTTATTAATGTGCATTAGAATTTCCTCAGCTGACCCTGTAAAACGATGCCAGAACAAATGTTTGGTAAATAATCATACAGTATTAATTCCGTACAATACCCCTTATGGGGATTTTAGTTATGATAAATAATCTTTTTTCTCAATGTTGTAGATGGGTAACGTTTTCTATCTAGAGGCCTGATCTATCTATCACATGAACATCTGTGGTAAATCTCTGAACAACCATCAACACAGTTACAGAAATAAGTTATAGAAGTAAATCATGTAGGCGTGGAAGAGACCTGAAGAGGTGATACCATTCCTTGGAATACATTTTTGGATAAAAATAGAAAAATAATTTAAAATAAACTTTTAATGTGCTATAATGCCATAGTAAATGAACTGACAGACTAGTGAAATAAGTTATAGAAGTAAAAATGTCTTTTGTTGAAGAGACCTGAAGACGGTGGACCACTTGGAATACAAGTATTGATAAAAATAGTAATTTGTAATACATAATACGATACAACATTGTACAGTAAATGATTATGGGGATGAATTATGTTACTGTAAACTGTTTGTGTACATCATGGGCATGGTTCTTTATGAAGAGAGCTAAATTAGTCCTACTAAATTAGGAATTAGTCCTACTTTCTCTATTCTAACTGATCAAATGGAAGGAAAAATCATTTTCAGATATATTGTGGTGATATGAAAATGTCTTGAGGCTTCGGATTAATATGGTTTTGTCACATCACCCACCTTTTAGAATTAAAAAATTGCAGTTGACAAAGCAAATCAGTTAACAGCACGGTGAATCATAACAGTAGCGGAAATGCAAATGCATCGTTTCGTATATGAATAATTTTTGATGAATGGTTGATTATGTAGTTGAGTCACAGGAGTGTCGGTTGGTGTAGCTCAGTGGATAACACCACTATCCGCCCAGTAGCCACCACCACACGTGGGAGACTGGGGTTCGAATCCCGGGCTGAGTGACTATGCTGTGCTACACCAATAAGAGTCCTTGGGCAAGACTCCTAACACCACACTGGCCCACCTGTAATATGATTAACCTTGTAAGTCGCTCTGGATAAGAGCGTCAGAGCGTCTACCGTAAATGTAAATGAGTGTATACGCTGTGTGTTCTAGTGGGACACCACCCAGGAAAAATGCCGAGCTGCCAGCACGGCTGGCTGAGGGGAACGTGTTTCTGTGGCACTGGTGCTTTAAAAGTGTGTGAATATCTGGTTTCATATCGTTTAACCGGTTCGACTGACACACATCCTCAGCTTTGTGGAGCTATGCTGGTAATGTACCGGGTTGTAAGAGTGAGACTGCGGTCGGCTTCTGTCTCTTTGTTTTTTAAACGTTCTGGTTCGAGCATGAACATGTAGCGCTGCCTCCCGGTTCACATGTTACCATATGTTAACCAATAGTTTGTTGAACTTGTCGGCGCGATGCCGGCTCATGTTGCAGATATAGTAGGGTGTAATTTGACCCGTAGGAAGTCCCTGCATGGCACCGGTTTGTGGTGTGTCTGAGAGAATAGTGGATCTAAAGCCCTCCAGATATTCTTGCTAGGGATGCGCCGATCGGATATCAGGCCTAATATTAACAAAATTAGCTGGATCGGGTATCAGGTAATGAGGCCGATCCATGGACCAAGTCCATTCACTTTGATAGGTTTGTGATGTGTGGTGAGTTTTATTGTTTACACATTTTGCACTGCTAAATTATTATTTATATTATATACACAGACACTAAGGACTCTATTTTTATACTTTCATACTTTATATTGTATCTCTGTCTCTATCTGTACAACTCTATCTTGTGCTTCTGTTGTTACTTCTGTGTAGTTTGTACATCTGCTACTGGATGACTTGAATTTCCCCTCTGGGATCAATAAAGTATCTACCTATCTATCTATCTATCTATCTATCTATCTATCTAGAGATCTATCTATCTATCTGGAGATCTATCTATCTATCTATCTGGAGATCTATCTATCTATCTATCTGGAGATCGATCTATCTGGAGATCTATCTATCTATCTGGAGATCGATCTATCTATCTGGAGATCAATCTATCTATCTGGAGATCGATCTATCTATCTATCTGGAGATCGATCTATCTATCTATCTGGAGATCGATCTATCTATCTATCTGGAGATCGATCTATCTATCTGGAGATCTATCTATCTATCTATCTGGAGATCGATCTGTCTATCTATCTGGAGATCGATCTGTCTATCTATCTGGAGATCGATCTATCTATCTGGAGATCTAGCTAGAGATCAGTCTATCTTTGTATCTATATATCATTGTAAACAGTAAAGACATGAACGGAGCCACATGGTGAAGTATACGGATTGGTATGGACCAGTACGCAAAGTTAATGTATCTGAATCAGTATTGGAACTGAAAAAGGTTGGGTCAATGCATCCCTAGTTCATGCTTTTCATCACTGTGGTGAAGTCCAAACAGGTCAGCCATCAGAATTCAAAAAAGCTCAGTTGTATGTGTTGGGTGAATTTTATTCTTCGCGATGTGTGTCAGTAGGCTGTGTTCTGAAAGCCAGTCTTTACTGAAAGTGTTGTCTCCTGACCTTATAGATTCATATGAAGTGCAAAGCCTTTTCTTCCATATCCATTGTTATCCCTATGAGCATGTCTGAAGCAACCATCTGAGTGCTGAACTGAGCTGAGTACTGAACATGACATTCAGGTGAGACAGTGTTTTTAAATACGGAATTACTGTCAAACGCAAACTGGCTGTAAAACCCAACGGCTACTGAAAAACAATAGCCATGTTAACGATGTGATATCACAGAAAGGGGCATTTGAAATGTAAACCAGCTGATTTAAATAAAACCACATTTACAGCAAATCATAGTTAGCGTTAATGTCCCGGTGCAGCCATTACAGGGCGCTCCTTACGGTACTCACCTGTGTTACAGTGTCGCCCGCAACACTGGCCCCACTGTCCGTGTACTTGTCAGTAGTAGATGGATGTTTCAAATGGAACCGCAGCAGTCTCTGAGTCACCTTACACTGTCTAGGCAGCAGATCTGTGCAGTAGTCCACTGTGCTTCCATAGTGTTAAGCAGGCATACAGGAATAGGTCATCCCCAGCCCAACATGGACACCAAAGCGATTAGTGCTCTTCTGTTTCCTCTCATATTTGGTCAGCTGAATCAGATGGTGCTGGTCCGTGCAGCAAGCTGCGGAACAGGTGGTACTAATTGTGCGAATGACTGTAATAGTTTCCAAATTCCAGCGGCGCGTGACAGAGTCACGAGAGCATGGGACACATGGATGAGACAGATTCGTCAGGCGAAGCTGTTGTTGGCTTCTCGTTCTGTTTTCCTGTTTCGTCCTGAACCGTGCAGCAGTTACGTTCAGGTGGAATGTGCAAGTGCTAGAATGTATCTGCTGTTCCATTTAAGGTGGAATGGAAAATGTAAATAAGACGACAACTGCAGCCCAGTCGGCACGGAGTAATGGATAACAGTTATTAAAATGAACTAATAGATTTATTTGGTATTATGCATTCACTGAGCACGTCATATCTGCACTCATTGAGATTTTGATTAGCTCCTCTTACCATACAGACGTACTTAGTAGTTTACGTGTTTGGACTGGAGCCCATCTGTTTGTCTGCATATGTTTCGATCCTGACTTTACAGAAATCATCAAAGATCAGAAACTACAAAGTGCACCTATTCGCTGTGTGCACAAGATGGCGTCTCTTAATTTCCGGTTTATGGTTGCTATGCATCACTGTTTCCGGTTGTGAGGAGAATTGAGCGAATCTGTGGAAAGCAGTAGCAATCATGAGTGTTTTTAAGATAAAGGAGAAACGACTGACGCATCAACATCAACAGAAGATGTCTCTACATTGCTGTGTGCCTCTGTGTGCTAATTCTTCAAGGTACTCGGAGATCAGCTTTCATAGGTTTCCAGTGGATCCTGAGGTGCGGGCTCGGTGGCTTACACAGATTCGTAGGGACGACTTCAGCCCCCTTCAAAGTACTCGCGTCTGTAGTAGGCATTTCAACACAGGCGACTTTGTTGTGACGGCCGTGGGAAAGAGAAAACTCAACAAAGGAGCGGTGCCCTGTCTTTTGGCCTGGAACGATTACAGCATGCCCGCACCAAGGCTTTAATGTTTGGCAGCTTCGGCCGAGATGCCCTTCCCCGGTGTTGGCAGCGT
>JAMWET010000990.1:250000-450000 GCA_024036415.1 Prochilodus magdalenae
GGTATTTACACTTGCCATGGTCGTCCCAATAAACTGGACGTGAGTTCTTAGTGCGTGGTCACCTTAAGTACTCGGCTGGCTGCTGGAGGTGGCAGCATGTGGATACCAGATTCACTATTTGGGTTTTCATTGCATTTCATCACCAAAATGATGAAACCAGTATAAAAAAAAAAAAAAAAGAAGCAGCCATTTTTGGTCTTTGCTGATGCCTATCGTGCCTCCCTGTTTTATTCATAACATAATTTTTGAATACTGAAATGACAAAAAGTCACCTTGCGTAGTGGTAGTAACTTCAGGCTCCTCTAGATGGTGCTACATGAGGATGATTATGCTGTAAATACCTGCGAATGTGAGTGACGGGATTCATAGATTGAGAAGAGGTGGAACAGTGCAGTGAATGTCTCATTCAGTGTGTGGAAAATGGGTCTCAACGCAGGAGTGAGTGCATTTGGGTTTGGCAAAGGCCGTAGTGTGAAGGGAGTAGCTGAACCTGCAGGTGTATGGAAGCGTACGGTCATACGGGTCTACCAGCAGTGGCTGAAATCCCAGTCTACAGGACGTTCTCCTCAGAACTGTGCCAGGGAAGGCATCCACCAATTCTGGCCCAACTGTGTGTCTGAACATTGATGTGGCCTACATCCAGAAACGTGTCCAGTCCATGCTAAATCAAACCACAGCTAATGTTCATGCTTATGGAGGAATTCCACTTTATTAGGTACGTTACAGTCACTGCTGACTCTTTTTTTATTTTTCCGGTTATTTGTTTAAGACAGTCCGCTTTTGAATAGCCAAAGTGATAAATTGTTTATCCCTAGTGTGAAAAGCCTCATCCCTCCGTTCAGCTTGTGTCTTGGCCTGGGACGCTTACGTCAGCTTGCTCTGTCGGTCTGGGAGCATCCTTCTCCAAAAGGGCCTGGCTCCCCTTCAAGCGCAGTTAAGATGCTGTCAAACAATAAAGACGCTGATAGTACAGTTCTCTTATTTTTGGCACTTGTCCAAACAGAGATGTCATGGGAAGAGCTGCACAGTTTACCTCGAAGCGTTTGCGTTTGCGGGCTGCTGTGTATCTGAAAGAAAAAGCATCTTGTTTTACTTAATCCAATTAAGAGATGGCTCTGTAGAGAGCGTGTTTCTTGGGCAGCAGCCAGCTGACTAGTGCATGCTCTGACCTTCAGATACAGCACTGAAATCTGTTAAAGGGGCTAATGTAACGCTGAGCTGAACACTAAGTGCTCAGATCTGAGGTGTCAGCTGGATTTTATTTATTGCATGAATACTTATAAACAGTAACTCATGAGTAACGACTGAACCTGGATGTGTTTAGAGTAACGGTTCAGTAAAATTAGTCACATTTCTACATGTTCCTTGTGGTTCTAATGTGACGTGATCGGGTCTGCAGTTTGCCTGTTTGGTTTTGCATCATATCTGCATCTTCGACTCGGCAGACTGAATGTGTTTGGCCAGAAAACGGAGGTTTTTAATGAACCGTTGCTTTAAGACCACCTGCAAAGACATAAACAGAATGTTACAGTTTACAAAATTAATTTTGGTTCTTCATTTTAACCACAAGACCTGTGTAATAACATACAATGCATAGTCTAAACATAGTCTCTAGTTTATGAATAATTCAGCTGTGAATGGCACCAAGTAAAGGCTACAACTAGCCTAGCCCAGTTGGAGCTGGAGCTATGGAGGGGCCAGTTGTTGCAGTCTATTAAGAATGTGGGATATTCATGCAAAACTCAGCACAGTGTCATATTCGGCAGTCTTTTCAACCTAAATACATTAAATCTTTTTTCAAAATAACAAAAACGGGACTTTCCCCCAACGGAATAAACAATTCTAGTTGTAGCACACTTGATATGCTAATTTGGGATTTAAAAAAAAGAAAAAACACATTAAAAAAACACCAAACAAACCCTTGATCACATGACTAAATGCACATTTTCACGTGTGATCACGTGTAATTGTACACGAACATGTATGTGAAATTGTGTTGGGGATAAGATGTGGGTTTTGCACACTTTCTGTGACATGTTTGAAGAAACAGCAGGACAATCAAAATGAAATGTGTTTTACACACGTCTGATTCTGTGCATAAAAACTGATATTTCTCTATATTCTATAGATATTTCTCTCATTGTTGAGGTTTGGTTGTCTTTGAAACTACCTCCACCATGTGGGACCTGTGTTTTAGCCTGGCCATCTCTCGGTATTGAGTCGTTTCATGTTTACCAATGTTTAAAATAACTTGATAATTGGAAAAACATTTACGATGACGAAAGCAACTTTCTTGTTCCAAGAATAATTTTTCGACTAAATATTTTGAAATGTTGAATTACCATAAAAACGGACTGATATGATGCTATGATGATGGCGCTGTGGTTATACAAGAGCACTACTATGTACATTTCGTTACATACTGTTTGCCGTGTGCACATCCCACCACTGGCTCAGTATAGAGAGTACCCCAAGGATTTCTCTCTGATGTCATGTCCTGTCTTTTCTTACCATCAGGCTCTGTGCTGGATGTCATCAAGCACATTATCTCTAGAGGTGAGCACAAGACTGGAGTGCTGGATGAGCCCAGTATAGCTACCATTCTGAAAGAAGTTCTACAAGGACTGGAGTACCTGCACAAAAATGGGCAGATTCACAGGTAAGCCAGCCTTTACATATTCTCCAGGAAATGGCATTACAAACTTTAATGATTCAGAGATTTCAACTTGAATAACCAGGGAATCAGGGAATGTCTTCTGGGGGGTTATATTATAAGGTTTCCTAACAAATAAGGTTTTATAGGTTGTTTAAAAACATAATTTTACAGAAGCCATGTAAATGAATTTCAGTCATTTTAGTCCACACCTATTGCTCCATTCATTATGATGTTACCACGTTCAAAGTTGCAGTATTGGACGGATGGAGTAAAGTGTCGATAGTGATGGTAAGGTCTCTTTAGCACTAAAGTGATCTGTGTGCACCATATTGTCCCACAATGCCCTGCATGCACCTCTCCTCCATTGGTTGGTATGGCTCAACATGTAACACCTCTACTTCCTAATGAGCTGTCACTCGACCTGGGAGACTGGGGTTTGCTTCCCCATGCTGGGCTCACCAATAACAGTCCATGGGCAAAACCTGTAACACTACATTGGCCTACCTGCAATATGAAGACCCATGTATGTCTCTCTGGATAAGCGCGTCAGCTAAGTGCCATAAATGTAAATCTTAATTATGTAGAAATGTTACTCAAAGGACTTTTCCTTCTTCTAGTGGACCAGGTTTGGCCTCAATGGCCATGTAACTGTGCCATGGTCAGTATGATGACCCTAGTAAGGAAATATTCTATGCAATTTATTTTTTTATCTGTATCTTGGCATAGATGGCTGTACGCCTACACCTACTGGAAAGCAAATCATTAGAACTGCTAGTTTCCTCCCGAGACTACAGTAGAAGTTAATTAAGATTGCTTGGAAGGGTTCCAGACATAACTGAACTGCATAGCACAGCATTGTGTATCCACATAGGAGAACACATGCTTACAAACACCGTATACATTAGGTTAATCTCCATTTCAGTGTATAGAAGACGTCGTCTCTTCAGGCCTCTGGCCTCGTAAGAGGGAACGCTGTTAATGTATCGGTGGTCTTGAGGTGTATAGTGAGCTCAGCACTTTCAAATGAAGCTGTCAAATGAAGGCGATCCTTCATAATGAAGAGAAGATGGCAGTGAGGCACTTGACTAATCGATCGTGTATTTGCACAGACGAGCTGCTGAAATGCCTTCATAGACAAAGATGGAGATCACATTTCCATTAACCTCCACCTACAAATGAAGAGTGCTGCAGTTCCCTCTGGAAGTTATACAGAGCTTCGGTGAAGGACACATCAGTTAAGAGTTCCTATGGCAGTGCCATATGCTTAGAGCTGTGGTCTCCAAATATGTGCACATCACTGAATGGTTAATAAGGGAAAAAATATTGATCCCAGGGATGCTGATGGTACAGAACTGTTAGCATGTGGTTTGGAACAAAGCAGAAATGGCACAGTGGGAAATCTCCGTCATTCTGCTTTCATTTGTTGTCACTACAGCAACAAACCAAACCAAGACAGTACAGTCAGATACAGCGGCTGATATGTTTTCCTGAGTTTGCTGGGTTACGTGACTTCCTCAGAATACTGTGTATTGGCTTCTAACTCAAACACTTGCATGAATTAGGGCTTCATGGAAATGAAATACAGGAGAGGTACAAGGAGGCTGGCTCTTGATTTCATGCATTGAAGTGGATTCCTCATTTGCGGTCCAATGTGTGCTTGTTTCCACTCTGTACCAAAGTTTCTGAAGTGCTCGTTCTAATGAGAAAGGACTTTGCCCACCACACAATGACGAGCACATTTTCGGTTGTAAAAGCTCCGCGCAGACCCCTGGCCATGTTTCCAGTACTGTTGTAATGTCACTAAAATGCTCTGAAGTAATGGTGGGTGGTGTGTGGAGCATGTGGATGTCTGAAAACCTGTAGCACATACACTCCAGCTCATTGCTTTGCCTGTGAAGCTATTCATCCTGGAGATATCTGTGAACACCTAAATGATAAATTCCATAGGAGCTGCTGTTTATGACTTGGGGTAGTCCAGTTGGGTAGCGGGGGAAAGTCAAGAGGAGCTTTTATGCATTGTTTTCACACTGCGGCTTTACACAGTGCATCTACTCTGGAGCTTCCAGTTGAACGTTGCGTAAATGTTTCCAGTTGAAGTCATGCCCAGTGTGTTCTCTTTTAATATTAATAGCTTTTTTTCCATTTCTTTTTTTTTCCTGTGTATAGTGTGTCCAGTTAAAGCAGACAGTTTTAATAATTTATGGCCTTTTAGCCTGGTTAAGTACCTGTGTGTTGCTAGAGTGTGGCTCCGAACTTCTATCAAGGGGGTCTCATCACAAGGGTGTAGTTTTGTATTTATGTGTAGTTTTGTGTAGTGTTCTGAATTAACTCTGCATGAATCAACCATTTAATCTGGCAGCATCATGCAAAGCACCTTGAGGTCAGTAATATTGTAGTGAAAAAAAATCAAGCTACATTTGAAGTAGGTATGGGTCCTGGGGTTTCATAATTTATTTTATTTTTTTAAATTTTTTATTTTGTTTTCAATCTCTTTGGTGATTTTGCAGAATGCATGTTGTTCTGTTTTTTCTAATCCTAATTTTTTTCTAATTTCTGTTAGATAAATCGTCTTGCCTTCTCACAAATGGGGGGCAGATATAAAGATACAAAGAGAATTTAAATTTAGACAGATGCAGGAGAATAGAAACTAAAAGCATGGTTAACCCATAGATCTATAATAAATACAGGCAATTAGTAATTCCTACAAATTACTATATTATAATAGTGACCTGACCTTACAGGACAGAGGTGTGGTAGTCTTTCCTACTGGGCTGAAAACCTGCTCAACAGAAATTCTTTCAGTCTGGGTTTAAAGGTGTTTAGCATCTGGACTGTTCTATGCTCTCTGCCAACTGGTTCCCTATAGGAGCAGCACAGTAGCTAATCACTTCTTATCTGGGTTTAGTCTTTACCTTAGTCAGGACGTACCGTCTACTTCCAAAAGATCTGAGAGTTCTGATCTGAGAGTTTGCCGCAGCTTATCTGATACACATGCTGGTCCTTCACCCCTAGGAGACCAGTAATAGTAGCTGAAAGTCTGGTAGCCAGCGTACTGGTAGCCAGTGCAGGGATTTAAGAGTTTGGGTGAGGTTGCCTTCTTTACTCCTAGTGAGAGCTCAGACAGTTAATCAGTCTTACTAGAAATTAAGGAGTGGATTAGTTTTTCCAGGTCTGGTTGAAGATCATAATGCTGCTGATTTAGTAACTGCTTTAACATGAGCACTGAAACTGTAACCAGGCCGCAGTTTTGTCCCATCCAGTTAGTGATGTGCTCACGTGAGTTAATGAGGTCATAGTTGTTCGAGCATGGGGCAAAGTAAATCTGTGTATCTCTTTGCATAGGTATGCTAAGGTCCCATGACCTTGTAGGGTTTGGCCCGGAGAGGCGTAGTATTAAAGGAGTATTAAATAAGAGTGGCCCAAGAGCGGGACCTTGTGGGACACCACAGTTCACTCTCGTTAACCCATAGGAGCCCGCAGTGACGTATGTGTCACAAGCCATTTAAAAGTCTGTAAAGTTCTTTATACAGCTTTATCCCTGAGTGATCTATACCCAACATCCTGGATGCAGTCACATGACAGCTGGTGAACATATGACCTAATTTAGAAGATGGTGATGTGCTTGGTTAGTGCAGTTAGAGACAAAACCAGCTCATTTTAAAGTTTTGTTTTTGTGCCTCTAAGGTTTCAACCCATTTACAAGCTCTAATGTTCATGTACCCATATTCTGTATTACATATACCCATATTCTATATAACATATGCCCATATTCTATATTACATATGCCCATATTCTATATTACATATACCCATATTCTATATTACACATACCCATATTCTATATTACATATACCCATATTCCATATTACATATACCCATATTCTATATAACATATACCCATATTCTATATAACATATACCCATATTCTATATTATATATACCTATATTCTATATTACATATACCCATATTTTGTATTATATATACCCCTATTCTATATTACACATACCCATATTCTATATTACACATACCCATATTCTATATTACACATACTCATATTCCATATTACATATACCCATATTCTATATTACACATACCCATATTCGATATTACACATACCCATATTCCATATTACACATACCCATATTCCATATTACATATACCCATATTCTATATTACACATACCCATATTCTATATTACACATACCCATATTCGATATTACACGTACCCATATTCTATATTATATATACCCATATTCTATATTACACATACCCATATTCTATATTACGTATACCCATATTCTGTATTATATATACCCATATTCTATATTACGTATACCCATATTCTGTATTATATATACCCATATTCTATATTACACATACCCATATTCTATATTACACATACCCATATTCTATATTACACATACCCATATTCCATATTACACATACCCATATTCTATATTACACATACCCATATTCCATATTACATATACCCATATTCTATATTACACATACCCATATTCTATATTACACATACCCATATTCTATATTACACATACCCATATTCCATATTACATATACCCATATTCTATATTACACATACCCATATTCTATATTACACATACCCATATTCGATATTACACGTACCCATATTCGATATTACACGTACCCATATTCGATATTACACGTACCCATATTCTATATTATATATACCCATATTCTATATTACGTCTACCCATATTCTGTATTATATATACCCATATTCTATATTACACATACCCATATTCTATATTACACATACCCATATTCCATATTACATATACCAATATTCTATATTACACATACCCATATTCAATATTACACATACCCATATTCCATATTACATATACCCATATTCTATATTACACATACCCATATTCTATATTACACATACCCATATTCTATATTACACATACTCATATTCCATATTACATATACCCATATTCTATATTACACATACCCATATTCGATATTACACATACCCATATTCGATATTACACATACCCATATTCGATATTACACATACCCATATTCTATATTACGTATACCCATATTCCATATTACACATACCCATATTCTATATTACATATGCCCATTCTGACGCCATTTCTAGAACACCATGATGGAATAGCAGTTATGAAATTGTTGTTGTTGTGACACATGCTACCAGTATTATGACTCTATAATACTTACAGAAGACGTCATGTGACCTCTTTGTCACAATAAGACTGATCTGTTATGATCTTATAACTGACCCTTCATTATTTTCCCTTAAGGGGAAACGTGTCTGGGCTCTTAGGGGTTAATATTATTGTAAAAATTATTCTGTATTTAGACAAAATGGTGTAAAGGTGTTGGTGTGTTAAAACTACGTGACCCTAACTGTGTGAACATGTACAGCGTATCCACTCAAATGAAGTGGGGAGTAAAACGTCGGATGATGTATTCCTCTGGTGTCAGCACACCAGTGGGACATTCGCTGAACCTGTGGGGAGCTCAGGACAGCTGTGGGTGTACATGAAGTGAAACCAGGACTGGAGTTACGGATGGTGATTTTCACAGTCCTTATCCACACACAAAGAAATTGATGGAAACTGAAGTTCTAGTTTTGGAGTTCTTGGCTGCTAGGGATGGGTAGTTGGTAAATGTTCCTAGCGCTAGGATATAAATGATTAAAAAGCCAGTGCAAGAAACATGTTTTCGCTCTGTAAGCTGGATCATATGAGTGAGCAGTGGAAAGAGGAGGAGGGGTGACAAAAGTATCTGGTGGGACGTCAAAAGGGATCACATGATATCCACTCTCGCCCCAGCAGAATGCAATTAGAGGCTGTGGCTCAAGGCAAAACTCCTTTCCATCTCTTCATCCACATCAACATGTTTCCTCCGGCAGCGGGGCTTAAAATTGACTTTCGACCTCTGTCCCTTACAGGTACACGATGAGCTTCACTTTGCACCTTAGCCTTAAAGGCTTCAGATGGTGCTCTAATTACTTGCATGTGGTTCACAGTTTCTCTTCTGTTTCTGTCCAGTGGATTTCGTCAGATTGAGTCGGTGTGTGCCAGTCATCTGGGAACAGCGTGAGAGCATCCTGAGTGTGGGTTAAGCTGGAGATCAATGCTTGTAGCTGTGTTTGTTTGATTGGTTTGTGCTGTCATAGGTTTATGGTTGTGTTGAAGGTTTCCGTCTTGAGAATGAGTTGTTGTTTTGGGACGCTCAAGGCAAAAGTCAGTACAGCTCATGATTGGACTGGGTAGAATGACCTAGCCGATGACAGGGAGCAGGGAGACCTACTGGTTGGTGTAAATCTTCAGGACATTTTCATAACGCTTACACCTGCATGGCCACAGGGAACATTGGCATCTATAAATTAATGGACCTCTCAGTTTATCTTAGCCCTCAAAGGCCAGGCTTAATGTCTGCTTGTGTTTAGTACCTTTGCTGACATGCAGACGGTTGTGTGGTCGGTATGGGTTTTTTCCCTAATTAATTAAGGGATGAATTAATTATTTAATGAATTCATTTTTTAATAGATTTTTTAAGAGTATATTAAAACACAATTTTGTCTTTTTTTAATGTGTGCTGGAATAAATCAACTGTAAAAAAATCTAAAATATTTATAAAAAGTATAGTATAAATATACATTTATAAATAAAAAATAAATATTTAATATATTAAAAATAATAATATTTAATATATTTAAAAAAAATAATTAAAATAATATATATATATATATATATATATATATATATATATATATATATATATATATTTTTTTTTTTTTATATATATATATATATATATATATATATATATATATATATATATATATATATAGGCGTTTTAAAATACAATACTATTCATCCAAGTTAATAATATATAATATAGTATAAATATACATGAATAAATTAAAAATAAATATGTAGACTTACATATAGATAGATAGAGAGGCTTGAGTCAAGAAAATGTTGAACTATGTAGATGAATAACATGGGCTAAAATATATTTTCTGTTTAAATTTGCTTAAAATTCTTAAAATATCTTTGCACTTTGTTAATGCCTTAATGCCAATTCTAAATGGATTGTTGCTTTTAAATGAAAGTTGCTTTACAGCTTCGTGCTTCCTTTGCAGTTGTGATCTGTCGACTCTACACTGCTGACGCTATAGAAAATCTCATAGATTTGCCGTTTTCCCTTCTGTTGCACTTGGGGAAGTTTTATGCTAAGGCCTAAAGAATCTGGCTACAATCTTAACACATAAACTTTACACACCGGGCGCTGTGACACAATTAAATTTATTTCTAAGTAGGATTTTTTTGGGGTGGTTATGTGACAATGATTTTTTGAGCCTCGGGCGAACTGTGACATTGGAAATACAAAAAGAGCTCAAGCGCAGGAGCTCAAACTCACTTTCAGATCTTCACAACTCCGTTTGAGCTGTCCATTTTGGAAAAATAAAAGCTCAAACCTGTTAAGTGGATGTTTGTGGCCAAGTCTGGGCTCTGTCTGAGAGGTTCTGGTCCTTTAGCTTTAATGAAAATGTGGCCTTTCCTGGCAGTTCTTCGTCTTGATTGAATGCATGCCAATTCCAGAGATGATGTAGGTCGGTGAGTTCATGTTGCTGGCATCTGAAAAATTGTGTTCTTTCCAACTCCTCAAATCTCTTTAGAAAAACAAAGCGTCATAATAGTTATCATGTCTCATAACAAAGCTTCAAAAACGTCATACAGTGCAGAGCCTCCTTGGGGTGTACCTCAAGGTTCCATTTTAGGGCCTTCATTAATTCTGTTTTCGGGTTGATACTGATGCTGTGTGTGTGAGTGTCTGTGTTGTACGTTTGCAGACGTGCACATGATGATGTAAGATGAGGTTAAGAGAATCCTATGGCATCGTAAAACAGGACAATCTGAAAAACTTGGCAAGTGTTCAGTAATACAAGCATCTTAAGCTGACCTGCCTCACACATGATTTTATCGTTTCTGATCAGTTACTGGGACTTCTTGGTAAAAAGAAAAAGAAACATATTGAAATAAACAAGGCTGCCATGTAGTGTGATGGGGAGAGGCCTTGTGTGGGTTTTTCTTTTTTCTTTTTATTAAAAATTCAAGTCATACATAAGCACAATAAACAAGGAAGTTTCTTAAATTAAAAGATGAACAGGAAGTTTCTAGGAATGCCATACTAGCAGGCTGACAGTGATGTCTTAAGTGCCGTTGTGTAAGGAGAGAGATGCAGATGAAAATGGAAAGTGCTATAGTAGGATAGTCCTGATGGAGATAAGAGTTATCCATTAGCCTGCTCTGTAGCCCAGTCCTCCTAAGGGACCTGCCTGAGATGCCATACCCAATCTGTAATACCACTGTTAGCACCACATTAGCGAGAGAGCGAGAGAGAGAATGCATGCATGCATGCATATGTTCATGTTAGGTTGCACTACCGTGCATGCATGTGTAAATACAGTACGCTGCTTGTGTGGACTTGTGTTCTCACCAGGCGCTCTTTTGGGTGATGGAATGTTTCCCAGTGGTGAAATCTAGGCGTGGGTAGTACATAGTTTGGACTCCTTTTCTAGATGATTGACAAAGATAACAGATATGTAACAGCATTTGGTGTTGTACCAGTTCCATCAAGGGGTTCTCCAGGGAACAGGTCTTCGCCTCAGTGCTGGAGCTGTGTGGTTTTAGCTAATGGTTGCAAATGATTGACTGTACCTGATTTGCAGTGGGGATGTACTGATATCGTTTCGTTCATTCCTCCTGATACATAAATTCAGGCTAATACTGAGCAGTATCGATACCGGTACTAACTCCAGTTTTAACTACCCTGTCCTAATATTTTTACAGTGCCATGTTTTCCATATATAATTTGAAAATCTAATCTATTATGTTAGTAATAACATACTTAACTCTACTGAATTGTATTTGGCATATTTGTTATAGGTACAAATATTATAAAATGATTAAAAATGTAATTTTAATTATTTAATGGTTTTAAAACTTAAGTAAAAGTAAAATAATCTTTATTTTACAAAAGCATTGCAAACATTGTTGCCATGCAATACCACTATTGGCAACAGTGCACCTCAAATTTATATTGGTGTCCCAGGGACAGCTAAATGATGTCTGGGAAGTACCTCATTTTATTTTGTTTTGTATTGTTATGTATTTTTATTTTATTTTGGTTTGTTTTATTTTGTTTGTTTTGTTTTATTTTGTTTGTTTTGTTTTATGTATTTTTATTTTATTTTGTTTTGGTTTGTTTTGTTTTGTTTTGTTATGTATTTTATTTTATTTTATTTTATTTTATTTTATTTTATTTTAATTTGTATTGTATTGTTTGAGCAGATATGATTACAGTTTAATTATATTTTCTAAATTAACATCTGGGCTACTGGTGAACAGCACAGTATTAAACATCTGCCACAGGATTATTCTAAATTTATATTGTTCTTGCATCTAAAAAAAAAAAATAAAAAACCCAAAAAACAAAAACGTGGTCCTCTGTCCCCCTCATCACTCTAGACAGCACAGGCGTCTGTTAGCTGACATGACAGAATTGGCGGTTAGTGTTTTTCTCCAAGCGTGGAAGCATGTGCTGAGGTGCGTGTTACAGACACAGATGAATACATAAAGTACATGGAGTGTGTCAGTGATTGGACTTCGCCGTTAGACTCCGCAGGTATGTCGGTCACATGCAAATATTAATAACACTGAGTTTTTTTTGTTTTTTTTTTTTTTTTAAACTGGCTCCAGGGTTAGGGATTGTCTTGTGAAACTATATGCTGTCATGTCATGTAAATGTTGACATATAAAACTGATGGTCTGACTCGTCTGCCTCAGTCGTAACCTGACTTCTTTATTTATACGTTACTGTAGAAGCTTAGTTCAGTTTCTCAGGGCTCTTGCTTCAATAGGAAGCACTAAAGCACTGTTTACCTGACGGCAGAAACCATAATCACTGTCCAAATGGCCTAAACGTTTAAAGATGAAGCCCCAAATGAACTGTTGAGTCTCTTACCAGAGTACTGACCACTGAAATGACCAAATGGACATGCCTATTACATACATCTTAAAGTCCACAGGGCCTGCGCAGCTACGTGTAGTAGGCAGCTAACTTGTCTCATTTCTCGTGCTGGCTCCTTTAAGGCTTCAGCATGCTTCTCGCGGAGACGATGTTTGCTCGGCTTTGGCGAACAACGACACATAATTGCAGAGAAAACAAACAACCGCACATGCGGAGACCTTGCTCACAGTGTGGTGCAGATGGCAGCTGGGTGACCTCCACAGACGGAAAGGGTACTCGTCAGTGTTTGTGATTGGTCAGTCCAGAAGACCCAAGCCATGGGCGACTTCCCAATGGACAACTTTGAGGAGCTTTGTAGAGAAGCTTACTCAAATATATAAAAGCATGCTGTTTCTTCCAGACAGAATAATAATAATAATAATAATAATAATAATAATAATTTTTAATAATTAAAAAAAAAAAAAGTATTTTTTTAAATCACACACACTGGTGGGTGTCCATTTTCCTTGGCCCAAACCCAGCGCATAACCCCTGTGTGGAGAAAGTCAGTTGTGCCTGTGTTTATTTGCATTGTAGTTTTTGAGGCTTGACCCCCTGAATTCGACACCCCCACTAGTGTCTGCACCCCTGTTGGTGAGTCTCTGCTCCCACTGACTCAACACGAGGATGTGTGTGGTTAAGGGGGCATCGTTTTTGTTCTGTTTCAGAATCTGTGTTCGGACTCTGTACATGTGTTTGGGGTTATGGTTGATCTGTCAGGGTTCCTAAGGGGCATGCGTTATTGTGTGTGTGACTGGGTCCCCTCAGGAGGTGTGTGTGTGAGGTGTGTGGGTGTGTGTGTGTGTGTGGGTCTGTGTGTGTGTGGGTCTGTGTGTGTGTGGGTCTGTGTGTGTGTGGGTCTGTGTGTGTGTGGGTCTGTGTGTGTGAGGTGTGTGAGGTGTGTGTGTGTGTGTGTGAGGTGGGTGTGTTTGTGTGTGTGTTTGTGTGTGTGTGTGTGTGTGTGTGTGTGTGTGAGGTGGGTGTGTGTGTGTGTGTGTGTGTGTGTGTGTGTGTGTGAGGTGTGTGTGTGTGTGTGTGAGGGAGAGATATTACAGTCCAGCGTCTCTGGAGAGCAGCGCTGGGCCTCTCGTAGTAAAGGACTGTGCGGTTTATGGTGTGTGTTTTACGACGTCTGGACCTTGCCTTCCTCCTCCCGGAGCTTCTTGAGAAAATATTTCCTATGCTGCCCCCACTTGGACAGTGCGGGTCAGTCCTAACACGGTCCAGCATGCATTAGGAAGGCTAATGTATTCATGTATTCACTCCTTCACTGGCTTGACCTTTGTTTAGCAATTAGGCCTAAATCCCACCGGCTTTGGACTGAAACCAAGCGAAATTAAATTATGCTGATACCAGAAAGGAATTTGGTTATGTAACGCATGTTCAGTCATAACTGTTTCCCAGAAGGCTTTTTTGCTGTATTGGTATTCGGGAGGGTGTGACGGAGTCCATCTTTTTTTCTTTCATCACCAAACCCTCTCCATCTGTAATATGGGGCTCAGTCAATAAAGCCTGTCAGCATCTTACAACAAGCAGTTGACCCGATGGTGTAGCATTGCGTGTTTGTGGTGGACATGTTCACCATGTTTGCTCTTTGAATATCTACATTTTAAACCAGTAATTTGAATATTCAGATGAGGTTCGTCTCTGGCCAGCAAGACATTTTGGATCGTTTCTGTTAAAAAAAAAAAAAAAAAAAATTGTGTGATTGTTTATCAGTTTTCTGTTTATCTCTCTTTATCTCTCTCTCTCTCTCTCTCTCTCTCTCTCTCTCTCTGTCTCTGTCTCTCTCTTTATCTCTCTTTATCTCTCTCTCTCTCTCTCTCTCTCTCTCTTTATCTCTCTTTATCTCTCTCTCTCTCTCTCTCTCTTTATCTCTCTCTCTCTCTCTCTCTCTCTCTGTCTCTCTCTCTCTGTGTCTCTGTCTCTCTCTCTCTCTCTCTGTGTCTCTGTCTCTCTCTCTCTCTCTCTCTGTCTCTCTGTCTCTCTCTCTCTCTCTCTCTCTCTCTCTCTCTCTGTGTCTCTCTCTCTCTCTCTCTCTCTCTGTCTCTGTGTCTCTCTCTCTCTCTCTCTCTGTCTCTGTGTCTCTCTCTCTCTCTCTCTCTGTCTCTTTCTCTCTGTCTCTCTCTCTCTCTCTCTCTCTCTCTCTCTCTCTCTGTGTCTCTCTCTCTCTGTGTCTCTCTCTCTCTCTCTCTCTGTGTCTCTCTCTCTCTCTCTCTCTGTCTCTCTCTCTCTGTGTCTCTCTCTCTCTCTCTCTCTCTCTCTCTCTCTCTCTCTCTCTCTCTCTCTCTCTCTCTCTCTCTCTCTGTGTCTCTCTCTCTCTCTCTCTTTCTTAAATCTTCTCTCTTCTCCTATCTGAGGTGACTATTTGAAACACAATCAGCATCACTCTTTGTTATTGTGCTTTTGTCGATGGAACTAAGAAGAACCGCATATCTCGCTGCAGCTAGGTGATGTAAACAATGTTCAGCTGGAGCAGCTGGTCTTCACTTTTATACTTGGAGAAAATGCAAACTCGGGGTGAAGATGTGGTTGAGAAACGGACATGAGAAATAATTTACTATGAACTTTGCATCTGATGCCCAAGCTCACATTAGCAACATAAAGCCATGCTCGTCGTTATACGATGTGTCTTTGCTCGTATACGTTTAAGGAGAGTGGCGGATGTTGACGTCTTTTGGAAGTCATTCGATAGTTAGCCAGCATGCTAACCAGCCAATAAAGCTAGTAAGAAATGCAAGCTGGGAGGTTTCCATACTAGTTCACTTATCAATAATGAAAAGTGCTTTCAGAACTAGCTAGGTTTCCTGGACCTTGTACATGGGCACACTCGACAACGCGAGTGACCTTAACAACCCCCACAAGAAACGAACTTGGAGTGACGTAAGCGACTTGGCACCTGCTAGTGTGAACGCGGGGTAAGACCAGTTTAAGCCTCTGAAATGGACACAATCCTGGAGTGTATCAGAAGCACGAAGGAAAGCAGGAGCCGAGAAGGAGGACTCTAAATAGGCATAAACGCTTCAGTGTGGGAGTTAAATGAACTGCTTCTGACTTTCAGTCGACTGGAAGGTCATCAGACTGTCTAGACACACGCATCCTCCCTCTCTCTCACTCGTTCTCTCTCCCTCCTTCTTTCCCTGTTTTTCTCTCTCCCTTTCTCTCCTTCTCCCCTTCTTTCTCCCCCCTCATTTTCTTTCTCTCTCTCTCTCTGTCTCTCTCTCTCTCTCTCTCTGTTTCGCTCTCTCTCTCTGTCTCTCTCTCTGTCTCTCTCTCTGTGTCTCTCTGTGTCTCTCTCTCTCTCTCTCTCTCTCTCTCTCTCTCTCTCTCTCTCTCTCTCTCTCTCTCTCTCTCTCTCTCTCTGTGTCTGTGTCTCTCTCTCTTTCTTAAATCTTCTCTCTTCTCCAATCTGAGGTGACCTCCAGCTGGAGCCTTTGTCGTGAGTCTGTCGCCATGACTACAGCAGGCAGGACTGTCCAGTTTGTGGCTTAGCAGAGGATACACACACACACACACAAACACACACACACACACACACAAACACATCTGTCCTCAGCTGAACGTGCTTCTCGCCAGCGGGGCTTGTGCTCTTGATTTGCTCAGTTCAGAATGGACAGATACGGTGCGAGGTAACGGCAGGGCAGGGGATTAGAGAGCCTGAACTTTCCCACTAGGAAACTTCCAGTATTTGCTGTGTGGGTTCATCAGAAAGGTCTAAACTAGGGCTGCTTTATGCATCGAGCACTGTGATCTCAGTTTTGTCCGTTGCTAAAGGTTTGATCTGTTGCGATTTCTGTAAGTGGATTTCTGTAAACATATCGTCTGCCATGTGCCTTCTTTCATCACATCTTATTTTAATCTGTACAGCTCCTCCATGCCTTACTCAGCCATGTCATGTTATGAGTGAGACCATATGTTGCAGCACAAGGTAGTTCTTAAAACGAAAACTAAAAACTACAAAACCATACCAGGAACAACTGACCTGTACAACAGATCGTACAAGATCCAAGAAAAACCAAGCTGTATCAGAAGATACTGAACCACAGAAAAACTACCAAGTCATACCAAGAATGACCAAACAATGTTTTTTTTTTTAAAACGATAAAAGATATTATAAAGTCACAAACCAGAGCAAAGCTCTTCAACCATGTAAAGAAAAAACAAACCAAGAGCAAACCATGTCACAACCATTTTAGGAGCTGCCAAACCGTAGCAAAAAGTACTGAAACTGTAACTACTGATCTAAGCCAAGAACAAAACCTTGACCAATGCTGCTGAGCTATACCAAACGCAACTGAACCATAACAATATCACCCAGCCTTATTAAAACCTGCCAGACCATACAAAGGACCAAACTATAATAAAAACTACCAGATTCTTTTGAGAACAACTAAGCCATATCAAGAAGTCTATAACTACACCAAGAACATCCAAACCATATTAAATACAGCTGAAATAAAGAACAGTGATAACAGCCACAGAGAGAAGAAAACTACCAAACATAAGAAAAAACGCCTGAACCAAAAATAACCAAACTCGCCAAAAGCAACCAAGCAAATACAAAAAATACCAGCCTATTTCAAGAACAACCAAACAAAAAAGAACTACCGGCCTATTTCAAGAACAACCAAACAGGAAAAACTTCCAGCCTATTTCAAGAACAACCAACCAAATAAACTACCAGCCTATTTCAAGAACAACCAAACAGATAAACTACCAGCCTATTTCAAGAACAACCAACCAAATAAACTACCAGCCTATTTCAAGAACAACCAAACAAAAAAGAACTACCGGCCTATTTCTAGAACAACAACCAAATAAACTACCGGCCTATTTCAAGAACAACCAAACAAAAAAACTACCAGCCTATTTCAAGAACAACCAACCAAAAAAACTACCAGCATATTTCAAGAACAACCAAACAAAAAACTACCAGCCTATTTCAAGAACAACCAAACAAAAAAAACTACCAGCCTTTTTCAAGAACAACCAGATAAACTACCAGCCTATTTCAAGAACAACCAAAAAAACTACCAGCATATTTCAAGAACAACCAAACAAAAAATAAGCTACCAGCATATTTCAAGAACAACCAAACAAAAAAGAACTACCGGCCTATTTTAAGAACAACCAAACAGGAAAAACTTCCAGCCTATTTCAAGAACAACCAAACAGGAAAAACTACCAGCCTATTTCAAGAACAACCAACCAAATAAACTACCAGCCTATTTCAAGAACAACCAACCAAATAAACTACCAGCCTATTTCAAGAACAACCAAACAGACAAACTACCGGCCTATTTCAAGAACAACCAAACAGACAAACTACCAGCCTATTTCAAGAACAACCAAACAAAAACTACCAGCCTATTTCAAGAACAACCAAACAGATAAACTACCAGCCTTTTCAAGAACAACCAAACAGATAAACCACCAGCCTATTTCAAGAACAACCAAACAGATAAACTACCAGCCTATTTCAAGAACAACCAAACAGATAAACTACCAGCCTATTTCAAGAACAACCAAACAAATAAACTACCAGCCTATTTCAAGAACAACCAAACAGACAAACTTACCAGCCTATTTCAAGAACAACCAAACAGACAAACTACCGGCCTATTTCAAGAACAACCAAACAAATAAACTACCAGCCTATTTCAAGAACAACCAAACAAATAAACTACCAGCCTATTTCAAGAACAACCAAACAAATAAACTACCAGCCTATTTCAAGAACAACCAAACAAATAAACTACCAGCCTATTTCAAGAACAACCAAACAGACAAACTACTGGCCTATTTCAAGAACAACCAAACAAATAAACTACCAGCCTATTTCAAGAACAACCAAACAGACAAACTACCGGCCTATTTCAAGAACAACCAAACAGACAAACTACCAGCCTATTTCAAGAACAACCAAAAAAACTACCAGCATATTTCAAGAACAACCAAACAAAAAATAAGCTACCAGCATATTTCAAGAACAACCAAACAAAAAAGAACTACCGGCCTATTTTAAGAACAACCAAACAGGAAAAACTTCCAGCCTATTTCAAGAACAACCAAACACGAAAAACTACCAGCCTATTTCAAGAACAACCAACCAAATAAACTACCAGCCTATTTCAAGAACAACCAACCAAATAAACTACCAGCCTATTTCAAGAACAACCAAACAGACAAACTACCGGCCTATTTCAAGAACAACCAAACAGACAAACTACCAGCCTATTTCAAGAACAACCAAACAAAAACTACCAGCCTATTTCAAGAACAACCAAACAGATAAACTACCAGCCTTTTCAAGAACAACCAAACAGATAAACCACCAGCCTATTTCAAGAACAACCAAACAGATAAACTACCAGCATATTTCAAGAACAACCAAACAGATAAACTACCAGCATATTTCAAGAACAACCAAACAGATAAACTACCAGCCTATTTCAAGAACAACCAAACAAATAAACTACCAGCCTATTTCAAGAACAACCAAACAGACAAACTTACCAGCCTATTTCAAGAACAACCAAACAGACAAACTACCGGCCTATTTCAAGAACAACCAAACAAATAAACTACCAGCCTATTTCAAGAACAACCAAACAAATAAACTACCAGCCTATTTCAAGAACAACCAACCAAATAAACTACCAGCCTATTTCAAGAACAACCAAACAAATAAACTACCAGCCTATTTCAAGAACAACCAAACAGACAAACTACTGGCCTATTTCAAGAACAACCAAACAAATAAACTACCAGCCTATTTCAAGAACAACCAAACAGACAAACTACCGGCCTATTTCAAGAACAACCAAACAGACAAACTACCAGCCTATTTCAAGAACAACCAAAAAAACTACCAGCATATTTCAAGAACAACCAAACAAAAAATAAGCTACCAGCATATTTCAAGAACAACCAAACAAAAAAGAACTACCGGCCTATTTTAAGAACAACCAAACAGGAAAAACTTCCAGCCTATTTCAAGAACAACCAAACAGGAAAAACTACCAGCCTATTTCAAGAACAACCAACCAAATAAACTACCAGCCTATTTCAAGAACAACCAACCAAATAAACTACCAGCCTATTTCAAGAACAACCAAACAGACAAACTACCGGCCTATTTCAAGAACAACCAAACAGACAAACTACCGGCCTATTTCAAGAACAACCAAACAAAAACTACCGGCCTATTTCAAGAACAACCAAACAGATAAACTACCAGCCTTTTCAAGAACAACCAAACAGATAAACCACCAGCCTATTTCAAGAACAACCAAACAGATAAACTACCAGCATATTTCAAGAACAACCAAGCAGATAAACTACCAGCATATTTCAAGAACAACCAAACAGATAAACTACCAGCCTATTTCAAGAACAACCAAACAAATAAACTACCAGCCTATTTCAAGAACAACCAAACAGACAAACTTACCAGCCTATTTCAAGAACAACCAAACAGACAAACTACCGGCCTATTTCAAGAACAACCAAACAAATAAACTACCAGCCTATTTCAAGAACAACCAAACAAATAAACTACCAGCCTATTTCAAGAACAACCAAACAAATAAACTACCAGCCTATTTCAAGAACAACCAAACAGATAAACTACCAGCCTATTTCAAGAACAACCAAACAAATAAACTACCAGCCTATTTCAAGAACAACCAAACAGACAAACTACCGGCCTATTTCAAGAACAACCATGAGTTTAGGACTGTAGTGTTCTGTAGAATTGGGCCCCGTGAGGGAATGACATTTGCTACGTAAAGGCTTCGAGGCCTCTGTCTGGAACGCCATGGTTTGTTTCAGGGCATTGCTGCATGTCATGGTGATGCTGTTGCCAGGACACTGAGAGTCAGGACTGCCTTCTTGTTTCAGATCGTTTCGGTGGCGGTCCAGCTGTGGTGCCTTTTCTCTGATGTGCTGGACAGAGGGGGCTGTATGTTTGCCTGTAACTGTAAACCGTGTCCATATATGGTCGTGCATGGTGGATGCTTCTGTAATATATGTATATAAATGTAGCTACAGTGGGGAACAATCTGCCGACTCACTGTGTACATTCTGCTTCATTTATTTATTTTTTTGGACGCCTTTTTGTCCAGAAGTATGTGGAACTCATTGTTAAACTGTGTCTGTGCTGTGTGTGTTGGCAGGGATCTGAAGGCTGGAAACATCCTGCTGGGGGAGGACGGCTCTGTTCAGATTGCAGGTACGTCCCAACTTTCCCATGGTGTGGATACATTCAGTCACAATCGCATTTCCCCTCCAGTTCGCCATCATCCAGCACGCTGGAACCGACCTGTTCAAACAAATGAAATCAAATAAATAGTGACTGGCCACTTTGGAAAAACAGCTGAGGTCGACTAAACATGCCGTCATGTTTTTTGCAAAAGTTTGGGCACCCCAAAAATGTTTTGTGAATGCAAGTTGGCCCACGCGGCCTGTTCACAAGTGGATGCGTTTTATATTTTATCTCAGCCAGTAAAGAGAAGTTATGCTCCAAAACTAACTTCCTGCATGGGTCGACTTATTTCCACATAAGAAGCTTTAATGATGCCGTTTTACTAGAGCTGCTCAGACGTGTGCAGCAACCTATACATGTAAAGGTCAGCAGAAGCACATGGCTGTGCTCCGGTATTTTATGCACCAGTGACAAGGACACATACTGACATATTACTGGATGTGGAGTGAAGACAGGACAGGGCTGAAGGGGAGGGAGGGCAAGGGGGATTGGTAAAGTCTAAAGCACAAATGTGTCTAAAGCACATTTGGTAGTAGTAGCTGCCTAAAGCACATCTGTGGTTTCATCGTCTGTGAAATCTGAAACTCCAGGTTCACAAAACACTGAGGTGCTTACAGTACAGCTTTACACCGTCGACCAGGCCTTTTCTCCACCCACATCACAAACAGAGCCTCTTGAGCACATTTGGACAAGCCAGCTTCATTTTGGAATAAGGTGCTGTGGACTGATGAAACTAAAATAGAGTTATTTGGGCATAACAAGGGCCGTTATGCATGGAGGAAAAAGAACACAGCACTCCAAGAAAAACAACTGCTACCTACAGTAAAATTTGGTGATGGTTCCATCATGCTGTGGGGCTGTGTGGCCAGTACAGGACTGGGAATCTTGTTAAAGTTGAGGGACGCATGGATTCCAATCAATATCAGCAGATTCTGGAGACCAATGTCCAGGAATCTGTGACAAAGCTGAAGCTGCACCCAACAAGCTGGATCTTCCAACAAGACAACGACCCTAAACACTGCTCAAAATCTACTAATGCATTCATGCAGAGGAACAAGTACAACGCTCTGGAATGGCCATCTCAGTCCCCAGACCTGAATATTATTGAAAATCTGTGGTGTCACTTAAAAGAGAGCTGTCCATGCTCGGAAACCATCAAACCTGAATGAACTAGAGATGTTTTGTAAAGAAGAATGGTCTAAAATACCTTCAGCCACAATCCAGACTCTCATTAGAAGCTATAGGCAGCGTTTAGAGGCTGTTATTTCTGCCAAAGGAGGATCTACTAAAGGTTTTTTTTTTTTTTTTGGTGCCCAAATTTATGCACCTGCCTACTTTTGTTTAGACAATTATTGCACACTTTCTGTAAATCATATAAACTTCATTTCACTTCTCAAATATCACTGTGTTTGTCCCCTATATGATATATTTAACGGATTTTTTTTATCCAAACAATCAATGCTTTATAAAGGTAAATCAGAAAAATTAACAAGGCTGCCCAAACTTTTGCACCCCACTGTAATTGTAATATCAGCTGGTGACTAGTTAAACCATTTCGAGTCGGTTTTGAAAAAATTAGTGCTTATTTTTATGATCCTTTGTGATTCCACACTTCCAAATGCTTCTCGGAAAAACCCTAATGATTGGTACACAGTGTAACTTTGACAACGCTTACAAACATAGTTCCCCTGTGGCTTTCCTCCAAGGAATCCTTTTTGGCACCCTGATTTTGGAGTGTAGATGAAATGGAGAGTGAACAGTGAAGCAGGTGTTGACTTCTCGCCCACCAAGTTCTTGCTGTTTGTTTAGTGAAAGAGCTTTTCTCATCTACTTGCAGAGACGTGTTTTAGACCGAGCTTCCTGCCCCGTCTTTATCTGGGCCTTGACCCGAGGAGATCTGAAGGAGTGGGAACTAGAGGTCTTCTGGTTTTTCCCACCATTTGCACTGCATCTTGCACAAGCGGTTGCACCGAAGTTTCTTTAGTAGCAGTGAAAACATTTACATGTACAAAGTCAGCTCTGGGTTTAGAAGGCCCTGTGTGTTTGAATAGATGTGAAGGAGGCAAGAGGACGTTTTTACTAGGCGGAGACGAAACCTTTGAAGATCAAAGTCATGGGAACGAGCAAAGTGTGTGAGAAGGAGGGAGGGCTGTGTGTGTGTGTGTTTGCGCATGCGTGTGTTCTCTAATGACTCTTTTCCCATAAATTGTAAAGTGTGTCAGTTGTAAGTCCAGTGGGGATTATTCATTCACTCTCAGCTCCTCTGAGGAAAATCTCTGCTTGATTAAAGCTCATTTAAAACAGCCCTTTTCCCATAACCAAGACCCAAAATCTGTTCCAGTCACATTTGAGAAGAACCTTAGACTCTCAGTTATGTTTATGATTGTGTGTGTTTTATTTACCACTTAATTATTAATAGACTTTTCTGAAAACAGCTCAATGACAGTTTGGTTGATTGTCTAGGTAAGAGTACGTACACACATCCCGTAAAGTAGCACTGTTCTTCAAATGACTTCCGGCGATCCTTGTACGGTCCTTGTATGTTCAGTTTAACAGAAACCATGAATCTGGCCACTTGTCCACACATTTGCATACAACTGGTTTTTCAGGTTTCGAGAAAATGACTTTAGGGGGTAAAATAGAAAATGGCTGTAGCATCGGACTTGCAATATTCATATTCTGTACTTCATAACTTCTGTATTTTGAAGTAATTTTCAGTTGGAAGCTGTAACTTTCTACTTTCCATTCATTCTGGCAAATTGAGACACCAATAATTTCTTTTACCATAAGTAATGTTCTATGATTACAGCTTGAGGGAAATTAAATATACATATTTGTAGTGTAAGATTATTTTCTTTTACTTTTTTATATTTATATCCATGATTAGACAGCTTCCACATTTGCAATGCTAAAATCATCAAAACTCTCATTTGCGACCTTCCAGTCCTAAATAATCCACGGATTTGTTTGAACTAGGGCTGTACCCGACTTGACTGTCAGTCGAATCGGATTTGCCCGTCCTGGTCGATGATTTGACTATTCGTTCACGGTTTTCTCTCCAGGTACATTATCTAGTACTCAGTAAATCAATCTGCATACGGTTCAGATCTGATCCTCCTCATTTAGAAAGTCAGCAGAGTCACAGGAACATATTTCTAAACTAAAAGAGGCGGGGCTTATGATGATCGATCTGAACTGGAGCCTGATTTAATTACAGGATACAGCGCCAGGCAGCAGCGTGTATTTATTCTAAACATTAGCGCTTATAGCTTCTAGTCTTTTAATATCACTCCTAACAGCTGCTTCAGTAGAAGGACCCTTTGTCTTTCATCTCTCATAAATAATTACCTGCTAAATAAAACCAGATTAGTCCATATTTAAATTATTTTAGATGAAAAGAAGAATGGTAGAGCTGAAACCGTTTATTATATTCCCCGCGCTGAAATAATTATCTCTCGTTTATCAGCAGGCGTATTAAGTGACTGTATTTATCCTTAAATAAAGATAATCTCAGCTGTAGAAATAAACATATCTGTAATTTAGGTTTTAAAATAATGAAAGAAAAAAAAAAACGTCTCCGGTCCGTTTCTCCTTCACCGCAAACAGCAGTTACGTCTAAAACAAAAGTCAGCTCACTCGTTTGAAGCAGTGTTGGATGTCTGACTGAATGGCGAGCAGAATTAGTTTTAATATGTTCAGATTCTCTTCTTTAAAAGCTCCTCCAGACTTTCTCTGAGACATCCCTCCACCCGTGTTTCTCAGCCTTAGCCTCTTTCAGCGGTGAACTGCCAGCGCACGGGGTCACGTAGATTTAATTTTTTAGCACGTGTCACAGCCCAGCTAGACCATACATATATATTTATTATTCCCCCTTTAATAATTATTAAAATGTCTTTAACATTCTTAAAGTTCTTGTGCATTTCTGTAAGCTTTAGTTTGTTTAACGAGGAAAAAAAAAGGTCAGTTGTCAGTCGACTTGAAGGGTCTCAGTCGACTTAAAGGGTCTCCGACTGACGATTCGTTTCAACGACTTCTAGAGGGCCGCCCTAGTTTGAACAGTATTTGGCTGTGTGTATGGCATTCAGAACTCTCATTTCTCTTATTTTGAAATATCAGGAAAACTCAGAAGCTATGACGCCGGGACGTCGCCAAGCCAGAAACAAAGAAATACAAACAAACAAACAAACAAAAAAACAATATAATATTAAATCTGGCTTGTACAAAAAATCCTAAAATTTTGTTTTCTGTTTTTGGAAAAATTGCTTATTTAAGTTTGTATGTGTTTGTGTGTTGAATGTTCCAGGTTTTGCATAAGGCTTTATTTGAACTGGGAACTGAGGAGCTTCTAATTAGGAATACTTTGGGCCTGTGCAGTTGCACCATTTGTTTGATGCTGCTAATCATGTGGAAGAAACTGAGACGTGTGTTTAAGATGTGCATATCAGCAAATAAACCAAGTAAATAACTCAGTAGAAGTAAAACCAGCTCCGTGTGTCCTGCGTGTTGAAAATGAAGCCCAGGTTCTCATGTCTGTGGGTTTTCTGTAGTTGCTCTTAATTCACACTGTCTTTTGTTCTTCCTGTAGACTTTGGTGTAAGTGCCTTCTTATCCACTGGCGGTGACATCACCAGAAATAAAGTACGCAAGACGTTTGTTGGAACACCATGCTGGATGGCTCCTGAAGTCATGGAACAGGTAAAACTTGAGCAGCTTCTACTCATTCATTCACTCACTCACTCACTCACACGCCCACTCCCTGGCCAGCTAAATCCCTGCCTCATTCATCAAGAGCTGCAGTGACGTCTGGACGTGATGCTATTCAGCTGAAGAATGGAGCTGAGCAGAATTAGGTTCCTTGCACGACGCGGCTGACGAATCAGAACGGACCAACAGTGTTCTGTCCAGTGAGGCATGTTCTGAGTCATTTCTGGACACTTCTGCTGTTTATTGGAAAGACGCAGCATGAGTTAGATATGAAATGACCTCATTCCTGGTACCTGCGTGTTTCCCCTGCCGTGTGATGCTTCAGTCCTAAATTGAAATGAATCTGAACGAGATGCCATGCTGTGTAGAATTCATGTGTGGGTGCACTTGCTGTAGCTCTACTTGCTTTGTTGTTGCTGGTAGCCCCGACTTTATAGAATGTCCACTGAAAATCCCATTCACCCTAAAGACAACTAGCAGTGCCGGCTTAGGGAGCTAGACAACACTGAGCTTCCTGTGTAAAATGCTAGTCCACCAGAAGATTGAACAGGTTAGGACAGACTCCATATCTGCCACCATGCTACTGTTAGCTCAGGTATTGCTCAGAATACAAAAAACACCTCTTCTATCATAATATATAATTATTCATCATTTCTATGAGTTATATGATGTGTACAAACACACACACACATATATACACAGTACCAGTCAAAAGTTTAGACACAGCTGCTCATACAAGGTTTCCTTATGCTTAATTTAATGCTTTGCTTTGATGAAGAGATTCCCCTTTATGGAATTATGCAGTCCACCTTAAAAACCCTCTAAAATGAAACTATAGGGGTTAAAACAGCTTCCGTAACCTGCAATGGAGGTTTGTGTAACAGGATTTTTTTCCCAAGCACTTTTAAACCTAATCTATTGTTCGCTCCCTCATGAATATAAACAATATTGAAAGGAGAACTTTTCAGTTGTGCCACAATCAAGAAAAAAAGTAGTAATTGTATATTAGTGGTGGCGATAAGGCACAAATACAGTACTGTGACACAGCTAGAGTATATGTGGTATATCAGGGTGTTTATTAATCAGACGTCTCATCAGTGGGAACTGTTAAGTGCAAGCCTACAGAGTCTTTAAGACCGCCAGAAACCTCCATCTGTCTGGGTGTGTCTTAACTTTTGATTGGTCATTTATATGAACAATTAATGGTGAACTGCAGATGTAGGTGCTTTTGGCAGGCCTACGTTTCTACTATGACTTGTCCAGTAAAGCAACATGGATGGATGAACTGTCCGCAGTGCTTAAGTCACTGGTCAGACGTCCACTGCCTGTAAAACTGCTTTACTGCACAAAAGACAAGAACTGTGACTGTGTTTGGTAAATGTGAGCTGTGTTTGGTAAATGTGAGCTGTGCTTGTTTCTCTGCGTGCAGGTGAAGGGTTATGACTTCAAAGCCGATATCTGGAGTTTTGGCATCACAGCCATAGAGCTGGCCACAGGAGCTGCTCCCTACCACAAATACCCTCCTATGAAAGTGAGTAATTGTGAAGCTTCAATTGGCCTGTGTTGGTATCGCCTCCTCGGAGGGCTAACACACACTTATGGAATAAATCGCTATCAGGAGGAGTGCTCATGGGGCACTCGTGTAAACAGTGATTGTAAACAGTATTGTGTCGTATCTAAAGGGGATGATTTGAAGTCGTAAATAACAGACTGCCTTGTGGCGTTTTGTAGGTGTTGATGCTAACCCTGCAGAATGATCCTCCTACACTGGAGACAGGCATCACAGATAAAGAGATGGTGAAGAAATACGGCAAATCCCTCAGGAAGATGATCTCGCTGTGTTTGCAGAAGGACCCGGAGAAAAGGTGACAGAGAGAATTTTATTAGAGAGTTATCTTGAGGCAGGTGTCTGATTTAAACGTGAAAGGGTGTCTGTACTGTCACTTCACAGACAGTATTATAGGGAGATATTGGGACCACGCCTCGGCCAAAAGTCCATATCAATTTATATATATATATATATATATAATTTTAATATATATACAGGGGTTGTATATGGACAATGAAACTGAAACACCTGTCATTTTAGTGTGGGAGGTTTCATGGCTAAATTGGACCAGCCTGGTGGCCAATCTTCATTAATTGCACATTGCACCAGTAAGAGCAGAGTGTGAAGGTTCAGTTAGCAGGTAAGAGCACAGTTCTGCTCAAAATACTGCAATGCACACAACATTATGGGTGACATACCAGAGTTCAAAAGAGGACAAACTGTTGGTGCACGTCTTGCTGGCGCATCTGTGACCAAGACAGCAAGCCTTTGTGATGTATCAAGAGCCACGGTATCCAGGGTAATGTCAGCATACCACCAAGAAGGACGAACCTCCACCAGCATCACGTAGTGACCTGGCCACTATCCTGCAAGAAGAATGGCTTAAACTCCCTCTGACCACTGTGCAGGACGCAGTATATGTCATTCCCAAGATGAACTGACGCTGTATTGGCCGCAAAAGGAGGCCCTGCACCATACTAATAAATGATTGTGGTCTAAAACCAGGTGTTTCAGTTTCATTGTCTAACCCCTGTGTATATATATATATATATATATATATATATATATATATATATATATATATATATATATATATATATATATATATATATATATATATATACACTTTTTTTTGTGTCGGTCTTTTTTTTTTTTTTTTTTTTTTTAGCTGTCTCAATTAAATCAGTCAAAAAAACAAAAAGAATAATTAGCCACCAGCGTTTTGATGATGCATGTTTTGTGAGAGACAAAAAGGTTTTCTGTAAGAATGCTGAGGAGCTGGGAATTTATCAGCAAAGTTAGAAATTTCCATCAAAACTGGCGGCCATATTTTGTGTATCAGAGTGCTAATAATTAGGGATGCACCAAAAAGAAACATTTTGTCTGAAACCCAAAGAAAATAGCATTTGGCTGAAGGCTGGACAACTTTTTCACCACTGCACTGCACAGCGAATATGGACTTCTGGCCGAGGTGTGGTCCTAATTTGATGTGTGTTGATGTGTGTTGATGTATGACAGTTTCGTTGTCTAGGATGTAATTTTGTTCTGGCAATCAAAATTATTCTGTCTGGAGAAAAAAAATCGCACCTCCTGTATTTCGCCGAAGAATTTTGGTTTCCGAACGTTTGGTGCATCTCTAATAATAAGAAGTCTTTTCCTTTTCTCGGATCAGTTGCTGGTATATGGTCAGTAGTTTAGGTATGTCTTTATTGTTCTGCCCTGGATAATTGATAATGATGATGATGAATCAGTCATGACTATTGTCTGTTCCTTTGTATTATTTGCATTGTGTATAGTACCAGTTTCACATGCATGCCGGAGTATTTGGCTGATACAGTGGTTCTGGTTCAGGGCTAGCACTGACTATGTCTTGTCGAAGGGAAAACTTTGAGTGCCTGAATGAAGTAATATAGAGGCTTTGTCTGTTTGTCACCAGTTACTGACTGCTGTGTTGCTTTTTTTTTTTCTTGGTCCAGGCCAACATCATCAGAGCTCTTAAAACACAAGTTCTTCCAGAAGGCCAAGGTAAACGACTTTGTTCGTTTCTGTTGGGATGGTTATGTACGTGTGTGCCGTAATTCATGTGAATGAGAGTTGAGGTCAGTTCGGCATTCCATTCATGACTGGCAGAGCACCGGGCTACTGAACAAAAGCTGGGATAAGCAGGCTCGGTGCCCCTTCCGGCTGCCTGATGCGTTCCCCGCCAACAACTGGAGTGCCTTTTCAGCAGTTTGGGCAAGCCCAGCCTGCTGTGTCTCAAGCGTGCTCCTGTGTTTGGTAGCCGGAATGTCTTGCTCTAAAACTCAAGCAGTACAGGTAGAGGCCAGCAGGGGGCCCAGATGAGCGGAATCTCAGCCAGTGTTGCAGTGGGAGAGGGAAGATTTGAAGAGGATGTGAATTACATGATATTTCATAAGCAAAGCTGTGTTTTAATAACACATTTATGCTTTCTAGCAGAACAGTGTTAGAGTCTGCACCTCTGAGGGATAAGTCACCTGACCTTTCAGTTAGCAGGGCTGGGATCAGAGCTGCTTCGTTTTCTTGTGCCCACTGAACCCATTGATCTTCAGACTGTAATTTTCAGCAAATTAGCATTTTTCACAGAGTGAAATTCTCCACCCCCCTTTCTCCTCACGACTTGTTCCATTTCCTTCTATAGAATAATGAATTTCTACAAGAGAAGCTACTACAGAAAGCACCTACAATATCAGAGAGGTCGAAAAAGGTGAGGCTCATATACGACACTAAAACATTTCATCGCCATCTTCTCAAAATTTTAACTGTTTATAATTCTGTTTTTCAAAAATATTGTAGAAGCTTTTAGAAGATATTTTAGAAGAATTTTATTCATTTAAAGTGCAGTAAAATGTTTCTTGTGTCTGACAGTAGTAATTGTGGAGTGTTTTAATCCAGTATGAATTTACTGTGCATGTAGTTTTTACAGTCTGGCAGTAATAGTTGTGGATTGGTTTTAATCCAGTATGAATTTACTGTGCATGTAGTTTTTACAGTCTAACAGTAATAGTTGTGGATTGATTTTAATCCAGTGTGAATTTACTGTGCATGTAGTTTTTACAGTCTAACAGTAGTAATTATGGATTGGTTTTAATCCAGTATATGATTTATTTACAGTGGCAGTAAGTGGGCATGTAGTAAACCATGTATGAAAAAACTGTGGTTGTACAGTCTGGCAGTAATAATTATGGAATGGTTTTAATCCAGTATGAATTTACTGTGCATGTAGTTTTTACATTCTGGCAGTAATAATTATGGAATGGTTTTAATCCAGTATGAATTTACTGTGCATGTAGTTTTTACAGTCTGGCAGTAATAGTTGTGGATTGGTTTTAATCCAGTATGAATTTACTGTGCATGTAGTTTTTACAGTCTGGCAGTAATAATTATGGAATGATTTATTTTCTTTTTGTTCTAGCCAGTTTCAATTTCAGGATTGTGAAATTTTGCAATGAATGTGACGATTTGAACATTGAACACTGCATTGGTTGTAGGAGACAGTTACTCTGTGTGTCTGTGCAGGTGAGGCGAGTTCCTGGATCCAGCGGCAGGTTGCATAAAACAGAAGATGGTGAATGGGAGTGGAGCGATGATGAGCTGGATGAGGAGAGCGAGGAAGGCAAAGCTGCTGTTGCTGCTTTACGGGTAACAGATTCACACTTGCACCCTCACATGCACACATTCATACTTTTGTACACTGTGTGGCCAAAAGTATGTCGACAGCAACCTGTGCTGTACTCTAGCCCTCAGTTCCACAACCTTGCCATATACAAGCACTGGCAGGAGAATGTGATGGATGCCACCTTTCTACAGTTCTGTTAATCAGATCTCAGCCCTGAGAGCTGCTCCTGGCAGCTAATGGTGTTGCTGTTGTACAGTGGAGATGTCCAAGAGTAGCAACAGGTACTAAGAACCCACACAAGCTGTTACTGCAGAAGTGGGGGCAGCTCCATTAATGCCCGTTGTTTTTAAACGAGCCCAGATGTCAGCGTGGTTTTGGCCATGTTTTGTTTTTTACCCCTTCTCGTGTCTCGTGTATGTGACTCGTTGGTCTGTCTCTAAACTGCAAGTTATTGTTCAGTCACTGTGTTGAGAAGTGTTTTCATTAGTAGGACTTCACAGCCGTTGGATCATTTGCAGAGGTTGTCTGTATGTGTTTGTATCTTGTCATCTGTGTTTTGTGTTCAACACTAAAGGAGCAGCCGTCCAAGTCTGTTAGTGCGCCCCGGCGACAAGTGCGCTTCTCTCAGCCCCTGGAAGTGCCCCCAGCCAGGGTTGTCCTTTTCTCCCCTCACATGCAGATGGCTTCCATAGCAAGGAAACATTCCCTCTACCAGAAATTACAGCACTGTCTGATGGAAACGGTTTGAAGCTGTGTTAGAGATGGATTTAGTTTACCTAGGGAGGTTCTGTGCCTTAAGTTAAACTTTTTTCTTTTTTTTTAATCATTGATTTTAATCCAGTGAATTTGTGTCAATGAATTTAGTGTGTGTAGTTTTACAGTCTGACAGTAAAAATTATGGATGGATTTCAATCCAGTATGAATTTATTGTATGACACCTTCAGTAACAGTAGTTTTGCTGGGATCTGCCTCAAGCTAACATAATAAAAAGACTGATGGCGGCTGAGGTAGTGGTGGTGATGATGAGGGGTGATGTAATGCTGAGGTGAAAGTTGTGGTATGACTCTTCAGTCTAGGCCATTTTTGGGAAATTATGAAAATTACACAGATACTTCAACCCCAGACCTTTGACTAAATCAAATCCTGGCAACTCGCATAGCACAACCTCCTCTGAGAAAACTCATCCAGCCATCCAGCCAGCCAGTGCTTTAGAAAGGCAAACAAAACCAGCAGACGTAGGTAAAATGAATTTGCTTGGTGCCGAAGTATGTAATACAAAGGTATCCATCAGTGACTGATACGCCATAGACAGATATATCCAGACAAGATCATCTCTGTTCAGTAAGGTGATAAACGCTGGCCTACAGCATTAGTCATTCCCTGCAGTTACTGTCATGTGAAGCTTTTCTGGCAGATTGGTTCATTTCTGGTTAATTTTAACTGAGCTCAAACTTTCAACCACTCCACCAGCATTTTTTTTTTTTTTTAAATAAACATCAACATATAAAATCTTCTCCTGCTGGTTTTCCAGTAGCAGAAAGTAAGCTGTGCCAAGCTGTTTTGCCACAAGGAGTGCTCTGCCCAGATCGTTTTCTGCAGGAGGAGCTCTGGACAGGAGGCCGTTTGTAATCGTTAAAAAAAAAAAATAAAAAACACGAAACAGTGTGTCATTCGGGGATGTGTCTTTCCTGGAAGCCATCTGTATCGCTCTGTCTGTTTTGACGGCTCACACTTATTAAACTATTGTTACATGTTTTAACCAGCCAGTGTGAAATCAATTAACTGCTGAATAATCGTGATGTGGGTGGAGCACTAACAAACACACTAAGGTCCTTGAATTACAAGCATATTGCACACTTTTGTTTCTAAAGGCATCTGTTTGAACGGAAAGGCCTGGTGGGTTTTATAGTCTAGTACACTTCTTCTGAGTACACTGGGACGTAATAACCGACTTGCTGTTGTTTTGTTCCATATGTGGTGATGTTACCCTGATAGACCAGCCTGTCAGTGCAGCCTGACACTGATTAATGCCCACTGTATATTGGCTGGTTCTTATTGATGGATAAATATGCACTTTTTAAAAATAGGACTTATTATTAGTGTAAAAGCATCTGTAGAAATTCCAGCCAGTGTTGGTCGTTCTAGTACTTCTCTTGGTTATTATTTGGGGCTTTTATTTGCTAATTAAACGTGATAAATTGCGTGTTTTTTGCTGCTTTTGTCAGTTCGCTGCTTGTCGATTTATCCAAGGACCTCTCCATGACCCTGCTAAGGGTAGTCTGTCCCAGGTGACCTTTTTAAAGGTGAATTTGAATGAGAAGGTAGCAGATGTGGACACTATCGGACCAATATGGCGCACTGAAGCCAGGTGCACCCTGCACCACTGTGGATGGTGTTAAGGGTCAGTCTTGGAAAATGTGATATGGTGATATATAATTGCCGGGAAGGAAATTTTCTATCATGTGGACGTGTTAACGAGGCAACTTTAACAGCCCTGTTATTATGTAATTAACCGTATGTAGTAAAGTCTGGTTATTCATAAATGATTCATCAGTGGTCACAGTGGGTGTTAAAAACAAGCTCTTATTGATATTTATTTAAATCTTTCGGTTAAGTCAGTTAAATCTCTTCATTACAAAAATCCAGGAAAGTCCTCGTGATCAGTTTATTGATGGCTATTTAAAGCTGCAATTGCCCACTTGGTATTAGTTCAGGTGTCACAAGCGTGTAGTGCATACACAGTAAGAGCTTACACGAGCCATATCTGTTTGGAGCACCAATATTTTAAGAATTATTGAATTATAGATGAACAAAGTGCTTTACATCCAGAACAGATTTGAGATGGGACCTGCTCATGGATCAGTTATATGATATTCTTTATGGTTGAGCCTCTGTAATAAGGCAGTGAATAGAGTGTCGTACAGTTTAGATCGGCCGGTCTGATCATTTAAAGCTGACGAGCAGTCCCTTCTCTAAAGCTCGTGTCTAACGTCTGTCAAGCATTTCTTATTGAAAACTGATTTACCACCACAGATTATCCTGTTGCGTCGTTAGTATTGTTGGCTGAAATAAATAATTAGATTGCTGGAGTAATGGTTCACAATTTTTAACAAGACATTTTAACATAACCATGACAACGCCAATAACGTATCTATAGATAGCATATTAGTAAATCTGCATTCAAGCCCCGGCCTCTTATCCACTGGTGACTGCGGCTCCCTGAGAGCAAAAGAACGAAACCTCGAGTGCAACCAAGACTCGAGTTAAGCTCGTCCTTCTCTGATTGACACCAGACTGCAAAATATTAACACTAAGGATATAACAATACTGAAAATACGAAGAAATGGACAGAACGTAGCCTGCTAATGGACACAAGCATTAGATTAACCAGTGATGACCGATGACTCCTGTTATTTTACATGTTGTACGAAGCTTATCAGTGTAATAAACGAGTATCAGATCTATCACAACTGTGACTAAACGCTACACGCAACAGCTAATCTGTTTCTCGGCATTACATTTACAATTATGGCATTTATCTGACGCTCTTATCCAGAGTGACCTACATAGGTATTCATGTTACAGGTAGGCCAGTGTAGTGTTAGGAGTCTTGCCCAAGGACTATTGGCGTAGAACAGCATAGCCGCTCAGACCAGGATTCGAACCCCGGTCTCCCACATGTGGTAGTGGTTCCAAGGTGGGTAGTGGTGTTATCCGCTGAGCTACACCAACCACATCTTTTTCACGTCCATTGTTAATAGGGATGTACAGCTTTGTTTACCCATCAACAAAATAAATAAAAACGAATAAAGATAATAAAGAGTGGAAGTGTATAAGTAAATAAATATGCCTTATTATGAATTATGCAGATGTTATAGTGTGTAAGAGTTTTCAAAACCTGTACAGTATTACTCACCACTGTGCTTGCTATGCTGATTAGTCCCAAATGCCGACAGCACGTCTGTATATACAGTGTATGGACGTGAAACATGACCGGCCAGTCAGTGCTAATGATGAACAGCAATTGTAATTACAATGTCGCTGAAGTTCATCATGAAGGCCATGCTGAGCGTCTAGTATATGCCCTGTTTGGTGGGTTACAAAAAAATAAAATAAAATAAAAAGTTTTGGAAATTCCCTGTCGGTTTGCTGGGTTAACGCTGATCATACTCGTCTTGCAAAATAAGCTTGTGTAAACAAAAGTGTGCGGTGAACACACACCACACATTTGTCGTTTAACTCCGCCTGCTGTACTGAAAAGCTTCCGTTTAAAGGACCTTCTAGCGATTTTCAACCGAACCTCTGTCTGGTTGTATCTGTAGCTTCCAGTTCATTACCACAGTCTGTAATTTGCAGGTGCTTACAAAGAAAATACACAGCACCTGCCCATTTCCTTTTGTTTACAGCTATTATTTCAGGTTTCTGGTTCGTAAGTGAAACGATTGTGTTTGGTAATCACTCCTGAGCTTTAGATAACACGGTAGAGGTGTTAAATCGCTGGAGTGTTCCTTTAAAAGCTGATGATTATAACATCATGAAATAATCTTCACTATTTTCCATGTTATAAAATAGTTTCTAATGTTAACCCCTCAACTGTTTCTGTCCTCTTGCAGTCACCGAGAGTAAAGGAAGGGTCCCAGAACTCAGAGGTGGGTGTTGACTATTTCGTTCAGCTTGCTCCTAACTGTGTCTTTTCAGCTAAAGCAAGTTCATGGTCATTTAGTCTATTTGTGTAATTCCAGCCTTTTCAGCCAACAGAGCCTTTTAGCAGTCACCTCCAGGCTGGTGTTCCCGGCCAGGCTGAAATACCTCAGCCTGGTGGTCAACCTGCGCAGCCCAGTGCCCCTGCACAAGCCCTGCCTGTTCCCGCCACCCCTGCTCAGGTAAAACAGGCCCATACACCGTACTACTGTCCTAATCGGAGTACCTTTCGTTCGCCAAGTATGTTGAATGACCTTTAACCTACTGAACAGATCAGACCAACACACAGACTTGAGTTTATGAGGGATAATAACGCTAGAGATATTTCTGTTTTATAATTATATATTTATTGTAGAGTTATTTCAGCCTGATGGAAGGCAGAGATTGAAAGACACTGCTGGAGTTCTTATCACCCCTCCATTTTACCCCACAGGCCCCGGTCCCTGCAAGTGATGCCGGTAAATCACCCATCAGCTTGGTATTAAGGTTGAGGTAGGTGGTGTGTGTTTGTTCGTCCTTGTAATTACTACTGCTGTAGCTTAACTGTTGGGCTTAGTTGTAAGTCACATGGTGTGCGTGTGTGTGTGTGTGTGTGTGTGTGTGTGTGTGTGTGTGTGTGTGTGTGTGTGTGTTAGTTAAATCATGTTGTTCTCCCAGCCATCAATCATTAACGGGCTGTGCTGTTATTTATATGGCTTTTGCACGTCACCGTGAAGCATGACCTACATTACTTTCATGCTCCTTTCTGCAACAGCTTTTAAGAAAAGACACTATACACCGGCTTCTTGATGATCGTGTTACGTCTGAGAAATGCCTGGCCTATATACCATTTAGATGACAAATCCATGCAATGCTTAGGAGCTCCTAATAGTGAAGGCTGATTTTTTTTTTCTCGCTTTGACGGAAGTGTTTAATGTAGCATGTAAACTCTGAGTACCGTTCACTCCTAAGTCGCATTTCTAATTCAATGCTCTTATGATGTCACGCAAACTACGGCATTTACGTGTAACCTACTGCAGGTTAGCCCCACCTGCTTACACTGAGCTTAGAAGGAGTGATGTGAAGGAGACACAATACAGGGCAGCCAGTCATAGCTCTTAGATCATAGCTCTTCTACATACATCAGCTTTAAAAGCACAATAAAAAAGACTCCAGGATTAAAGAGTGGTTGAAATGTCTACGTCGGAATGATGATGAAATATGTTTTTTGGTAGCTAACAACCATAAAACAACCATATAAGTGGCCTTTAGGATAAAAAATATGAAACGTGGGCCTTTTTGCATTTCACAGGTTTTTGCTAAGTGTTGTTTGAGTTGTGAGGGTTTATTTGTTTGCTCTGAGATTGAGCGTTCTTAAATTAGTCTATACAGCATTAAATCACACCGGGATAGATGGGGAAGAGACATCAGTGACTTTGCTGTGCAGTTTTCTGGAATGTATATTTGGAAACATGGATTTGATCACCTGTGCACATCTCTAGTTCAAACACATCTGTTCATAAGTGACACCTTTTCTCTCATTTGCTAAGTGTTGTTTGAGTTGTGAGGGTTTATTTGTTTGCTCTGAGATTGTTTTTGTTTGTTTGTTTATAAGTGACATGTTTTATATGGGTATTATTTAGGATGTGAATTTTACATTTGAAAATTGAATCTTCCCAGCCGGTAAAGCTCTGTTTAGCTGAAGCTACCTGTGGTCTGTAATTCTCATCAGACATTTTAGCTCTTTAAAAATATGTGTTGTTGGTTATTAGTGGTAAGCATGGAAAGCTGTTAAAGGAAGCCCTTTGTTACTCCCTGCTGGGTGTATCCACTGTTGCTACCTCTTGTAGCTGGTAGAATGTGGAGCGTTTATTTGCGGGTGAATGTAGATGGAAAGCTTTCCTCACCTCATTACTCTCTTCACTTACTCCGCAGGAACCTAAAGAAGGAGCTCAACGACATACGATTTGAGTTCATGCCTGGCAGAGGTAAGAGGATTTTCAGGTGCCAGAATGTCTGAACAGATTCGGCTTCTGTATCAGTTTGCCTAAAACCGTCGTTTAAAATAAAGCTGCATATTAAGCAATTACCAGACAATGGCTACGGGGTTCAGGTTTACTCAGTTAAACTAGTATACCAGCTTAACTAAGTAAACCTGAACCCTGTAGCCATCGTCTGGTGGCTTTTATACTGGATATTATTTTCCTGTATGTGTTAGTCATGTTACAGGGACAGGTCAGATGGTAGGTGCTTGCTAATTCATGGCGTATGCGTTTGTATTTAGTAAAAGGATATCGACAGCAATGTTAATAAGAACTTTAAGTGGAAGCATGCACAAAACTGGTACAACCAGTCTGGGTGATGCCAGATAGGCTGGCGGACTAGGCGTTTTCTACCTGTTTCTATAATTTTTAAAACAACGTTCTTGCATTTGTCTATACAGCATTAAATCACACTGGGATGGATGGGGAAGAGACGTCAGAGACTCTGCTGTGCAGTTCTCTGGAATGTATATTTGGAAACATAGATTTGATCGTCTGTGCACATCTCTAGTGCAAACACATCTGTTCATAAGTGACACCTTTTCTCTCATGTGTTTATTTATTTATTTGTTTTTTGTTCTCTTTCTCTCGCACTGTAGACACCGCAGATGGAGTGTCCCAGGAGCTGGTGTCAGCAGGCTTAGTAGATGGAAGGGATTTAGTTATAGGTATGTATATGTGTCTGTGTAATGTGTATACGGTCTTTTCTGCAAAAGGGTGAGTGTGGGGTTTCTAGTTGCGCAGGCATGCTGTCCCTTGGGGGATAAAATTGGACAGTGGCCACATTTAAGCACCACTGACCTAATTGACCTCATCGCCCCTTTTTGTCATTCCAGTTGCTGCTAATTTGCAGAAGATAGTTGATGAGCCTCAAACCAATAAGAACGTCACTTTCAAGCTGGTGAGTAAAGGTGTCATAGCACCGCTGCTGTAGCTACGGTGGGCTCAATATTGGCACCATACTTAAATGCTTCAAGTTCATCATGTTACAGAAAGCAGAATGTCAGTCCAAGGTAGCATTTACTTTGAACAGACCGTTTCAAGTCTGCCATTTCCATCTTTTTAGCCGAGTATTTTTTAAAGGCGACTGATCGTTTTTATTTGAGCAGTGTCTTTGGAGACTCTTTCAGGTTTGTGTAAACGTGGCTTTCCATTAATGAATACTCCTAGTGCAGTCTTGTTGGAATTCCCCTCCAGGCTTTCTTGACGCAAGGAGTCAACCGTCAAGTTGTTATAGTATCATTTAGTTTAACATTGTACATGGGGGCATTTGGTGGCCTTCTCTGGGCCCACTCATCCATGTGGAAGGCGCACTGAAACCATCCCTGACCATAAACATGCTGATTGTCTTCCCTGGGGCGGATATGGTCTTCCAGCAAGACAATGCTACACATCACATGGCAAGAGATATCCAACGTTGGTTGGATTAGCATGGCCAAGAGTTCCAAGTACTACCCCGGCCCCCTTATTACCCAGATATGAACCCAAGTGAGCATCTGTGGGACCCTGTGGATCCTCCCATGCATTATCCAGCACCTGTGGGATGCACTGCAGTCAGCATGGCTCTAGATACCTGTGACAACCTACCAGGACCTTTCTGAGTTACTCCCAGCCTGTCTAGGTGCTGTCTGGGCTCCGCATGGTGCTTACTCTCCTGAGTGACTCAACTGTGTAACATCATCATGCACCATTTACTTAATAAAGCAACTTCAGTGACTTCAGTTGGGTAAGGTTCTTAAATCTTGTTCATATGTAATGAGACGGGATCCTCTGTGTTTTCAGGCATCCGGTGTGGAGGGCTCCGAGATTCCAGATGACGTCAAACTGATGGGATTCGCTCAGCTCAGCATCAGTTAAAGTTTGCCTCCACGTGGGGACCATGACTTGCCTAAAAATGTGAAAAAACAAAAACAAAAAAAAAAAAAGCGAAACAAAAAAAAAAACACCAACAGAATGACATATTCGTACTTAACCTCCCCTTTTCTTTTTCTAAGGCCCCTCAGATACCACTGCTGCCAAAGAAACAGTACAGTTACGTCAGCCCATAGGATTTAACGAAACTTCCCGGCTGTGGAAGGCAGTGGGGAAGACAGGATATTGTAATCTATAGGAATCTCTCAATTAAAGTTTACAATGTATATGTAGAAGGATGCAATTTTTCAACACCTACCAGGTATAACCTTATGTTCTTTCTTTTTTTTTCTTTTTCGTTTTCCTTTTTATGTTCCTGTAACATGTCCGACATTTGCACAATCTGAACTAACACCCTAAAATCTTGATAAACTAAACATTGCCTTATATTCGATAGAGCTACTGAATGCATGTCCGACAGGGGAGAGCAGTTCCCTCATGAGTTGCTGAGTTTATCATGGAAATGAGCAATTGTGGTTTCAATTATTATGGCTAACCTTTTTACTCGTAGTTCTTTCTTTTACTTTTTTTTTTTTTTGGTTCTTTGGTCTGGAGGGAAGCAACTAGAACATTGCAGAAGAGAGGAGTGCCCTATGACCCCACCCCCCCCTCCCTCACCCCCACCAGCATGAAAACTTATTAGCCTTATCTTGGTGAAAAAGTCTATTTTGAAAGCACTCTGGAATCTCTCGGATTCCCTCTGGTGTTCTTAGGCACCCCTTTAGGTCCTTATTGCTTTCTCGGCTGCTGTATAGAAATTCCACGTCCGCGTGATGCACTGGTTATTATTACCACACTGCAGATGTTCTGTGTTCTGTTAGCAGCCACCTACATGACACACGCTCTTGCGCCTATTTGAACGTGGAAACCGTGTATCAGAGTCACTAGCACGTTGTGCCGTCACTTCCACAGAAATCTTGCCAAGAAAAAAAAAAAAGCCCTTGGTTTTAAATATTCAGCCCTAAATTTTAGGTTTGCAGGTTTTAGCTCAGTTCTTGTGTACAGTCTTGTGTGGAAACGTTGCAAGTAAACACCATTCAGACTTATTTCTTTCCTTCCAAGCACTTCTACACAACCTCCGTACGTGTCACGAGAAAATAAATGAAACCTTGTGCTACTCCAATAAATTAAGTTATTGGTTTTATATCACGACCGATGTTATTCCTGTTGGGTGTTTGTCTGGTGTTGGCTTTTGTCTGTTTTTTGGAGTCTGTTTCTCATTGGCTGATGTGGCTGAACCAGTACTTGATTGAATCTTCTCTTGTCTGTAAATAACGTGATTTTGGGGTTTGATTTAGCCTTTTTTTCTTTTCTCTTTTCTTTTTTTTTATGGGTTTGTTTCACTCATTGCCTTTTCGTCCGGTGGAGGGGCGTGACACTGGCTGCCAAAGGACACCAAGTTTCGGCTCTTTAGTTTTGTCTGTGCCCTCGTCCGTGCAGGTGTGGCTGTTTCCTTTCAGTGTGGAGGACGTCTGTCTAATGTTTTCCAGCTCGTGTGCGCCGCCCGTAGTTCAGGATTTAGTGCAGCTACTGTAGCAGTGGAACAGTAACATTTAGAGCGTTACAGTTATGGGGCTGCACAATATGGACAAAACTCCACTTTGAGGGTCTTCAGAGTGGTCAACCTGTCTAACTTTGGCCCTGATATTGGGAAATTGCTAGTTTGACAACCCATAGAAGCCACTGTGATCCTTGTCTGCAGTGTAAGAGAGCGTCATTGCTGTCACTCTCTCTGGGTGGGTAGGGTGCCTCTCCTTCTCCCCTATTACTTAATGTGATGCCTGCCAAAATGGGCATCTGCCAGCTCCTCCAAGTTGGGTGGAGCGCCATAATGATAGCAGCAGTTCTGAAAGATACAGCAGCACTTCACATGTCTCGGTCAGAGTACATGCCTGACTTGGCGGTGTAGTGTGATGAGGGAGACCTAACTAGACCAACAGTGACTATAAATTGACGAATACAAATGCAGTGGCTTTACTCTGCAGGCACAGAACTTCGTCCAGGATTCCCATTTAATCCATTCATACGATCGGAATGTCTAAATTCGTGTGCATTATTCATTTAAAGTGATGTTGATTTGTAAGCATGTGAAATGCTGTGCTGTTGAGAGCAGTGCTTGCTAACCATGCTAACAGTACCATGGTGGAGAACTCTTCAGACCTGACGAGTATCGGTTAGGTGCAAAAATCTAATAGAAGATCAAAGATGTTATAGTTTCTCATTATTTAAAAGAGCATTCTGTTAAGCTTGTCCAACCTAGCAACAGTTGCTATGTCACATCCACACTGAGCCGGTGTGGATGTAATACGATTAAAGATTGCCTTGTATTATTGACGTTTGGTGCATGGTGTAAACGCTCTGTTTCTTCTGAACATGCGTGGGAACACCGCAGGAACGTCAGATTTGGAGCACTGTAATATACAGTTGCACAAAAACAATTTTTTTTATGCTCATTTGCATATTTCAGCCTTGAACAATTTAAAAATTGGGAAACAGCGTATTGTGCAGCCCTATGTGACCCACCCGAAACACTAGCACTTATCTAAACATATCAGATGCTATTCGTCAACACGGGAGCTTTTTAGTCATCTACACAAACTCATGCAGCGTTCCTAATTGGTCTGTGTGATACAGCTAACTCTGGTGACACAAGACCTGCCCTTCCAAACAGCCTGGCTGTACTGTCCTCACAGTTTGAGATCTTTCTGTACTTTGTTGCAGGAATTTGAAAGAGAATTTGAGATCGGCTTTGAGTATTAACGCTGCTGTTGTGGCTTACATCACTAGTGTACAGATCCAGGTCCTGGAAGTTTTTGGAGAAGTGGATTACTCCCATTGTTTCCCCATGCGGATAGTTGTACCCCTAAGTCCAGTTCTTTGGATTTGATGATGTTGGAGATTCTCAGAAGAAGAGCTGCACGTAATAAGTAGCCTCTAGTTTCCGTCAACTTTCTCTAGACATTGTGAGCAGAGCATTAACGTTTTGTGGTGGTTCTTGATTCCAATATCAATTCACTAACAACGTCCAAAGTATTCTGAGTGAATGCCCATGTACAACAGATACTCAGAACACTCCAATCGGTAGATGTACATCGTTAAATTAGGCCTTATGTGAAATATGTAAGGTTACGATCTTAGCCTTGTGTTCTGATGTGGTGTTGTAAATCCCGTTCAGAAATAAATCTGTACACAAATGAAACGTGTAGTGCCATTCACCAATATTCAGCCGCTATGGCTTGAATATGTGAATATTGATCTTTTTGATCTTTTGTGTGGAATATAAAACGGACCCCACTTAAATATTGGAATCCTTGGTCTCTTTATTTTGCTGTAAACCCCCATCCCCCCACCAAACTACCCCACCCTACCCCCTTCCTTTTTACTTGCTGAACTGTATTATAACGATGCTGTAGTATTTGGACAGACTACCTTCACACTCAAATTATTATAGGCAATAACACAAAACTGTAATATATTTAATTTTTTTTTTCATTATTAGGTTTTTATTTTCGTTTCACTCGTTCTTGCTCTTGTTGGTTTTGAACTTCGAAGCATGTTTCTCTGATTATTTTAAAACAATAAAGAATGAACATATCAGCTCTCCTCGCTGTTTGATTCCGAATGGGAAGGATGCGGATGACTGCCCGAGTGTTCCTCAGCCACGTTGAACATAAATGGAGCCTTTTATAAGGGGACTAGTGTTCATTATAGGAGCGTTATGTAAGATCATGCAAGCTGTGAAATTCATACTCCACACTGTCCCTCCTCCCCCTCTTCACCCTGAGCAAATATGGCCAATTCAGCATCAGACTCCGCTCTGCACTGTGTTGAAACATTTACATTTAAGGCATTTAGCAGACGCTCTTATCCAGACACCTTACAGCTGTGCTTAGTGTTCCGTTGGATAATATTCCAGCTAGTAGGAAGTTTAGAGCCTAAAACTCACCACGAGCTCAGACGCTGCCCGAACGGGGGGCCAGTGCTGGTACCTAGAGATTAATACACAGGCATAGAGCAGGTAAAGCATTACCTGGCAACCCCAGCCCAGTGCTCATTCCTATAGAGGAGAAAAGGTCATTATAAGTGCAACACAATACACACAATTTACACCTCTACTAGAGCTCATTCACTTAAGTGCATTACGAAGAGATGGGTCTTCAGTCTGCGTTTGAAGACCGCGAGAGACTCCGCTGTTCTGACGCCCAGTGGGAGTTCATTTCACCATCTGGGAGCCAGGACAGAGAAGAGTCTGGACGCTTGTCTTCCATGAGTCCTCAGGGATGGCGGTTCGAGACGAGCTGTTCTTGAAGCTCGAAGGGCTCGAGGTACAGCTCGACTCTTCACCATTGCCATAAGGTAGGGAGGCGCTGGTCCATTCTTGGCTTTGTAGGCCAGCATCAGAGTTTTAAACCTGATGCGGGCAGCAACAGGAAGCCAATGAAGGGAGCGCAGCAGTGGAGTGACGTGGGTGAACTTCGGAAGGTTGAAGATGAGACGGGCTGCAGCGTTCTGAACAAGTTGCAAGGGCCTAATGGCCCGCAGAGGAAGACCAGCCAGGAGCGAGTTGCAGTAGTCTAGCCTTGAAATGACCAGAGACTGGACCAGCAGCTGGGTGGCCTCCTGAGAGAGGAAGGGTCGAATCCTCTGGATGTTGTAGAGGAGGAATCTGCATGACCAAGTCAGGTTCGCTATATGAGCTGAGAACGATAACTGGCCATCCAGAATCACTCCAAGACTTCTTGCATCCTCAGTCGGGATAATCGAGTTCCCCAATGAGATGGCAAGATCACAGTGAGGACCTGTAGTGCTGGGGATGAACAGCAGCTCAGTCTCAGCTCAGAATCCTAGAGTGTAAATTAGCGCATACTCATCAGAAAAGTTAATCTGTAATATAATAACCTGCGTACAAACGTGAAACATTGACGGGACCAGTGAAGGTTTCTGGTAAATGAATGAAGCTTTGAGTTTTAATTTTGTTTATTAGCTGAACCTGGTTTGACTTTTAAAGGCTATTGATGTTTATGATGCACCGGGTGCTTTATTAGGTACAGCAGCCTAAATCTACATCCATTTAATCAGCTACATGTACCAGAGAGGTGCTTACTGTCCTTTTGTTTCTTGGCACGTTTTGTTATTCCTGTTTTGAATGGTCTGACACAGCAGTGTTGCTGGACACCTCACTGTCACTCCTGGACTGAGAATAGTCCACCAGCTAACAGCACCCTGTTGTGGACGTCCTGTGGGCAGCTTCCTGTGACCACTGATGGATGACTAGAGGATGACGACCTCAAACTTCGCAGTAACAGATGAGCTATTGTGACTTTCTACAAGGTGGGCCAGCAAGGTAGGAGTGTCTGTCTGATTGAGTGGACTCGGTGTTTAAACACTCCAGCAGCACGGCTGTGTCTGATGCACCTCGCAGAGTTCCAAGGAAAAAGGCACAGCTGTCCAAAAAGAGCATTACTGCTGATCTGCAGTTTGCTATAGGTCATGGAGACGAATCAGAGGGCTTTTGGAAAAATCCGTTGTGTGTGGAGTCCAGACTAGAACCTTCTCCTTTAAACTAGAGGTGCAGTAACCAGAGAAACTAAAACACTGCATTCCAACATGAGAACTTTATCCCGTCTGTGAAACATGATGGTGGTAGTATCATGGTTTCACGGGCCTGTTTTGCTACATCTGGGCCCAACCTCCTCACCCTTATTAATGGAACAATTAATTCTACAGGACACTGTCAGGACATCTGGTTGTGGGCTGAGTCGCAAGGAGCGTCCATAAGCAAGAGCAGGAGTCAATTCACCAAAGAATGGTTAAAGAATGAAGTCTGATTTAGAATGGCCATGTTGAAATAGAAATACAGTGGAAGAGCCGGAAATCAGAAAGCCCACTAGCATCCCAGAGTTGGAGGCGACGTGCAGGACTGATCAACAGTTACTGGAAACACCAGGTGCTGAAATCAGCGGATCACATACGTCCACTAAATGCCAAGTTGAGTCATTTATACAGGGCCTTTTACAACAGATGTTGTCACAAAGCAGATTTCCAGACAATCCAGGTCCAAGTCCTCGATAAGCAAGACAAGGGCAACAGTGGCAAAGAGAAACTGCCTCAGAGTAAGAGGAAGAAACTTTTGAGAGGGACCAAGACTCCTCTGACCATCACCAAATAACAAAACAAGCACAAAAAGCATAAATATGTGTGTATATGTTATAGAGAATAACTGATAACGATCCGATTCCTATAAGAGTAACAGTAAGTAGTAGGCCAGTAACCAGTGAGTCCAGTGACCACTGTAAGAATATTTATAACTCCTGCTAGAAGCCTGCAGTGATGATCGATTAGCACGAGAGTAGAGTACGAGAAGCGTGCAGTGTTTTATGTGAGGCAGAGGAAGAAATGTCTGATTAGTTTTGAAAGGGAAGGAAAAGAAGTCTGATTAAATATCAGGATCGTTGAATGGGTCTGTGGGATGCAGGTGTGATATTAAATCATTTCCTCAATAAATGAACCCAGTATATTTTGTCTCGTGTGTTTATGGGCTTCCTTTATCTGTTGTTGGGTGTTTATGTTAATATTACTCTGCCGTGTGGGACAGCTTATTCATTATAGTGTTAGAATGAGGAGGGACATTAGTGTTAATAGAATTTCATTTAAATAGCCTGAGAATTTAACAGACAGAACAAAGCGGCCGGTTTCCTGCAGCTTGACTCGGTCTAAACAGCGCCCCCGTGCGGCGAGCGCACAGAACTGCAAGTTTCAAAGTTTATTCCACAGGTGAACTCTGAAGCTCCACATCGCTGGAGTTCATTCTCAGCCCACTTCATGGTCCTAAAGCTCCTTAGTTCACCAGACAATGTTCAATAGGAACACTCTTCCTAAAAGTTCAGTTGAGCTTTTAGCTTTTACTTTACACACTCTCTCTCTCTCTCTCTCTCTCTCTCTCTCTCTCTCTCTCTCTCTCTCTCTCTCTCACCCCCCCTCCCCACCTCTCTCTCCCTCTCCTCTCCCCACTTTCCCTCTCTCCCTCTCTGTCCATATACTGTGGTGATATAATAGATAACAGCACGTATGACAGGTTTAAACATTAATTTGCTGTCACTCAAAGCGATTTAAGTGCGGAGGAAGGCCACTCTGCTGCTCCTGCTCTGTGAAGATGATCAGCTTCACTCAGATCCTCTCCGAGGTTGGAGAGTTTGGTGCTTTTCAGAAGCGCCTGCTGCTGGCTATATGCATCCCCAACGTCTTCACAGCTTTCCACATGTTCAGCCAGGTCTTCACTGGCCTGTCCTTCACACACTACTGCAACACAGACTGGATCCTCAAGCAGGGGCCAAACCTGACCCTCCAGCAGCAGCTCAACCTGACCATCCCCACAGACCAGGAGGGCAAGTATGACAGCTGCAGCATGTTCTCTCCTGTGGACCTCTCATTGGAAGATATCGAAGCTTTTGGATTAAATGAAACATCGAAGTGCACAGATGGCTGGGTTTACGAGACTCCTAAGGGAGGCAGCAGCTTGATATCAGAGGTAGGCTCATGGATTTGGCAGTCAAGCATTGGCATTGTGTTATATGGGTTTGTGGGACAGGTTTAAGGTCGGGCGATATGATAGTAGGTTACCAGTATCGTGATAAATTGTGTCCCGGTACATTTTCTGAGTATATGGTCAGTACTTAAAGAACACTGACTAATCTTTCATCTCTAACTGAGCAGATTGTAAAACACAATGATAAATTCATTTTTATAGGATCTTTAATGTGGCCCTGCAGGTCCTGTTTTGTCTGTTCCAGCTTATTAAATACGTCATTAAACATGTTCTGTGATCTCTACATAGAAGGTATGTGGCTTTGGTCCAGGTGAAAATGCCCAGATGTGGTTTTACACATTGTCCCTAAAACAAAACAAGCTGTTTACCTTTTATGGTGTGCTCATGAATATTTTATTGAGCTCTGCTTTAATTGGCTGGCAACATGCTAATACAGACATATATTCTGACATATAATTATGTGTATATATATATGTATATATATATGTGTATATACACAATTATATGTGGGAATATATGTCTGTATGTATATATATATATATATATATATATATATATATATATATATATATATATATATATATATATATATATATATTTATAAAATTAATTTTGGTTTACTTTAAATATATATAAATTCGCTGCCTTCTCATTACCACACCAGAGTAAAACTCTGTTAGAAATGTGTTATTATATACACTATTTACACTCATCATAAAAAATCGCTGCACCCAGAAGGAATCAACCCTCAGGAATGAAACTTGGTGGGTATTTTTGACATTGTGAGACTGATTGCGAAAGATTCAAGTTTCATGCCCGGGGCCTCATCTCTCTACCTGACTGACCCAAACAGTGATGTCCTCCACGAGCCATCCTGTAAATGCCAACCCTGCCAGACGCAGGCCCGTGTGCATGCAGGCCGTCACCACAAAGACTGCAATGGTGTCGTACCAGACTGTCATGGAGTGACTCTGGTATGAATGGCAGTGCATGATCTTCATCATCATGTTGGGTGGAGACAACCAACGAATCTGTGTGTAGGCACTGTGGTCAGCACCATGATGAAGGGTTTGTTGTCGTGGGTCACATGTCCAGAAGGCCTGGTGTCGCTCCACAGGACACTCTCTTATGTACTGCATAGCTGTGGGCAGCGACAGCTCACATAGATGCTACAGAAAGCAGCGGCAGGTCAAAAATATCTAGTAGTCGTTTGGATTTGGAATAGGAAAACACTTTAGAGCCTTTAATTGGATTAATTAATCTGTTTCCGTGGGCAACAGCTTCTTATTTCTTAGACAGCCATGTGGAAGAGGTATCCTGTGACTTGAACTGTTGTGAATTGTACAGATCGCGTTTCCAGCTGGTGTGAACCCACAGGATCAGGACTAAACAGCTGTGTGGCCATAAGAACACCTCCTGTTAATGACAAAGGTCCGATTCTTGAGCTGACCACCTGACTGTACTGAACAACCAGGTCATCTCATCAATGGATTTGTTTTTCCCTGATGGTGAGGGCATGGTCCAAGGCGACGATGCTGAGATTCATCATGCTCTGATTCTGAAAGAATGCTTCAGAGAGCATGAGGAATCACATGCTCGACCACCACAGACACTCCTTAACCCCACTGCAAGTCTTTAGGATGTGCTGGAGAAGACTTTATAGAATGGGTTGACTCTCCCATCATCAGTGCAGGATCTCAGCCCAAGCGAAATGCCTGCTCTGGAAGGAAACAAGTGTCGAGACATTGGAAAAGGTGGCATAACAATGCCACTGTGAATGCATGGCTAAGCTAAAAGCGGTCCAACTAAGTTTTAGAGTGTGCAACTTTCTGCACTCAGTGTCCATTTTATCAGCTCCACTTACCATGTAGGTGCACTTGATAGTTCTACAGTTACCGACTGCAGCCCATCTGTTTCTCTGTATACTTTCCCCAGTTTAGTTCTTCAGTGGTCAGGCCCCCCAAAGGACCACCACAGAGCAGGTATTATTTAGGTGGTAGATCATTCTCAGCACTGCTGTGACACTGCCATGGTGTTGGTGTGTTATAGTATGAATTGTGCTGGTGTGAGATGAATGTTGTATATCTGATGATGATTACCCGGACACTCAGATGCACATGGTATGTGGCTAATCTGTGAGAATGACCCTGTTCTATATGTACTCTGGCTCCTTCTGCCTTTTCAAAACGTCCTCTCCTCCTTTCTTCCCCTCACAGTTTAACCTGGTATGCGACAGTAAGAATCTAAATGAGGCCTCCCAGTCTATCTACATGGCTGGACTTCTTGTTGGAGCAGTGGTGTTTGGGCCAATGGCAGACAGGTATGTATGGTCCCTAATCATGTTTAGTCTCTGTGCTGCATGTGGGGCATAGGAAAACATCTGGCTAGTTTGTAAAGCTGGAAGGGGAGGGTGTGCAGTCTTTGGTTAAATAGCAGGATCGTCGGTTGGGTTAGCGGAACATAGGTGAAGCTTCCAAATAGCATAGGACAGCATAAAGCTCCATGGTGGGCAAATTGGTCAGTAATGCAGGAAGCAGTGGGCACCCAGTCAAGGCAGATTAAGCTTCCAGTTATCCTAATGGCTACACAGAGATGTTTGTAGTTCTTGTAGTTTACTTTATTTCTACTAGTAAAAAAAAAAGCCATATTGTAAGTCATAGTATGAGATAGTAAATTATTATTATGAGATCATAAACTATTATTATTATGCGATGATAAATTATTATTTTGAGATAGTAAATCATAATTATGAGACAGTAAATTATTATTATATGATAAATTATTATTATGCAATTATAAATTATTATTATGCGATAGTAAATTATTATTATGGGATAGTAAATTATTATTATGGGATAATAAATTATTATGTGATGGTAAATCATAATTATGAGACAGTAAATTATTATTATATTATAAATTATTATTATGCGATTATAAATTATTATTATGAGATAGTAAATTATTATTATGGGATGATAAATTATTAATATGAGATAATAAATGATAAGTATGAGACAGTAAATTATTATTATATTATGATAAATTATTATTATGCGATTATAAATTATTGTTATGAGATAGTAAATGATAATTATGAGACAGTAAATTATTATTATGCAATTATAAATTATTATGGGATGATAAATTATTATTATGAGATAGTAAATGATTATTATGAGATAGTAAATTATTATTATGGGATGATAAATTATTAATATGAGATAATAAATGATAAGTATGAGACAGTAAATTATTATTATATTATGACAAATTATTATTATGCGATTATAAATTATTATTATGTGATTATAAATGATTATTATGAGATAGTAAATTAGAATTATGAGATGATAAATTATTATTATGAGATAGTAAATTAGAATTATGAGATGCTAAGCCATAATTAAAATAGTAAGCCATAATTATGAGATAGTAAGCCAAAATTATTGGAGAGTCATAATTAAAAGATACTTTCTCCAGTGCTACGAATAAGACCTGACTGTGGTTTAGGGAAGGTGAGAGAGGTTTTGGGAGTGTATTTGTGAAACGGTTTAGGCTGTTTATAGAGTAGGTAAAGTTTTTGCCCAGCCATTTCTTTCAGCAGCTCCTGTCACACCCGCGGCGTTAATCCTGAACACGAACATGCAGACATGTACCTGTGTTTTCTCCTCCAGGTACGGGCGGCGCTTTGTCACTTTACTCTCACTGGTCCTACAGCTGCTGTTTGGTGTGGGTGCCGCCTTCTCACCAAACATCTACGTCTACATCACCCTCCGTTTTGTGGTGGGCACGTCCGTCTCTGGCATTTCCATCAACACTTATGTTTTAGGTGCTGATGAGTTTAATACCTTGGCATTCAAATGCAGATCTGACACAGCAGCCTCAAGCTAGAGCTGCTTACAGAGCTGTATCCGTCACATCATGACCTCTATTAATATACCAGTTCTGGTCATTTTGCACAGCACTGTGATAATTCATGACTAATCATCTGTAGGCACTGAATGGTGTGGCGCATCCAAACGAGCGCTCTTCACCATTGTTTCCCATTGCTGCTACGCCTTGGGGCTGATGGTGATGTCCGGGATAGCCTTTGGCATCCGGCAATGGAGGGTTCTGCAGATGGTTCTGTCTGCTCCGGTCCTGACCCTGGCTGTCTACTTCTGGTGAGGCCTTTTTATGTTGCTTTTTATTAGATGCTTTGCTTCAACCTCTTTTCTGTGCTGCATCATTTTTTTATTGATGAAAGATGAAATACAGTGTTATGAAAAAGTATTGGCCCCCCTCCTAATTTCAAGTCCAGGCCATTCAAGTGTTATTCCATCTCATTTCTCAATATATCTTGTATACATTGGGATGGAAAGTCATTCTTCAGGCTCCATAGTGCAACACACAACAGCAGCACTTCATACAGGACCACACAGGTGCAGATGCATATCACGGCAAAGCAAGTGCAGAACATACAAGGATTCAAGGAGACTTTATTGTCATTCACATCACATGTGGTACATGGGGTGGAACGAAATTGTGGTACCCAAGGACCCAGTTTTAGCCAGACAGCAGCACCTAAATAAATACAATAAACATAAATAAAAAAAAATATATATAAAAAAGGAAAAAAAATACAGAGAGAAGAGCAGCAGGAAATGGAGAAGGTAGCAGCAGAGCGTATTTAAAGTGACTAGTGTCGTCAAAGTGTCGGTGCAGTGGTTCCACTAAGTGGCGTTTAGAAGTCTTACAGCTTCTGGAATAACGCACCGCAGCCTCCTGCCTGAGGGGAGCGGGACAAACAGTGAGTGTGCTGGGTGAGTGGGGTCCTTCATGATGCAGGTGGCCCTCTTCCTGCATCTGGAGGTGTAGATGTCCATGATGGTGGGGAGGCTGACTCCGACAGACCTCTGTGCAGCCTTCACCACCCTCTGCAGAGCTTTCCTGTCTGCAGCGGAGCAGCTTCCGTGCCACACGTTGATGCTGGAGCATAGGACGCTCTCCACCACACATCCGTAGAAGAAGCTGAGGGCAGAGCTCCCGAGCCCAGCTCGCCTCAACCGCCTGAGGAAGTAGAGTCGCTGATGTGCCTTCCTGACCAGACTGGAAGTGTTGTTGCTCCAGGTGAGGTTGTTGCTCAGGTGAACACCCAAGTACCTGTAGCTGGAGACCACTTCCACCGCAGACCCTCCGACATGCAGGGGGAGGTGGGCATGTCTGCCCCTTCTGAAGTCCACAATCATCTCCTTCACAATAAATACAGCATACAATTAATATATACAGAACATAAATACACAGGACAATAAATACTAGACAACAACACAATGTATACAAACGAGAAAACTGGCATTTATCAGCAGGTAGGTATTAAGGAACTGGTGCCAATATCCTCAGTGTAAGCGGTTAGGAAGTAGGAGTGCAGGTGTGCAACAATGGTAAATGAGCAATGGGTGAGTGAACAGTCTATGGTGGATGTTGGAAGGGGTCTAGATTAGTCCAGGTTCATGTTGGGGGACATCAGTGCCTTCAGTAATCTGACCGCCTTGGGGAAGACGCTGTAGCGCTTGGGCAGGAAGTGTCTATGGTGGGTAAAGACACATCAGTGATCTTCTCAGCTGTCCATACAGTCCATACCAAGGTCCTGCAATGGTCCAAGATGGTGCACTTCTACTTCCAGCCGGTAAAACACCTGGTCAGGCCACACTCTATGTTCCTTCTATAGATTGTAGTGGGAATGGGGAAAGCGAGGTTTGCTCTCTTCATCTTTCTCACGTCACTGCTGGGGTTTTATTTTGGTTAGGCAGATGTCCAGGTGAGGTTATCTGTGATGTACACCTTTGGACTCTCCACAGCTCAATCACTAATGTGTGGTGGAATATGATCTCCACCTGGAGTCCTCTTGAAGTCTACAATCCTCTCATTATTTTATCAACACTGAGATTAGATTGTTGTCTTTGCACCAGTCTGCAAGGCGTTTCCTGTACACTGACCCATCGCTGTTGCTGATAAGACCCACCACGGTAGTACTATCAGCTAACTTGTGCATGTGATTTGAGCTAACACGAGTTAGCGGTGTGCATAGAAGGAGTCTGAGCTCACACTGCCCTGGGGAGAGCCTGTGTGTAGTGTGATATGAATGGATTGGATGCTGAAGCCTATAGCAGCATTCTCACATAACTGTCTTTAACTGTGAGGTGTTATGACAGTAGGGATGGTGGTAGTTTTCTTGAACAGCCTGGCCCACAAAGATGTTACAGATGTCAGAGCAAACGAGGGTTAACTCTGGAAAGAGTAGTCTTGATATCATCCGGGGTGGATAGGCATGGTACTTGGAGTTGGTTGTTGTGAACTTCACACCGTGTGTAGAAATCAGAGGTCAGAGGGCGAGGCATCACCTTCGCAAGCATGTGATGTCACTTTGTAGTCCGTAATGACCTATATTCCCTGGCACACATGCCGTGTGCCTCTGCTATCTAGAACATCTCGGTAGATTATCTGTGCATAGTCGCACTTTGCCTCTCTGATAGCCCGGAACAGGTTGGCTCTTGTTGTGCCTTTCTGTCAGCATTCCAGGTTTTCAGCAGGACACATCTGCAGTCATCCACGGCTTCTGGTTCAGGCTTCATCTTTGCATATTTTCCACATAAATAGTTTTAGATCCTCATACAAAGTGTAATATAAGACACGGAGAGCATGAAAAAATGCAGAACTGCTTTAATTCAGCCACAGAGGAGGGCCTTCCAGCATGGACTGTCTGTTTAAGGTCCTGCCACACCATCTCAAAGAGGTTCAAGTCAGGGCTTTGACGAGGTCTCTCCAAAAGTGTCGTTTTGTTTCTTTAGAGCCGTTCAGAGGTGGAGCTTCAAGTTCTTCTATTGTATCATAAACCAGTTTTGAGCTTCATATAAACCAGAACCCTGAGCTTCAGATCACCAGTCATTCTCTGGCAGGGTTTTTAGTAGGAGGCAGGATTCATGGTTCATCAACCCGTCAGTTATGACCAGATATACTGACCCTGAAGGGCCAAAGCATCTGTACACCATCATACTACCACCACCCTAACTGACTGGATCAGACACAGCAGTGCTGCTGGAGTGTTTAAACACTGTGTCCACTCACTGTCCACTCTATTACACACTCCTGCATTGCTGGTCTACCTTTTAGATGCACAGTCTGAGATGATAGCTCATCCGGTAAATGAGCTTGTGTTGGTCGTCCTCGCAGGACACTGCCCACAGGACGCAGCTGGCTGGATAGTTTTGGTTGGTGGATGGTTCTTAGACCAGCAGTAATAATGCTCCACTCACACCAGTACAACACACACTAACACACCAACACCACCGTGTCACTGCAGCACTGATAACGGCCCACCACCCATAGTACCTGCTATGTGGTGGTCTGGTGGGGGTCCTGTTTTATCTTTTTGGGAAATTGTCATCACTACCTAAAGAATGCACAGGGACAGGAGCAGAGCTAGATGGCTGTTCTGTGTGTTGCAGGATCCTGCCTGAGTCAGCCCGATGGCTCCTAACTCAGGGCAAACAGGGAGAGGCCAGGAAGATTATCCTGAAGGCAGCCCAGGTCAACGGCAGGAAAGTTCCAGAATCTTTACTGGCCAAGGTAAAATAAATAAATCAATACTAATAAATAAATGCCGTCCCTGTTCATGATAGTTATTAATTCTTCTTATTATTATTAATAGTTATTAACAGTTATTAATGCTGTATGAGTGGAGTGTGTAATCTGAATAAATGGTCCGTCAGCTGGAGGCCGAAAACAAAGCCGAAACGGGCAGCATGCTGGACCTGTTCCGAGTGAGACAGCTGAGGAAGAGGGCGCTCATCCTGAGCTATATCTGGTGAGTTTAAACAGTGCCAGTCCTGCGAACACTGTCCAGCGATTACACATCCCAGCAAATGCTGGACATGCAGATGCGGGACACTGTGTCTTTCTAGGGCTGTGCAAGGCATCATTCATTAATTGCTATTGTGATATTGGAGGTTAGTGATATCACACCAGCTTATTTTATCAAGCTCGGGTATGGTTAGGGCTCCACCCGACAAAAGCAAAAGAGTGATGGGAAGTTTTCGCGAGCATGAATAAATATCATAACAGAGACGATGGAAGATTTGAATTGTGGCCTGAACCCAGGAGGAATCAACAAACAGTAAGTTTGACATCGTGAGACATGCAATGATTTTACTTTCGTGCTCGTTGGGCATGTGGCGTAAACAAGGACAGGCCTTATCGCTGTACCTGACTGACCCAGCAGCCACAACTGCAGACATCCAGCTAGCAGTAATGCCCTCCATGATGCAGGACTACATGCACCCAGACCATGCACTGACTGCCCTTACCACGTAAACGTTATTTCTCATATATATATATATATATATATATATAAGTACAGGGGTTGGACAATGAAACTGAAACACCTGTCATTTTAGTGTGGGAGGTCTCATGGCTAAATTGGACCAGCCTGGTGGCCAATCTTCATTAATTGCACATTGCACCAGTAAGAGCAGAGTGTGAAGGTTCAGTTAGCAGGTAAGAGCACAGTTCTGCTCAAAATACTGCAGTGCACACAGCATTATGGGTGACATACCAGAGTTCAAAAGAGGTGTTGGTGCACGTCTTGCTGGCGCATCTGTGACCAAGACAAGACGAACCTCCACCAGCATCACGTAGTGACCTGGCCACTATCCTGCAAGAAGAATGGCTTAAAATCCCTCTGACCACTGTGCAGGACGCAGTATATGTCATTCCCAAGACGAACTGACGCTGTATTGGCCGCAAAAGGAGGCCCTACACCATACTAATAAATGATTGTGGTCTGAAACCAGGTGCTTCAGTTTCATTGTCCAACCCCTGTATATATATATATCATGTGTCTCATCTCACATTTTATTCATTCCAGTAAAATGCTTCATATAAATGGTTTATGTACTGTAAATATAAAAGTGGATATGTGACTCAGACTCGTGCTGCGTGTTAGTTGATCTGGCGATGGGTAGCGTGGTTGAACCGAGAAATTAAATGAAGGAGACTCGTTCATACAGTTTTATTTTTAATGTTGGGCATTCCTCTTAAGCTACTTGTAATGGCTACTAGACCGGCTCCACCAAATTTCTGCTGCTGCGCTCTACCTCTCTCTCACTCACCCACTCCGGCTATCATTCATCATCCAGCTCCATCATCCAATACATACAGCAGATTTTAACTTTTAATCTACAGGAGGTCATTTAATATAACAATTATTAATTATTGCTCTTACATGAATAAGATACTGGTAGGCTCCCACACAGAGGCTGATTCACTGCACACTGTTTCCACACTGTATTAAATTTCATGAATCAGACACAGAGTAGTTTGTATGTTATTAAAGGTAGACTTTATAATGCTTTGATGAATTAGAGGCTAGTTTGTTGTATTTACTGTATGCTGTAAACATCCTGACCAATCACGTTCCCAGATATGAATTTGTGTAGTGCTTTGATTACAAGAGTTCCAGTGGTCCAACAAAAAGTCAATTTTGGTCAGTATATCATCGCTGTCCATTAAAAAGGTGTATCCCCACTTTTGTTGATCTTTACTTTTAGATAGATAGATAGATAGATAGATAGATACTTTATTGATCCCAGAGGGAAATTCAAGGCATCCAGTAGCAGGTATACAAACTATACAGAAGTAACAACAGAAGCAAGATAGATTTGTACAAATAGAGACAATACTATATAAAGTATGAAAGTATAAAAATAGAGTCCTTAGTGTCTGTGTAAAGTGTAAAGTATAGATGGAGGTAATGGTATACCGTTACCTCCATCTGTAAGCTGTATTTAAGCATCCTTTGAACACAGCAGCTGCTCTTTACACTGTGTGAACAACACATGATGAATGAACCAACAGAAACGGCCCAAAGTTGCTTGGAAAACTTTGGTTCCATTGACTTCCATTTAAAATGAATTAGGTTTTTGCCCTCTCCTGTAAATACTTGTTTTTCCTCGGACAGTGATGATATCATGCATACCACAAGTTTACACCATTACCAGGCTAATAGAATGCATGCTAACTTTGGAACATGTTGGTTACCAGTCCATCTTTCTGGCAGGTTCGTGACTAGCCTGGTTTACTATGGAGTCAGTCTGAATGTGGGGAACTTTGGCCTGGACATCTACCTCACCCAGCTCATCTTTGGCATTGCAGAGCTCCCTGCCCGCCTCGGCTGCTTTCCGCTCATTGAGCGCTTTGGCAGGAAGAAAAGTCAGAGTGCAGCGTTGCTCCTCGGGGGCACGGCATGCCTTGTGATTCCGGCAATCCCATCAGGTGTGTACAGTGCTCCATTTTATTTGGTGCTGTATCAAGGCAAGTGCACAGAGGGAGACTCAAGCTCTTATCCTGTTGTCCTGAGACTGAGCAAGTCCCCTCTTGGTCAGCATGTGTGATGATTGTGTTTTACATTTAATGCTATAATATTTCAGCAAGACTCGACATCAGTCAGATGAAGAGCTCTAGAGGGTTGACTCAGGTTTGATGAACTTGATTGCTCTTGAGCGCCCCCTCTGGTGTAGGACCATATGTTTACGGCATTTAGCTGACGCTCTTATCCAGAGCGACTTACAAGGTTAGTCATATTACAGGTAGGCCAGTGTAGTGTTAGGAGTCTTGCCCAAGGACTCTTATTGGTGTAGCACAGCATAGTCACCCAGACCAGGAATCGAACCCCAGTCAGTGCAGTAGCGTCCTAGTGGGTAGTGGTGTTATCCACTGCCCCACACCAACCACGCTCCTCACCATAGCTCCTTTAACCTCAGTAGCTCCAGAAATTCCACTGATTAAGCAGCATTGATCTACTTAGTAAAAGTGGCATATATTGTAGATATATTGTAATACAAAGTACTATCTCAATTTTAAAAATAGTTGGGATGCTGTGGAAGACGTCAATAAGTGTACAAAGATTGGCAAGTATTACAGACCCATATTTATTCACAATAGAACATAGAACACATATCAGGTGTTGAAAGTGAGATTTCATGAACATTATTAACACATCTAGAACTTAGTGGCAGCAACGCATCTCAATAAAGTTGGGACAGGGCCATTGGGAACGGAATGTTGTCCCATCCTTGTCTGGTGTAGCATTCTAGCTGCTCAGTAGTACTGGATCTTCTTTGAGGGATTTTCCATTTTATGACGAGCCAAATGTGTTTTTATTGGTAAAGGGTCTGGACTGCAGGCAGTTTAGAGTTTATAATTTTTTATGTATTGGTAAAATTTCTCACTTTCAACATCTGATATGTGTTCAACTGTGCATAAAATATGTGCTTATGAGATTTCTCAGTCATTGCATTAAATTTTTATGTACACTGATTTACATTTAAAACAGCATCCCAACATTTTTTGGAATTCAGGTTGTAAAGAAATTGTTAGAGGTTGTAGAAAATGGTGGTAAGGGGCGCTAATAACGTGTAATAACCGTTTAACAGAGTTGCATATAGGTAGGTTAGTGGGTAATGATACAGCTTCGTATGCTGGAGGCTGGGGTTCAAATCCCTGATCGTCCCCTGCATTAGTTTCCCTCTGAAACACGCTTACACTGCCTCTCTCCATGTGGTGGAACTTCTGTGCACTGGCCTGGGCTAGCCTTTATAAGGGCGTTGCGCCGGTGACAGGATAATAAATGACGAATGAAGCGAAAAGGCGGCCAGACTTGTCCTAAAGAAAGCTGCATTAGTCATGGAGAAAATTGGTGGCTGTCATCAATACCATCAATCTATGTCATGTGATAGATGAATTAGTCATGTCACGTGAAGGGTATGAATTAGAAATGTCTAAAACAGGTGACTGAACAAACCCCTCTTTTCCCAGGATACCCTGTGGCTGTAACTGTAATAGCAGTGATAGGAAAGTTCTCGCTTGCTGCCTCGTTTTCCATAGCGTATGTGTACACCGCAGAACTTTACCCCACTGTTGTGAGGTGAGTCTATTCACACTACTGTCATATACCACAAAGTCATTTTCTCAAACAAGTGTGACTTCATAAGTGTCTTATTATCGTTGTTATTAATGAGCTATGAATTAGCATTTTTACAAAGCTATGATTTGTAAGATTATCAGTATAATGTTGACACTGCCTTTGAGCTTTTACATATAAGGATGTGTACTGTGGCCTACAAAACATGAAATTCAGGCTTTACAGGGCGACTCTCAGCATCTTAGCATGTTTTCTCCTGATCATAGCAGCTCTATCTAAAAACCATAAGCGGTTGCTTAGTGGGCCAGGCCCTGCTACCGGTGCAGGAACACCCCTACTATCATTCTAACCCAATGTGGATGTTTCTCCTGCTCGTCAGCCGGCATGACTACACTGACCACAATAGAACCGCCAGCATCTGGGACTGATCATGAACTCTATCCTTCTCTTATTACTACCTTTACATTTACATCTACGGCATTTAGCTGACGCTCTTATCCAGAGGGACTTACAAGGTTAATCACATTACAGGTGGGCCAGTGTAGTGTTAGGAGTCTTGCCCAAGGACTCTTATTGGTGTAGCACAGCATAGTCATTCGAACCCCAGTCTCCCACATGTGGTGGTTGGCGGCGCCCTATCAGGTACTGGTGTTATCCGCTGAGCTACACCAACCACTACTACCAACCATTACTACGTCTTGGATTAATCATACAGTATCTAATAGATTAATCAGACTGTATCTAATAGATGTTCCAAGCTCCTTTTCCTGTTAGCTCCGCCTTTCTCTCTTCAACCCCTCAAGCCTGGTTCCTCTCGAGATTTCTTCCCCACTCTTTGGCAGTTTTTCCTCACCACTGTTGGCTCTGGCTTGCTCACAGGGGTCTTGGACCTTGATTCCTCTTCCCTATGTCTATACATGGACTCTGTGCTTTTCTGTAAAGCTGCTTTGAGACACCATTAGTTGTATAAAGTGCTATACAAATAAATATCGATTGATTTATTGATTGATTGATAATGCTTAATTCTGTTTGCGTTAATGCCTTACAGTCCATATCTATGGGAAATCATGATTTGTCTTACATATTTCTGCCCTAAAACATGTTTAAAAAAAAAAAAAAAAATGTCTTGTTATGGTGGAAGGTTACATGCAGGTTGTTGTAAAGCAAAATAGTCGCCAAAGAAATATAAAAATATAAAAGCTCTGAAGACATGTGTAGCTTCACTGGTGGTTGGACAATTGGATAATACATCAAACGGCCATATCTGAGCTGTAGACGTCATGACCCCTGGTTCCCATCACCACCACTGAAATCCGAGTCAATAGGTTTCTCTACAGTAAAACATCTGCCCTTCATTTTGCAGACCTTTTGAAAAATGAGCAGCCTTCCCCTTTAACCTGTTAGCCTGTGTGTTGCAGACAGAATGGGGTCGGGTTGAACTCCATGTGTGCACGTGTGGCTGGTATTCTGGCTCCTCTAATCGGTCTGCTGAAAACCTATCATCACGCCATTCCCATGGTCATCTACGGCTCTCTGCCATTTTTGGGTGGAGCACTTTGTTTCATGCTGCCAGAGACTTTGAACACTGAGCTTCTGGACCATACTGACGCTCTGAAGGATCATAGCAAGTGAGTTTTAACGTCTGTTCCTCATTGGTCCCTATTATTGTGTTCGCTGTAGGAACTAAATCTTGTACCTCCACAATGGTATCTTTTCAGGAGAAGACACAATGGTAAAGGACAACTGGTGTGCTTTTGTATATATGCACTCACCATCAAAAGAATAGTTGCACAATGAGGGACGTGTGGGATCGTAGTGGGAAGGAATGGACAGATTACTTGCAACAATAAATGATGATAAATTTACACTGATATGGATCATATTGATTGAACTGCACATACAGAAGTAGTGCCAGACACATGTCAGACTATTCTCACAGTTCCTGCAGATGGTGCAGTAGGGGATTAACCTGAGGAGGATGCCCCCCCCCCCTCCACCTGCCTGGTTCCTCTCTAGGTTCCTTCTCTACTCTAAGGGAGTCATTCCTTGCCACTGTAGCCTCTGGCTTGCTCACAGGGGGCTTGGACACGGATTTCCCATCCCTATGTCTATACATGGACACGGTGCTTTTCCGTAAAGCTGCTTTGAGACACCGTTAGTTGAGTGACAGTGGAGTCACACCAGGCCTTCTCCACGTGTGCACGTGTAGCTGGTTCCTCTCATAGGTTGAGTGACACCAGACCTTCTAGACTTCTAACACGTGACAACAAACCGTTCATCTTAATGCTGACTGTGGTGTCTCCACACACAGAATCACCGGTCAAAAGCGATTTGTGCTGCTATTCTTTTGATGAAGTTTATATATCGTTGCTGTCCAATGAAAAACATGTATCTCCATTTTTGTCCATTTTGACTTTTATGCATCATTTAAAAACAGCAGCTCCTGTTTACACTTTGTAAGATTTGCATGATGAATAGACCAACAGAAATGGCCCAAAAGTGCTTGGTAAGACGTCTGGTTCCATTGAGTTACATTAAAATTCAATGAGGTTTTTGTCCTCTCCTGTAAAGTTGCCATTTTGGAGATACTTGTTTTTCTTTGGACAGCAACGATATACAAGTATCTATCTATCTATCTATCTATCTATCTATCTATCTATCTATCTATCTATATATATATATATATATATATATATGTATATAGATATATATAGATAGATAGATAGATAGATAGATAGATATACTGTATGTATGTATATATATATATATATACATATATCTATCTATCTATCTATCTATATACAGAGTTTCCATTTACTTACATATTAATATTGTTTTTTTTTGTTTTTTTATTTGTAGGAAATCAAAGAAGGAGAATGTTGAAAATGGAGTCCCTCACCCAATATCAACTGAGAAAACAGTGAATGCCACCAAATTATAAACTTTTCTGTGCTGCATTTTTTTTATTAAATGTATAAACCTGTATCTAATGAGCCTTATTGTGACATGTTATGCAGAACAGCGTATATAATACATATTGGAAACATCCAGTGACAGTGACGTGGAGGGTGATAGTGTCATTGTTGGGATAATAGTTAATATTGATAAAATGATTGTTTACAGCTTTTATGGATCATGCAAGTCGGTTTTGGCAGAGCTGAGCAGGCTGCAGACAAAGTGGGAAAATGTGTAATCTTTAATTCATACGATAATAATCTTTTGTCACATGACATTTTTGTAGCTTGTATGCTAGCACAGATTTATAGTAAAAGCAAAAACACGTTCTGGACATTCTGTAAGTGATTGTAAAGGAAATGGCTGCATTTTTTACGTCTTTATGAAATAAATTATAATACGGTGCAAATCTTCTGTGTGTGATCGTATGACATTGCATTGCGTCGCATCTGTTGTGATCTTGTTTGCTATTGAACCTGCAGCATCACTAGTCAGGATTTCTTGGCCTGGATTTTAATCATTAGTTCATTCGACAGTGCTGAATCATATAAGCAGCTGTAACCTCGGCCTATGCAAAAGTCTTGGCACCCCGATCAAACTACCTGGTTTACTGAATATGGGGTTTATGAAATGTTGCATGTGCAGGAGTTATATGTGAATCTCACTCACTCATCTTCTAAACTGCTTAATCCTTCTGGGTTGTGAGAGTTGCTGGAAAAGGTGCTATCCCAGTGATCACTGGGAGGAAGGCAGGAAACACTCTGGACAGGCCACTAGTCCATCACAGTGTGCTCCCACATGTTAAACTCAGATAGAGAGATTATAATTAGAATTTAAGTGTGCTCACTGTATTAACTTATTTTCACCTGGAATATCAGCAAAACATGCTATTTGACTGGGAGGTGTTCAAACTTTTGCATACGACTCTGTTCTGGTTTCAGCTGCAGTAGCTAGCGTGTTTATAAGTGCTGCTTTAATAAAAGTTTTAAATTGTTGTGTTAGTAAATTGTTTAAACACAGCCTAGAATTGGAATCAAGCAAGGTTTTGGTTTTTGGTTGGCGGCTCCAAAATTGAGAGACGACTCCAATTTCTTCACAGTCCACCATCTCATAGAGCTGCAACCTCGATCTAAACAGATATTAAACAAAATGAAAGAATTAACATTCAACATTACCCCCTCCCCACAAAGCCAACCCAACACATACTAAACATTTAGATAAATATATATATATATATATATATACAGATCTGGAAAAATGTAAGAGACCACCTCTAAATGATCAGTGTCTCTAGGTGTACAGGTTCTGGGTTTGTGTTGGACCAAAATTCCTCAGTTCTGTTTCATTCTTTACCCTACTGGAAACATGTCTCCCAAATTCCAGATATAAATATTGTTTTAGATCTGTTTATTTAGAAAATCACTAATAACGCCTCCAGAAGCCTGTTTTTAGAACCATGCTTGCTGTGCGTTTCACCCCAGCCACCGCTCGCCAGTCTCTCTGTAGGTCACTTGAGGTCATCTTACGGTGGTTAAGTGACGGTCGAATGATGTGCCGCTCATCACGGTCGGTAGAGAGTGGGTTTGGCCCTCTGCCAGCCGGTAGCTGTGTTGTCCTGTATGTTTGCTGCTGGACCTTGTTCTTATGAACCAGATGCTCACTGTATCTGCCAGTAAAGCTAGAATCCAACCTTCGGTTCCTCACTAAGAACCTGCTGTACATGTGGAGATGCTGCTTTAAGAAGACGCTGGAGTGGGCTCTTATTTATTTCCAGAAATGTAGATAGATAGATAGATAGATACCTACAGAAATGTAGATAGATAGATAGATAGATAGATAGATAGACTGGTAACTTTTGTCTAATAAAAACATTTACCACCTTAAATGGTGCACATAAGATGTTAAAAACTTGCACTATTTAAAAAAATTAAAAAACAAAATGAAAATTTAAAAAATGTAAAACATTTTAAAAATTTAAACAAGCAGCTGAATGTCAGCACCAGAATGTAACTGCTGCGTTATTTAAGATAGACTGGGAAAATTCAAACAAGAAGCTGCTGAACAAGAAGCTGAATGTCAGGACCAGAATGTGGAATGTGGTCTGATCATTATCTAAAACACAATTACAGACAAACACAACTAACAGCTTTACTTTTTAGAAAAAGCAAGTGAACCTATGAGTTAATGAATCAAATCAAATCACTTTTATTGTCACATCACATTTTCACAGGCGTGAAGGTGAGTGAAAAACTAAGGTGCGTGGTCCCTAAGACGAGATCATGGTTTGGGGCTGCTGTGCTGCCTCAGGACCTAGATGCCTTATGATTGAGAGAACAATGAATTCAAAGTCTTTGACCTCGAGCTGGTTCGATTAGTTTGTCTGTGTTTGTCTGTAGTTGTGACTTAGATTTATTAACCATCAGTGTTGAAAACCTTCACTTACGTTTTTCTGCAATTGTATTTGTGCAATGCATTCTGGGTATAGCAGTAAGAGAATTGAAATAAACTAAACAAATAGCTGTAAACCATTTCTATGGCTGCCTAAGGCTTTTGCACAGTCTTGCACTGCATGAGCGGAGGTCCTTGTACACTTACTGGGTTTATACGCCGTTAGTTTTGCTCAGCAGCCAGCGGTTCTTATGCTGCTGGTAGCCGAACCCTTCATCGTAGTTGCCTTTCCTTCTAAAGAGCTGCTGGTAGTGGAACACACAGTAGAACTCTCCATAGAGGGGTGCATAGTTACGAAGACTACAACCAGACAAGACAAATGCTTTAGTTTCATTACAGTGTTAATGTGGGTATAGTTTTATAGTTTATTTGAGTGTGGCATTTTGCTGTCCATGCTTTATAAGCACAGTGAGTCCTTACAGCACAAGCTTTTGATGCACTTGATTTGTTTCTTGTTCAGTAACTGTGGACTACGGATCTAAATCAGTATCAAGAAGTAAGTGGAAAGATTCTACTAGGACTTAATTGTTCAGTGGCAGGCCTTAACCAACAGGTGGTAGCAGATTGCCCTGCAGTGCCACTCACTGTTTATAAAGATGCCAATCAAAACTGGAAGGCCTTACAGCTCGTAATCAAGGTTTCAGGACTTGTTTGGATTTTCTTACCTGAGTTTCTGTTTGCAGTGCTTACAGCAGAAACACTGTTTGTGGAAAATGAATTTATCCGCTGCCATTTTCTCCATGGGGTACACCGGTTTGAGGCATGCAGAGCACATATCCTGAGCGGCCGGCTGAAACTGCAGGCACATTTCACAGGTTAAAGTCATGGCACTGTATAGAGCGTTAGGCCTTTGAGCCTTTAGCATGTGCTTAATGTTCGTGTACTGAGCATTTCTGTAGTTACTTTACATTGTCTATTATTATATAATCACCGTAACCAAATAATATTTATATGCAGTATAATGATCACAGTGTTACTGTTTTACAGTCATACGGTTTCACCACCCCCAGTCAAATGACATTTTCTGTTGGTTGTCTAAGTGAAAATTCTCTATGAGGAACAAACCAAAATCCAATATTTTCTATTTAACAAAGACAGAAGATGATGTGAGTTCTCTGTAGGGGATGCGTTCACTTATTTTCATCTAAAAAACGTAATTTGACCAAGAATGTCCGAACTTTTCCATATGACTGGAAATAACTATAAGAACTATACATTTTATAGGAATGCAAAGAAATGAATATCCTTGGTCCAAGCCCAGGATCCAGTTAGCATAATGGGCTAAAACCTGAAACCAAAAGAACAATAAATACAAATTCTTTTTAAGAAACTTTCTCAAAACAAAAAAGAAGCAGTGATTTTTTTTATCTGTTGAAGTGTAGCACCGCTGTGTAAACTGTGGTTACAGTATGAAACATTCATTTCTGCTTCGGTTGTTTTGCTGAGTTCTGCTTATCACGCCTTCAACTGGAACTGTGTTTTCAGGAGATCTCAAACCTGTATAAACTCCTAGGTGCCGTACTTAGAAGGAGCAGTGAGTGTCCAACCTCCTTCATAGGAACCATATAGTAGCCATAGGTCACATGGGTAAGGTTTACTCTATTGAGCTGCTACCATTCAAACTGTTTGAACGCATCAGCACTGACCAGTTCAAGAACGCGAACTTGAACATACACACATTTAATCACCACATCACTTTTTCACTGCATTTCAGCTTATTTGTACAGTCTTTCGTTCTGGCACCTCCTTAATGAACTTTTTAATCTTTAGAGCTTTTATTAGCCTGTTTTGGCTGAAAGTTGGCATTTTATATGGACAAATATTCAGTGAGCTTTATTAGAACTTTATTTGACATTTTAAAGTTTTACTCTCATTTTCAAAGAATATTTTATCGATGTTCATAATATAAGAATAAGATAATGTTAAGATAATGTTCCTATAAGGTTACATGCTGACTAAGACATAATATTTTAACCACAGTGTTCAGAGGATGTTTTGATGATGTTCACATCATGTTATAACAAAAGAAGAACATTCTCAGTGCAGTGTTTGAAAGACGTGGATTTTGTGGATTTTACTGAGACCTGAGATTGTCTTTGGAGAACGTTCTCCTACCTTCAGAAAGAACATTGCATTACATATTCTCAGAATGTTTATATAGCAGAAAAGAAAAAAAATCTGGTTGCCAGATGATTTTTTTGTCATGTTGCATAGTTTATGATAATGAGGTAATTAACTTGTCCAAATATTCATTACTGAGCTCTGGCCTTTATTTTCAATGTTTCCATCTATAACACATTTTTCCAGGAGTGCACAAGCAGCCCATGAAATCAAACGTACTGTATAGCTGTTGGATTTCCAATTGTACTGAGCACACCACATGTATGTATTTAATACAGTTTATTAATTTTCACATTTCTGGTGAATCCTAAAGGCATGTTTTCCCTGGCAGTCTGTCTGTAAAATCAGCTTGAAGTGAAGATCATATGGAATGGGATTCAATGAACGACACTTTGTGAAAAAAAGCCGCAACACTGTAAACATTTGGATTGTTCATGATTGTCAAACCCCATACAAACAGAAGTACAAAAGATACCTGACCAAACATCGTTTGTGAGCATACACATCTCTCCAAGCCGAAAAACTTTATCACTGTAACAAACGCATTACATAATCCTACAAAATGCAAAGCAAACAGCGCTCGAGTGTAGAACCGGTGACGAGCCTGTCAGACTGTAGATCTTCACTCTCACATTTCCCTTATGATGAAGCTTGATCCCCTTTAACTATGTTAATTCTTGGAAAGGTGACGACTTCCGATGCGGCTGGATTGCTCATGACCTGTCTCCTGAAGCACGTGCTTGTTTCCGGTTGGGTGGTCATGACGGTGGAAGTTTTGGAGGAGTAGAACTTGTTGCCAAAACAATCCATTTCTTCGTATTTCTCTCTGATGGTCTTCGTGCCTATGATTTTCTCTCCCTCGGGGATGGTTTGCACTTCCAGAGTGCTGACTTGCCGTCTTTCATTGGCCGGGCTGCAGCAGGGCCCCTTAGTAACACAGCACAGCCTGCGGTCAGCGGTGACGTTGTAGCATGTTGTAGACTGGAAAGTCTCTGTCTTGGTGCCAGGGTTCGGAGGACTTGTTTGAGTTTTGGGAGGCACTGGTGGCTCAGCGTTCTTTCTGGCAGCGGACTGAATGGAAATGAAAGAGGGTGAGGAAGGTGAACCTGACCTTGGTTTAGTTGCTGGAGGGCTAAGCTCTGGTTTCAGTCTGTCTGCTTGCATTGCGGGTTCTCCAGTAATACTCCTTCTAGGGACGTCTCGGTTGTTCCCGTTCTGGGCTTTGGGAGATTTGCTGGAGCCAATGCTAATCTTTCGGATGTTTCCTGAGACAGGAGAACTATTCACCTCCATCATGGACTCCTTGAATAGACCAGAGAGTCCTGCAATGTCTGAGTCAGATTTTAGAGTAGAGACCGAATAGAGAGCTTTCTTGATGGTCTCCTCGATGTCCATGAGCCTTGACAAGGTTTGTTCTTTGAGGGTAATTATTGCAGCACTGGCTTTTTCAAGGTCTCCGTATGCCACCTGCATTGAGGACATCATCTCACGTTCACAGACCGTCTCTGATCTCTCCTCTTTCTCTTCCACCACATCACTCTTCAGGCCTTTTTGAGGCACAGCCCAATCTGGTACACTTTCGAAAATCTTCTGAAGGTCACCTACATGTTCCTGGCTCGTTTCTTCTTCAATTTCTTCCACTTTGGAGAGGATGTTCTTCAGCTCCTCTTGCTTTCTCAGCTGGTCGAAGATTTCCAGTGCTGCACTTGCATTCCCCCTCATGATTTCATCCATGTGCACTGACAGCCTCTGCCTTCGCTCTTCTTCACTTTCCTTCTTGACTTTCTTTTCCCTCATTATCACATGGACCTCTGGTTGCTCCTTTTGTTCTCCATCACTTTTTGGTTTGTCCGTTGGGTTGTCCTCTGAAAGAGCAGCACTGCTACTCGTGGCCATTTTGATTCTTTTGGGTTTCACAGGTGCTGCTGCTCGACTTGTCTTCATCCCAAAGTTCTGTAGAGCAGTTTGAAATCCCGGGGCAGCTTCATTCTGGCCTTGCATGTTTGCTGGGCAGTTCCTTTGGCATTCTTCAAGTGTTTGGTCCCTCTTTTCCTCTGTGGTTGCGTTTCCCTCATGATCCCGGCTCTGTTGTTCTACTGTCTGGTTTTCTGCACATTGCTTCGGTTTGGAATTTGGCTCAGCCTGGGTTGTATTTAGACCCCCTCCATTTGCTGCACTCTTAGGAATGGTCATGGTGTTAGGGCTAGGGTTCACCTTTAAGTGGTCTGGTTTAGGTGGAATGGCTGGCTTAGCTCCAAGGGTTTTTTTATTCTGAACAGAAGCTGGTGGCTGTGCTTTGTGTTTTAGAGGCGGGCATGCCGTTGGGTTATTTGTAGGCTGTCCTTGACAAGGGCCCATTTCAGCTCCCTCATGCTGTGCCTCTAGAATCACCTGTCCAGGCAGGGGAGAGGAAAGGCATGCTTTGTTTTCCTTGGAGGTGACAACCACGTCAGACTGTTTCACAGAAGTTTCTACATGTATGGTTTGCTTCTGGCCTACGTACGTTTTTCCAGAGTTCCTATAAATCATAGCAGCTCTAAAATCCCCTTTAGTGACATTGAAGCTGGATTTTCCCAAGGAATCAAGAGCTGCTTGGACACTACCTCTCATAGACTCCTCTCTTTCTTCTTGCTGGTTTCCAGGTTCACTACTCTGCATGGACTCTTCTAAGTCATCTCCTTTCATGGCTTCTGTGAGATCGTGGTTCTCTGATGAACCATGATCGGTGACTTGATGTGTTGCCTGTGCAGGAGAAGGGTCTTGTTGCTTCTCCTGGATACTTTGTTGAAGAGCTTTTGCCTCCTCAGTGGCCAGCTGGAGACTCATGATAGCTGCTTGCAGATTCAACAACTCATCGTCTTCTGCAACATCCACCAGCTCCGCCTGAAGCACCATGCCTTCATCCATGCTTTCACTGCACATGTATTTTGTATCTTGGCAGTGTAGAGATCTGCTATGTTCAACAGATTCACTTACCTCTACTGGGCTCGGATATGAATCAATTTCATTTGGTAGTGAATCATCTTTACATGGTAGCTCTCTCTGGACAGGGTTATCAGGCTCCAGTGAAGGCCTACCATTGTCTGTATTGGTGAACAGTTCTTTGATCATCTTGAGATTACCTGGAGCAATGATAGCACTTGGCTCTCTCTCCTCCGAGGTGGCACTTAGATCTTCATCTGATGGACTTCTCTGCAGACGTTTCAAGTAGTCCAGTTCTCCCTTCTCAATGCAGCTTCGAAACAGCTTCACGTTACTTGTCCTGTTTTCCTCAATTCCAAAAGAAGTTGGATCATCATCCTGGATGGGAGGTGGTGGGGTATACATGATTGGGGAGTCATCCCCCTTTCTACTTTTCAGGACAGCCTTGTCCTCCTCAGGTACAACTCGTCCTGGCAACACATCATCCAGCTCATCTCTGAAGACATCCATTGATTGACCCTCAAACATTTTTCTAGTGGCTTTAACGTCTACCCTGAAGTTCTCCTCCTGAGGAGGTGCTTCACATTCTTTTTGTGTGGTCACGTCAAGCTGTTGGTCAGTTGTTTGCTCTTTGACGCTGTCACCAGACCTGTAAAGACAATATGCTGATTGACCTGTGCCGTCACGGCTGTCATGTCTAAACAGAGCAAAAACTAACATCTCCACTGATCCCACATCATGTTCTTGTATTAAAACACCTTTGCCTAGACGCGTCTCTTGACCAAGCAGGTCTTCAATGACTTGAACCATGATGGTAGTCCTGTACTCTTTCTCTTGGTGTACCGTGAATGGAAGCTGGTGAGTTGGAACTTCTACATTCTTTACTTCCACGTTTCCTTGTTCGTCCTCTTTCAGGTAGGCTATGAGTGAGTTTAGATTTGCTCTTGCCAAAAGCTGAAGCAAAATGCTCTTCATGCTGCCCATCACTGTTTCTTCATGCTGAAGTTCTGGGGCTTTATTTTGGATTAAGTTGTACCTCACCTTTCTCACATGTCCAGCCTCACTGGCTTCAATTAGGATTCCAGGAGAGTGAATGACGTTAAAGCCGTGAAGAGAAGCTAGGGTCTTGCTTGTGCTCTCTTCCATGGTATCCACTTCTTCCAGATTTTGCCAGTTGATCCTGTCCAGTGGAGTGGACTCAAACATCTGGGCTCTGTCTTTTACATTTGTCTTCAGAACGTCATCCTCTGTGCCCACATTCTCATTCTCTGGTGATTTGTTTTCCTTGTCCTGTGATCCCTTTTCAAAGACCTCTTTGGCTTTAGATATGCCTAGATATGCTTCTCCACTATCCTGAGCCATGTCTGTCAGATCTGTTATGTTACGTGGGCTGGGTTTTTTGACAGGGTCATTTTGGTGGGTCTCAAAGTCCCTCCTTTGTTTTTGGACAGCTCCTTTTTCTTCCTCAGACACAACAACCTTTCCTGAAAAGACATCCTCCAGGTCCCTCAAGCCATCAACCGTCTGACCCTCAAACATTTTCCGTGCGGCTTTGACATCAACCCTAAAGTTCTCTTGAGCAAGTGCCTCACATTCTTGCTCTGGGTCAGACGTTTGCTCTGTGTTAGGAATCAAAGGAGATTGCCCTGTTCCTTGTATGGACGCTTCTTTCTGCAGGCAAGTCGAGGACTGCTCAAACACGTGTTCCCCGTGAACGCTCTTCTCCATCCAGTGTGTTTGTGTTTGATGGGATTCACCAGTGTTGACAGCACCGTTCTCGAATATCCAGCGCCTGGACTGGACCTCACCCCCATATGCGAGATCTTTGGCTATGCTAGAATTTAGAATGTCAGCAAACTCCTCATCAACCATGTTCCCCAGACCCCTCAGCTCTGGACAGGTGTGTTTCAGGAGCCGCCTCAGCTCACATTTCTGGCGTTGCTGGTAGAGTGTGGAGAAGGCCTCTTTTGAAGGGGGTGTTGGAATGGGGGACAGGCTTTCAGCCCTGGAACTGTTTGTTAGGAAAGGGCTGGCTACATCTGGCTGTGCCGAATCCTCGTTAGTCTGTATGTTGTCATGTTGCTCAGAGTCGTTTTGTGCCACATCAGCCATCTTAAGACGAAACAAAGGCCATATATTAGTAGTTTGTCACACGTAAGGGAGACACATGTTGGGTATTTTATGGCCCCGCCCCCAGATCCACATTAAGAAACTTACGTACCATGGTTGTTAGGGTGCAAAAAAACGTGCCATTGAAAACAGCATTCCATGTTAAATGTTCCAACACGCTTTTCTTTCACCTCTGCACATTGAAATCATTAGTATGGCTGTTTGGAATAAAAAGCACTAAATATACTGGATAATGTAGATCATAGTATCAATATGAGCATTATATATCTTATATATAATTATATATTTTATAAGCATTTAGAAGATGATGGAATATATGTGCACAGTTACACACACACACATACACACACACACACACACACACACACACACACACACACACACATATATATATATATATATATATATATATATATATATATATATATATATATATATATATATATAAATAAGTAAGGACGGGGCTTATCGCTTATCGCTTGACCTAACTGACCCAGCAGCAAAGAATGTGGCCTTTCAGTGAGCAGTGATGCTCTTCATGAGTCACCCTGTTAGTGTCAGTGTAACCTTTATCTTTCTTCACAATAGCACTGTAATCCCACACTTCCTTCTGGGTGCAACTATTTAATTGATGATAAGTGTGTGCGTGTGTGTGCGTGCATGTGTGTGCGTGCATGTGTGTGTGTGCGTGTGTGTGTGTGTGTGTGTGCGCGTGTGTGTGTGCGCGTGTGTGTGTGCGCGTGTGTGTGTGGGCGTGTGTGTGTGTGTGTGTGCACGTGTGTGTGTGTGTGTGTGCGTGCGTGCGTGCGTGCGTGTGTGTGTGTGTGTGTGTATGTGTGCGTTATGTGTGTGTGTGTGTGTGTATGCGTGTGCGTGCGCCTGTGTCTATGTGTGTGTGTGTATGTGTGCGTGCGTGTGTATGTGTGCGTTATGTGTGCGTATGTGTATGTGTGCGTGTATGTGTGCGTGCATGTGTGCGTGCATGTGTGCGTGCATGTGTGCGTGCATGTGTGCGTGCATGTGTGCGTGTATGTGTATGTGTGTGTGTGTGTGTATGTGTGCGTGTGTGTGTGTGTGTGCGTGTGTGTATGTGTATGTGTGTGTGTGCGTGTGTGTGTGCGTGTATGTGTGCGTGTATGTGTGCGTGTGTGTGTGCGTGTATGTGTGCGTGTGTGTGTGCGTGTGTGTGTGCGTGTGTGTGTGTGTGTGTGTGTGTGTGTGTGTGTGTGTGTGTGTGTATGTGTGTGTGTGTGTTTCAGCTGAAGTTTTACTATATTGTAAATATGCTACACAATATGTTCCTGTTTATAGTGTGTAAAGTGCAAAAACATTTAGTATATATACGTCTGTTTTTAATACATCAGTAACTCATTTTGTAAGATCAGTATGTGGACACAATAATGACATTTTTTAAGACACAACAACAACAACAACAACAACAACAACAACTTTCATTTGTATTACAAAAGCTCCCAGCCTTTTCATACAGCATACACATGCAACCATTGGTGTAACTCATGGGCATCATGGGTGAACATGCTTCAACCCTTAGCCTACATTAGGACATCAACTTTGTTAGGTTCCCAGTAATGAGTAAACAAACAAATTGCAGGTCCAGAAGGTCTTAGTTATGCCACTGCACACATGCAAAACTTCAGTTAAAAAAAAAAAAAGTTCAAATCATTTTTGCAACTTACCTTGCTCACTCTTGGTCTGGCTGGAGAGGTAGGATCTTGTTCCTATAGTGAAGAACAATGCATATTACATTTACTATATTACCATTAAATACAATATACATATGCAGTTGTATGCAAATGATTGGTTCCCCCGGGTCAAATTACATGTTGTGCTGATTACAAATGACATGTGTGCAGGTGTGATTATGCATCATGGAGAATAATGCCATTGATTATAACTCCAATGTTTAGACATCAACGTTTGCAAACAATCACCATCAATCAGGACCTCACACCAGCAATCCTCCTGCCTCCCAGCACCAGTATCATTAGTAAGCTATGCAACCACATGATTGGAGATTAGAGTTGGACCCAGTATTGTGAATCAGCTTGTATAATTGTCATTATTTGCTCATCAGTGTCAATCAATTGTGGATTTAAATGTGTATATACTGTATATATAGTACATAAGCAAACATTAGCTCCCTGGGGTCATTACTGTTTTCAGTGATTAGTGATTATTATGTAGATGTTAAATTATACAGGAAGCTGAGCTTAAAAGAAAGGCCCCCGATCCATTCCCTGACTTCACCAAACGCATCAGAGGAGTAGAAGCTGACACAAGTACTAACTGGTTTTACAAGGTTCCCTGTGGGGTCTGCAGCTGCCACTTTAGACAGATATATTGCAGACATGGCTTTGACAGACATAGGGGACTTCTCCTGTGTGTGGAGGGTGTCTCCGAAGTCTGCAACTGTGGTGCGACAGAGAAATCAGAATCAGAAGCAAAGACGGTTTTATAGCACATGATCGCCAACCCTTTACGTACAGAGGAAAGAGCGCTGGAATGCAAAGCTAACATCTGTGCCTCTGTAACTCTGCCCCGGTGCCGTGGTCCCCTGGAGGGTGAATACTCCAAACACTGAGGAATGTGTGGGGTTTAAAAGGAAATCTCTCTCTCTCTCAGTGGGAAGTGGACAGCCATGTGATTAGGTGGGCGATTTATTTGTTGCCCTTTACAGATGACCTTATCCTTGACCCTCAAAGCTGCCTGCAGGGCTGCTAGCTGTCATGAGCAAAGAGAACAGACTGGAGCCTGCCATTAACAGGCATAGTAAATCAAACTAGCCATATTAGCATGTTTAGTAGACGTTCGCATACTTTCTCCCACTTTGGCTTACTTCCATTTTTTTAAGGTATCTATAAGCTTAGGTCATTAAGCTTATTACAGCAGTTATGAATTAACGTTGCTTTGAAAGCTGACACAATCGGAATTTAAGGGGCCCGATATCATGGAAAGACAGAAATCTGCCCATGTGTGGAAACTAAACTACCTGTTTTGAATTCGTTGTTGTAATGATGTCCCAAATTTGGCACCTATTCAGCCTATGGCAATTAAGCCCCGCCCATTGACGCTAGTCAAGTTATTTTCAGCCTCAGATGCTCTATCTACACCTAGACGGAGATATCTATAGTACATGAAAGAAATGGTTTGGCAGATAATCAAGCTCGCCCAGTTCTTTGCTTCTCTGTGAGACGTGCTTGCAGTCCAAAACTAGTTTGAGTTTAAAACTGGAGGCTAACGTTGCTAATAAACACCAGAACTCAATAGTCACCAAAAAAGCCCAAACTGTTCCTGTAAAACTACATCACACAAGACTTCTCCTAACCCCCTCAAACAGTGTATAAGGTCTTCCTCACATAGGCCTGCCCATGTGGTTTAGAGAACAGCATGAACAAAACTACGCACAGCAACTTTAGACAACAGGGTCACGTCAGGAGTAGAATGGCTGATCTAGAATCAGTATTTGTGACTACAGACATCATAAAACAGATAACATAGCTAGCAGGGAACGTTCCCGGAACCTACAGGTTTTAAAGCAGATGTTTTAATCTAATGTTCAGAGAATGTTTTAAGGATGTTCATAATATCAGCTAATGCTCCTGTAAGGTTACATGCTAACTAAGACATCATTGTTAATGGCAACCTTCAGATGACGTTACATAAGAAAAACATTCTCGGCTGAACATTCGGAAAATGTTTACGAATGTTGCTGAACCCTGAAACGACAGAACGTTCTCCCACCTACATTCTGGGAACCAAAAGAAAATTTCCCCCACCAACATTAACGGAACATTGTATTGCATATTGGTGCTGTTTGTGTATTTTAACTTCAATGCATCAAAGCGGTGGATGTGTTTTTTTGGATTTTTGTTTTTGGGTGACTATTGACTTCTATGATCTGTTAGCAATGTTAGCCCCATAGCTCCAGAAATAATCCAAAGAATCAAAATTAAGACTCCATTAGGACTAACATGTTTTGACATGCTGGGTTCAGTGGAAAATTTTGTAAGCTAGGTTTTTTGCTGAACCACACCTTTAAACTGGCCACAGATGTTCAGATATTCTAACTGGCTCTCCACTCAGCCATAAGGGTTTGATCCCGAAGGGGAAGCAAAGTTGCCTTGCATGTCATGACTAATCCTTTCAGAGCAAGATTACAGTATATCATGTTTAAATGTTATTCAGAGGCTTCATTGAAGCATTTAGGAGCTTTATAGTCAGAAGTCCTTGTGAGTTTGAAAGGCATACCAGTCTGTTCCAGGTGGGTTTGTTTTAGTGATGGCCCAGTTTAGGAAATCACCTGCCCCTATATGTCACACTAAAACAGTGGCCCACAGTTGGTTATTTCCTATGTGTATATATTTCTGGCCTGTGAGATGATGTTGAAGTGAGAACAGCGTTATATATGAGGCAGAGGAGATTCAGTCAGAGCAGAGGTCATATACATATCAGTCTTAAGGGCCAGTAACAATAGCACTTGTTTAAAGGGCCCTTGACCTAAATTTATTTATTTAAATATTCTCATTTAGGTTCATTTATAACACTTACGACAGTTCATCGTTCTAACCTCTATATTTACCTTAGAATGAAACAGGTTCTTTGTATTATAGACTGATCTATAGTAAATGAGCTCTGTTCTGATTGGCTGTCCTCTCTCATACCTCATTCAGAAGCATTAAAACATTCCTGGGAACTTCAATAAGAGTGGGTGGAGCTCAACCGCCAAAGACTGAAACGGTGGGTACATGTACATGAGATGTTTCCTCTGGCATCATAGAAACAATGAATTTAATACAGGCTGTTTTTGCTGCATAAATGGGCTGTATGGGAAATTCGGTTTTCCATGATATGGAATAAAAAGGTTGGAAATAATCAGACAAGTGATAACTGTGTTCTGTTCATGACATCAACAAATATCAATAGTCCTAAAAGAGAAAAATGACATGAGCTCCATGGATGCAGCATCTGAGGAATCTGAAGATGATGCTATTTTAAGCCTGAGTGGAAATGCGCTTGGTATGTTGTCTGAAACAGAGATTTTCTGCAATAGAATATAAGAAAACATCAAGAGCTTTTGTCATGCAGTGAGTTCACACCCTTTTTACGACTGACTAAATGAACATGCACAAGCCCTGATGTCACTTCGCCAGATAAGGAGAATAGGTTGTTGTACATTGTTAATGTGGTCCTGTGTAAAGTCATACTGGGTGACTATCATGACTCAGTTCTGCTTATAGGAATACAGACAGCTGCTCAGACTGAAAGTCTGTGGTGTGGTGTCTCGGGTGTGGTGGGAAACTCGGGTGTGCTAACATTTGACCCTGGGTGTCACAGATCGCAGTGAGATTGCTAGAAGACACGCCAGAACTACATCAAATAATCCAGAATAGAGTGTTGCAGCTAGAATCTAGGCCAGTATGAGAGTCACTTCAAGTGAAATAGAAATTGGCTGAGTTTGTTAAAAACTCACGAGCCACTTTAGCCTATGTGTTTGGGTGCTATTGAGTACCACACCGTGTCTTTATAGCTGTAACCACACTAGCAACTGTTTGTGCCAAAGTTAGATATACCGCCTTTTCCCACCCTGCCTCAAAATGCTAAAAGACAAAGACATGTGCCTCGGTGTAGTTAAGCCATCCAATGTTTCCATTAACCTTACTATTAGCAGAACGTGTTCTATATAGTACCATCATAGGGTTATGTGACATTGCAGCAATAGCATAGCCATTTTTGGCTCTATATAGACATGATCATGGTTCTCCAAAGAACCGTTTAAGCATTCAAATGATAGAGTGTTCACATTACTATACAATGGCTGTTACAATAGAACCTCTGAAGAACCTTTCCTTAGGAGGGTACACTCTCAAAAATTAGCATTGCCATTCAAAGACTTTCAGTTTCAATAATGAACCATATCTGTGTGAAGAACCTTTATATGATATGTAGTTCCAACACCGGTTTAAAGAATTCTATCATTTTTAAATCAGCATAATTGGGCGTTAACAATATAATTCAGAGTGGTTTGATGAAAAATGGTCGGGCCTCTAATAGCTCCATTACAGAAAGTTACTGAATAATAAATTGTTTAATGACAGTTTTGAGAAGCTAATGGACTTAAAATGCATTTTTAAAAATTGTATTTATGTCGAAGGGACATTACATATGAAAGCTCAGGACCCTGGTTCCTATCACCCCCACTGTACAGAAATCTGAGTTGCTCTTTAATAAGCCACTTCACATCAAACCTGCCTGGGTAAGTTTGCATCCCAACAATTTAATTATCCATCACGTTTAAAGAAAAAAATTAATACAGTGGAATTACCACTTAAGGGATTTCCTTAGAGCCTTAACATTACCTGTTCTTCCAATTTTAAACAGTGCTTCACGCTCACCCATCCCAAGAGGTTTCTCTAAAGAACCATCCTTTTTATTTTAGGTGAACCTAATCATCCTCTGAGTAGAGATCCCTAACCTGTTGTTACTCTTTACAGAATTAAAATTGGTGTTTGGTGTAAAAGCTATATGGTATCCCACCAAGAAACCCTGTTTGGCACCCTGTCAGCCTTTTTAATACATACCCCAGGGATGAATAGCCGAACTCCTGTGAAGGAGTTTAGAATCACTGTTCAATGATATAAAGCATTTTAGTTAATGATAACTGGATTAAACTGTTCTAATAAACTTGGTAAGAGCTGTAGAATATTCTACTGACACTGAAAAAAAGAATAGAAATATTGAACATGACTTTTATTATTTATAATGTTTATATTGTTATATATTGTTCTGTTCATCTGTCTTATGTTGTACTGAGTACCTAGCTATTCCTTTGCTGCTGTAACACTGTGGATTTCCCCACTGTGGGACTAATAAAGGATTATCGTATCTGATCTTATGTTTAAGTATCTTTAAATCCATCTGTGACATTTAAATTCACATCCCAATTCAATCCAAAAATTGCTAGTTACTGTAATGAATGTCCACAGTGGATGAACCGATGTGTTTATGGTTTTATATTAAGATGTAAACTAAATCAATCAGAGGTTTCGTGTGGAATGCTCGGTTCTGAATTGTTCACAGTGGTGGGAATGGGAACCTGACGGCCAATAACTTTAAAAGCTCTCTTTCAGAGAAACATTAAGAGGGAATGCCTGACACATTGCTTTGTGACTCTGAAACTCGTGTAGGTTCACTGGTGGTTTTGGATAGTAAATCGAATGGCTACAGTGAGTTGATGCCTGGTTCCCATCACCACCACCACTTTGTTTCTCTGCAATGAGCTATTTCACACCCAACCTCTTTAAATGACTTTGTTTACAGTGATGGAATTATGTATCTCTTTAATAAATGGTGGCAGTATAGTGAACAAACAGAGCAGAACAGTACTCACCCCAGTAAGCTTCTCCTGCTAATTCTCCAATTCGAATCCTTGCTAATGCTGCTCTGTGTCCGTCTAGCTCCGGTCCAGCTCAGTGTGCCCCTTTGGCTCTTAAGTGAGTGTCCTCTATGTGTGTCAAAGTACCTATGGCTGCTATGTTCTGGTGACAGCTGACCCTCTCTTAGCGCCAGGTGGCTATTTTTGGAGGCCCGTGGCCTACTATTTCCCCACCAGGCTGAGTCAATCACTGGCTCTGGATTGTATAGTGCTGAAACATACCCAATGTCACTTCCCCCCACTACTCAACCCTGGAAGGCACTTAGGTTTTATTTTTGGACAGCCAGGTTCGCCCCTGCGGTGTTGTCATCTGGTGTAGCTAAGTTTTCTCTTCTCAGAACTGTGACATGACAGCTTTTGTTAGGTGGATGGTAGCTACTCAAAAGAGTCTGAGCAGTTCCAGCTCCTATGCTGACCTACTAAGATTCTACAGAGGATCTACCAGAAGGTTCCACTGCAGCGCAAGAGCTGTTGGACCAGACATTCTGTTTTCCACTTCCATCATTATTTACATTGGGTTAATGACACTTACTTGACCATATAGAACCATCAACAGCTCAAAGAGCCATTTGAGAGCTTTACTAAATTGTTCTTCTTCCTGTTATATGGTTCTTCAAATAATCTATATTCCTGCTAACAAGCGTTTTTAAACAATGCCTTAGAAAACGAGTGTATGGAATTGAACTAGTTGGTAAAGAAACAAGGTTCAAAGACCTTTACTCTAATGGAGAGGGTATTTAGTAATCCAAGGGTTATTCCGTGAAGCTTTACATTACCCATCAATTACTAAAATGAGTCTCCACTGAATAAGTCTTAAGGTAACCACATGTGCTTATTATATTGCACCCAGAACCTTTTTGGCACAAAGAACCTTTCTTTGCTACTATAATAGCAGCAGGCCGGGTTCTCAAATGGGTTCTCAAGGACCTCACAACAATCCAGTTTATTGTACATGTTGATAAGTGGGATAGAGCAAGAATTTAGCTAGACATGTGGCTACTTTAGGCTACTCTATCTTCAAAATGTTGAAGTTTAGGTAGCTTTACTTTTAAAAATAAAAATGGTTCTAAAGGGTTCTTGGCTTGGACATATGGTTCCAAGAAACACGTTAACTGATACAGAACCTTTACAGTATGTGGAGATTCTTTCAACACAGAAATGGTTCTTTAAAGAATCATCAAATGGGAGAGGGTCTTTCGAGAATCCAGGGTGGTTCTTTCCTAAGAAACCATTCCTGGTACCTTGGTTTTTGAAAGTGATATAGAGGTAGTGGCAGCATTTCGACGCTGTCCAAGAAAAAACATGTATCTCCATTTTTGTTGATTTTTATTTTTATGACTTATTTGAACACATAAGCCGCTATTTACACTATGTGGAAATTTAATAAAGAATGGACCGACAGAAATGGCCCAAATCTGCTTGGAAAGACATCTGGTTCCATTGACTTCCATTCAAATAAAATGAGGTTTTTGGCCTCTCCTGTAAAGTTGCCATTTTGGAGATACCTGTTTTTCTTTGGACAGCGATGATTTGTTTCTGCTTGAGCTTTATGAGGTCAGGTCGAGAGCATTATTGTGTCATGCTGATGACCAAAAGACTGTTCAATGTTTAACCAAAACTCTCCTGACCTATAAAGGCTAAAGTACAAAACACCAGAGAGGAAGAGAGACAGAATGCATCACACCTACTCACCTTCTGGAGAAGATATGGTTTCAGTGTATACTCCCGTTATGGTCTTTCTTCTTTCTGCGCGTGGAGTCCTCACCGCCTTTAAAAGGAGAGTTAGAACAGACTCTTAAAAGTGAAACTTCCTCAATGGTTCTTAACTTGAACATAATGGTATAGGCAAAAATTACGTGGGTTCTTCACATTCACACTTCTTCTTTAACAAAACTGGTTCTATGGAGAATCATCTACTGACCTGTTGAAAAGGAACCAGAGGCGGTTCTTCTAGTTATAAAAAGGTGTATGGAAAACAGGGGCTTGTTTTGATGCTATATAGAAAAATAGGTTGGTATCCATATTGAGTTGAAAAGGTTTCCTTGAGTGTTGATAAATGTATAAACACAAGAAGAGTCTCAAAAAGGACATTCAGTAAAATGCCATAAAATTAAGAATCTGTGATCTGCAACTTAAAACTCTATTGCATAAGAATGACTGGCATATGTGTAAAGGTATAATTGCGGGAGAGGCTTAAATTAGGATTTTAGAGAGAGAGAGATATGCCGCCAATGTCTTTTCCCAGGATATGCATGGTAGGTTCAGCAAGTCAAAGTGAAACTGTATTGCTACTTCAAAAGCAATGGAGTTGGTCAGTGAGGACAATGGAAGTCTTTACTTTAACTGCTGTCAGTTTAATGACGGTTCCAGGAAATCTATAGCTTCTTCATAGATTCTTGTTATTATTACATTTCACAAAATGTCCCAATGTTTGGGAAATGGGGTTTGTAGATTTGGCCATGGTCTTTAATAAGGAACGCTTGAAGAACCATTGTAAGGGTCTTGGACCTATGAGAACCACTTTTGGTTTTCTATACAACCTTTCAGTGGACAGTGCTTTAAAGAACCATTTTTAAAAAATGTGATGCGTGAGCCTGAAGAACCCTTCTACATGGAGCATTAAGGAACCTTCATTGTTAACAGTGTACCTCCTCTAGCTTAAGGATATGTTTGCCGCTCTGGATAAGAACATCTGCTATGCATGTACTTGTAAATGTTAAAGCTCAGATCAAGTCTTGGTCATTTACCTTTGGGGTCAGATACTCCTCTTTTGTTGGTGTTGCCTGTTGAACATGGTTATTGATGCTCTCTGATTCGAGTTCCAGCATGTGCTCCTCAGCGGCTTCATGATTGATTATACTGTCCTCTAAGAGTAGACCATTATGTGGCTTTAGTAGACTGCTCCTGGACTGTTGGTCTCTCTTGGGTTGTTGGCCACTTTTGGAGAGCTGCTCGTTCTTGGGTTGGTGAACACTCTTAAACTGCATGGCAACCTTTGATTCGTACAGCTCCCTGAGAGCGCTCGTGCTCACGGTCTTTTGGAGCGGAAGGACCTCCATAGACTTACTGCGTGTCAGAGAAGTGCTACCCCCATGCCTAGACCAAACCTCCAGTCTCTTTTCTCTCCCATTATTCTGCACGGGGGTGTCCAGTTTGGTCTCAGACTTTGTGATGGTGTTGGCTGTAACCTGCTTGGTCAGCTGGAGGAGAGCAAACAAAGAACTGTCAGGCTTGTTGACAGTGTTGATGGTTGTAATGGAAAAGTTTGGCAACAAATACACTGTACATGATTTTCCATTGATCTCATATCCAGCCGATCAGCCAAGGCATGTTTGGTGGTCTTTACTTCAGAACTGGAGTGCTAAGCTAGCAGTGCTAACAAACACTAGTTAGGCAAAGCATTTACAGAAATATGCCAGCATCTTCATATTTTTGCTTAAATGTAAGTTCGTAAGCTACAAAAACTGGTTTATTATTAATGATTTGTTAAAATAGCATGGCTAGAACCTATTTGCACATTTAAGCTAAAATTGGAGCTACACTAGTCTACACTAATCTGCATGCAGTCCTGCTTTTCAGTACTACTCCACATTCAAACCCAGGGGCGTCTTGTAAAATGTCACCACACAGGTATGCAGTGTTAGCATAGTACCACCTAAGGCTTACTGTAAGAGAGTTAGACACCTTAGTCAGCATTATCTAGCACTTGCCATAAAGTACACCATCAGGACAGGTGGGCTGCATCCACTTCTTATTTATCTTAGTTATCTAAGTAACAGTTTCACACATCACTCCATCCTCTGTACTGAATGTCTCAGACTGGTGCTCCATCTTATACTGCACTTTATAAGCCTACATCTTTGTCTACATCCGGACTGCTGCACCCAGGTCCTCAGTATACTTATACACCTCCACACAATGTAAGATTTACAGATGTGTAAGGTATTGTGTGTGTGTGTGTGTATGTATGTGTGTTAGGATGTGTTTGTGTGTGTGTGTTAGAATGTGTTTGTGTGTGTGTGTGTATGTATGTGTGTGTGTGTGTGTGTGTGTATGTATGTGTGTGTGTGTGTGTGTGTTTGTGTGTGTGTTAGGATGTGTTTGTGTGTGTGTGTGTGTTAGGATGTGTTTGTGTGTGTGTTAGGATGTGTTTGTGTGTGTGTGTGTGTGTGTGTGTGTGTGTGTGTGTGTATGTATGTATGTATGTGTGTGTGTGTGTGTGTGTGTGTTAGGATGTGTTTGTGTGTGTGTGTGTGTATGTATGTATGTGTGTGTGTGTGTGTGTGTTAGGATGTGTTTGTGTGTGTGTGCATGTATATGTGTGTGTGTTAGGATGTGTTTGTGTGTGTGTGTGTATGTATGTGTGTGTGTGTGTGCGTGTGTGTGTGTGTGTGTGTGTGTGTCTGTGTGTGTGTGTGTTTGTGTGTGTGTGTGTGTATGTGTGTGTGTCTGTGTGTGTGTTTGTGTGTTTGTGTGTGTATGTATGTATGTGTGTGTGTGTGTTAGGATGTGTTTGTGTGTTTGTGTGTGTGTGTTAGGATGTGTTTGTGTGTGTGTATGTATGTGTGTGTGTGTGTGTGTGTGTGTGTTAGGATGTGTGTGTGTGTGTGTGTGTGTATGTGTGTGTTAGGATGTGTGTGTGTGTGTGTTTGGTACTGTGTGTAATGTTGTCACTGTCTGTGCTCTATGAGCTTATGTAACCAAAGACATGTTCCTAGTATGTGTGAACAAACTTGGCCAGTAAAGCTTGATTCTGATTCTGATGTGTTTCTAATTTGCATATATATTCGGGTTTAAACATATACAGTCAAACGCTTGTTTGTGCAGAAAATCTGGCCCTCAAATTCATAATCAGACACTGTAGTGATTTCCTGGGCGTACTCACTGAGCTTATCTCCTTACATTACTCTATAGGCTATGTTGAAAATTCACACAGACTGGTAAAAAATAAATAGTGCTCAGATATGAAGTATATTCTGGTTATCCTGAATGGACACTCCTTATTTAGGCTACTCAGATAGTTTATTTGTTGTTTCTATAGTTCATAATATGGAAAGAGATTTTTCACATCAAGGTCTCTGCATCACCTGAGTTAAGATCTGGGTGCAGCTTAAGTGGTTCGAGGGGAAGTCCATGGAAACAGTTTGGGTGACTATTGACCTCCAGTGTTTGTTAGCATGTTAGCTCAGTAGCTCCCGCTCCAAACCAAACGCAAACATCACCAAGCATGTGTTGACTGGTTGACTGTATGCGGGGTGGAAGATCGTGCTAATTTGCTTTTTCACCACATGATTCCTTATAGTCATTTGTGAATGTAAGATCAATATAAAATGAAGATGCCAGGGAATTCATAGATTCCTCATGGATTCTGGTTGTCAGTGCAATTTACAATATGTCCCAACGTTTTTGGAAATGGGGTTTGTAGATTTGATCATGGCCTTTACTAAAGAAGGCCTTTACCCCTGAAGAACCATTTTAAGGGTCTTGGACCTAGCAGAACCCCTTTTGGTTTGAAAGAACTTCTATGAAACCAAGCAGTATTAAGGAACCTTCATTGTTAACAGTGTACCTGCACTAGCTTCAGGATATGTTTGCCGCTCTGGATAAGAACATCTGCTATGCATGTACTTGTAAATGTTAAAGCTCAGATCAAGTCTTGGTCATTTACCTTTGGGGTCAGATACTCCTCTTTTGTTGGTGTTGCCTGTTGAACATGGTTATTGATGCTCTCTGATTCGAGTTCCAGCATGTGCTCCTCAGCGGCTTCATGATTAATTATACTGTCCTCTAAGAGTAGACCATTATGTGGCTTTAGTAGACTGCTCCTGGACTGTTGGTCTCTCTTGGGTTGTTGGCCACTTTTGGAGAGCTGCTCGTTCTTGGGTTGGTGAACACTCTTAAACTGCATGGCAACCTTTGATTCGTACAGCTCCCTGAGAGCGCTCGTGCTCACGGTCTTTTGGTGCGGAAGGACCTCCATAGACTTACTGCGTGTGAGAGAAGTGCTACCGCCATGCCTAGACCAAACCTCCAGTCTCTTTTCTCTCTCATTATTCTGCACTGGGGTGTCCAGTTTGGTCTCAGACTTTGTGAGGGTGTTGGCAGTAACCTGCTTGGTCAGCTGGAGGAGAGCAAACAAAGAACTGTCAGGCTTGTTGACAGTGTTGACTCTTTAAACGGAAAAGTTTGGCAACAAATGTAATGTATGTGATTTTCCATTGATCTCATATGCAGCCGATCAGCCAAGGCATGTTTGGCGGTCTTTACTTCAGAACTGGAGCGCTAAGCTAGCAGTGCTAACAAACACTGTTTAGCCAAAGCATTTACAGAAATATGCCAGCATCTTCATATGTTTGCTTAAATGTAAGTTCATAAGCTACAAAAACTGGTTTGTTTTTAATGATTTGTTAAAATAGCATGGCTAGAACTTATTTGCACATTTAAGCTAAAATTGGAGCTACACTAGTCTACACTAATCTGCATGCAGTCCTGCTTTTCAGTACTACTCCACATTCAAACCCAGGGGCGTCTTGTAAAATGTCACCACACAGGTATGCAGTGTTAGCATAGTAGCACCTAAGGCTTACTGTAAGAGAGTTAGACACCTTAGTCAGCATTATCTAGCACTTGCCATAAAGTACACCATCAGGACAGGTAGGCTGCATCCACTTCTTATTTATCTTAGTTATCTAAGTAACAGTTTCACACATCACTCCATCCTCTGTACTGAATGTCTCAGACTAGTGCTCCATCTTATACTGCACTTTATAAGCCTACACCTTTGTCTACATCCGGACTGCTGCACCCAGGTCCTCAGTATACTTATACACCTCCACACAATGTAAGATTTACAGATGTGTAAGGTATTGTGTGTTAGGATGTGTTTGTGTGTGTGTGCATGTATATGTGTGTGTGTTAGGATGTGTTTGTGTGTGGGTGTGTGTGTGTGTGTGTGTGTGTCTGTGTGTGTGTCTGTGTGTGTGTTTGTGTGTGTGTGTGTGTATGTGTGTGTGTCTGTGTGTGTGTGTGTCTGTGTGTCTGTGTGTGTATTTGTGTATGTGTGTGTGTGTCTGTGTGTGTGTTTGTGTGTTTGTGTGTGTATGTATGTATGTGTGTGTGTGTGTGTGTGTGTGTGTGTGTTAGGATGTGTTTGTGTGTGTGTGTGTGTGTGTGTGTATGTATATGTGTGTGTGTGTTAGGATGTGTTTGTGTGTGTGTGTGTGTGTGTGTGTGTGTTAGGATGTGTGTGTGTGTGTGTGTGTGTGTGTGTGTGTGTGTTAGGATGTGTGTGTGTGTGTTAAGATGTGTGTGTTTGGTACTGTGTGTAATGTTGTCACTGTCTGTGCTCTATGAGCTTATGTAACCAAAGACATGTTCCTAGTATGTGTGAACAAACTTGGCCAGTAAAGCTTGATTCTGATGCTGATGTGTTTCTACTTTGCATATATATTCGGGTTTAAACATATACAGTCAAACGCTTGTTTGTGCAGAAAATCTGGCCCTCAAATTCATAATCAGACACTGTAGTGATTTCCTGGGCATACTCACTGAGCTTATCTCCTTACATTACTCTATAGGCTGTGTTGAAAATTCACACAGACTGGTAAAAAATAAATAGTGCTCAGATATGAAGTATATTCTGGTTATCCTAAATGGACACTCCTTATTTTAGGCTACTCAGATAGTTTATTTGTTGTTTCTATAGTTCATAATATGAAATGAGATTTTCACACCAAGGTCTCTGCATCACCTGAGTTAAGATCTGGATGCAGCTTAAGTGGTTCGAGGGGAAGTCCATGGAAACAGTTTGGGTGACTATTGACCTCCAGTGTTTGTTAGCATGTTAGCTCAGTAGCTCCAGCTCCAAACCAAACGCAAACATCACCAAGCATGTGTTGACTGGTTGACTGTATGCGGGGTGGAAGATTGTGCTAATTTGCTTTTTTACCACATGATTCCTTATAGTCATTTTGGTGATCTGCAGTGGATTTACATCTCCATTCATAAATGTAAGATCAACATAAAATGAAGATGCCAGGGAATTCATAGATTCCTCATGGATTCTGGTTGTCAGTGCAATTTACAATATGTCCCAACGTTTTTGGAAATGGGGTTTGTAGATTTGATCATGGCCTTTACTAAAGAAGGCCTTTACCCCTGAAGAACCATTGTAAGGGTCTTGGACCTAGCAGAACCCCTTTTGGTTTGAAAGAACTTCTATGAAACCAAGCAGTATTAAGGAACCTTCATTGTTAACAGTGTACCTGCTCTAGCTTAAGGATATGTTTGCCGCTCTGGATAAGAACATCTGCTATGCATGTACTTGTAAATGTTAAAGCTCAGATCAAGTCTTGGTCATTTACCTTTGGGGTCAGATACTCCTCTTTTGTTGGTGTTGCCTGTTGAACATGGTTATTGATGCTCTCTGATTCGATATCCAGCATGTGCTCCTCAGCGGCTTCATGATTGATTATACTGTCCTCTAAGAGTAGGCCATTATGTGGCTTTAGTAGACTGCTCCTGGACTGTTGGTCTCTCTTGGGTTGTTGGCCACTTTTGGAGAGCTGCTCGTTCTTGGGTTGGTGAACACTCTTAAACTGCATGGCAACCTTTAATTCGTACAGCTCCCTGAGAGCGCTCGTGCTCACGGTCTTTTGGAGCGGAAGGACCTCCATAGACTTACTGCGTGTCAGAGAAGTGCTACCCCCATGCCTAGACCAAACCTCCAGTCTCTTTTCTCTCCCATTATTCTGCACTGGGGTGTCCAGTTTGGTCTCAGACTTTGTGACGGTGTTGGCTGTAAGCTGCTTGGTCAGCTGGAGGAGAGCAAACAAAGAACTGTTAGGCTTGTTGACAGTGTTGACTCTTTTAATGGAGAAGTTTGGCAACAAATGTAATGTATATGATTTTCCATTGATCTCATATGCAGCCGATCAGCCAGGTTTGGCGTTCTTTACTTCAGGACTGGAGCTGCTAAGCTAGCAGTGCTAACAAACACTAGTTAGGCAAAGCATTTAGAGAAATATGCCAGCATCTTCATATGTTTAATTAATCTTCATACAGTCCTGCTTTTCAGTACTACTCCACATTCAAACCCGGGGGTGTGTTATAAAATGTCATCACACAGGTATACAGTGTTAGCTCAGTAACACCCACAGCTTACTGTAAGAGAGTTAGACACCTTAGTCAGCACTATCTAGCACTTCATAAAGTCATAAAGTACACCATCAGGACAGGTGGGCTGCATCCACTTCTTATTTGTCTTATTAGTTTAGAATATACTGCATAACTACATCTCCATTCATGAATGTAGGATGTCAGGTATTGTAAATGTAATACGATCTAGTAAAAATGTGATTGGGTTTCAGATCAGTATAATATACATGTGTGTGTATTTTACCGTGCGGTTGTTTTCCACTGAATCCACTTCTTTAGCTTTTCCACTAATAGAGTTGTGATATCTAAATGGGACAGAGAGGGCAATTAAAAAGTTTAAAAGCGTTATTAATTATTGACAATACACTTGTAGCCCTTTATTATCATCATCCTTATCTTTATCAGATTTGTATTGTTATTAACAATAACAATGACAGTACAACCACAAGCACAGTGCAAAAGTCTAAAGGCCACTCATTGTTTTTTTATTATAATTTCTTTTCCAGCCAAAGCAGCCAGTAAGGTATTTAAAAAAGTTATTTGTCAGTCTCAACAACTATATATAATAAATATCTCAGCATTTAATGTATTCACTCTTCACTTTCATTACAGCTTTCATTTTTTTCAGGAGTCTCGCTTTCAGTTTTACACAGAAATCTTTTTTACACCTCACTGTCTTTGAAGTTGTACTTTCTGTTTCTTGTGCTCCAAGTGACCCCGGAGATATTCAGTGATACTGAGGACTGGCATCTGGGGTGATCATTCCATGAGTTTCCTTTTTTCAGCAAAGGCTTTATGGCAGTTACACATTCTTTCAGACCCATATCCCTGAGTCTTCTTGCAGAGTTTGAATTTCCTAGCTAACACTGACAAAACCATGGTAAATGTCAGGGCAGGTAAACATCATGAGAGGCCCTGACCAGGGTTATTATAGGTAACTAAACCACAACAATAAAATGTAGGCGTGGCAAAATGTGCTCATAATGTGGACTAAAAATAAAAACTAAAATTAAAAACTAAATCAAAACTGCAATATGCTCTACTAAACTTTTTTTCAGTGCTTAAATAAGGGTTTAGACGTGAATCCCTTCGGTGTTTGGTTCTATTTAGGGAAAGCTGGAGCCGAGCCAGGCTCAATCTACTGCTGTGCTGATTTTATTCTACTGTCATTAAATTCCTGCTATTATGTCAATTATCATAATACCAAAAGCTGAAACTTAAACCGCTAAAACGAAATAAAAAACACTACTTAAAAAGGGAACTAAAATGAATAATTCACCCTTAAACGTAAACTCAAGCAAAGCTAGACACCTAAACTTAAATAACCCTGTAATAACCCTAGTCCTGACTGATGTCATTCAGTAATACAGTAATCAAGTCACCTTTAGGGGTCATTTTCATAACTGATGCCATAACGCCATACTGCAGGACTGTTTTGATCACGTGGACTGGGAGATGTTCCGGGAGGCGTCAAACAACAACCTCGACGAGTACACAGACTCTGTAACTGCATAGAGGATGTTGTACTCACAAAACCAGTCCGGGTTTACCCCAACCAGAAACCCTGGCTGAACTGTGAAGTTCGTGCAGCTCTGAACGCACGGACCGCATCTCTACCTCATCTACCTCATCTACCTCAGCCTTACCATAGTGCTTTATGGTAGTTTTTATTCATAACTTTTATTCATAACTGTAAATTAGTATAAACAGAGATTTTAGTACTTGGTATTGTATATATTTATTGTCTAATGTATATGTTTGTATTGAAGTCTGTAAGGGACTATGCAGCTAAATTTTTCACTCACCTTCACACCTGTGAAAATGTGATGTGACAATAATAAGTGATTTGGTTTGATTTGATGTTTCAGCAAAAATTCTAATTTACAGTTTCTCCCTGTGCTGCATCTGTAGATCAGTCAAAACCTGCTCAATGTCTGAAGTGAATAGACAAACAATTAAACATCTATGCTGTTATACACTAGCGCACATTCATGTCCGCCTACTTAGGCTCCATATTAAGCAAGTTTGCTCTGTAGCCTGATTATGGAAAGTGTTAAAAGGAAAGACACCGAGGCACTGTGGGAAATGTAGTGCCTGTGGGGAATTTGCACCATCATGTTAAAGTTTGGCTCAGTAAGAAGGTAAAACTGACGGTTATGTATTGCCTTCCTTCCCTGGTTTTTAGTGGGACATGGCAAAGTTTTAATAGAACCCATGCTCCAGCAAATTAGATCTAGTGGCGCCCTTGCCTCCAGCTGTTGCACAAATATCGAAAGTCCATTTATCTTTATATCAATTTCTTTTCTGTATTAGCTTTTTTTAAACTCCAGTTTGGGAAATGTCCTCAGAAATATCAGCTGGAAATGAATCACTATTTGGAGGTTTGACTGGAAATGAAATAATAATAAATAAAGTTTGTAGCTTAAATAAAAATTCATTATTACTCTGCAGTTCAGGGGACTACCAAACATAGCCAGACATTTAGGTAACAGACAGGCGTATGGAAGTTGACCCTTGATACCCCAATCATTCAACCAAATTATTCTAAAGTGAGAGAAAACTCATTTCAGACTTTTAGTTCCACTTTAGACTAATAATAATAATAATAATAATAATAATAATAATAATAATAATAATAGGTTACACTTCTATAGCGGCTTTCACAAACCCAAGGACGCTTTACAAACACAAAAATAAACCAACAAATAAACAAACAAACAAAAAATTAAAACAAAAAATGTTTAGAGCAAAGATAAGTTTTTAAGTGAGTTTTGAAGATAGAAAGAGAGGGTGAAGTGCGTATAGATGAAGGTAGGGAGTTCCAGAGTGTGGGGGCAGCAACACTAAATGACCTGCCACCCATAGAGGAAAGCCTGGACCTAGGAACAGCTAGGAGAGTCAGAAGACCTTAGCCTACGTGATGGGACGTAAGGATGAAGGAGGGCTGACAGATAGGTGGGTGCTAGTCCGTGTAAGGCTTTAAAGGTCAGGAGAAGGATCTTATAGTGGATGCGCTCTGTAACTGGTAGCCAGTGTAGCTGAAGAAGGATGGGGGTGATGTGTGCGGACTTCTTGGTACTAAGACTCTGGCTGTGGACTTTTGAAGACTACAGTCCTTTTGCTTTCCGTGACCCTGTTCTTCATTTGGTTTGTTTTATTAAGCTAAATGATTAAGCATTATACACTCATCATCAAAAGAATAGCTGCACCCAGAAGAAATCAACCGACGGGGAATAAAACCTGGGTTGGTGGGTAGGTTTGACATTGTGAGACATCAATGATTCAAGTTTAACGCTCAGCCGCTCATGTGACATCAACAAGGAGGGGCCTTATCGCTGTACCTGACTGACCCAACAGCCTCCATTGTGGACATTCAGTTAGCAGTGATGCCCTCCATGAGTCATCCTGTTAGTGCCAACACCATGTTGGCAGATGGCTGCACGATGCAAGACTACATGCACACAGACCGTTACCATGACTACCCTAAACACCACGTCAATATCACCAAAGACTGCAGTGGAGTCATGGAGTGCCTCTGAATGGCAGCAGGTCATCTTCAGTGATGAGTCCCCCTCTTTGGCTGGGTGGAGATGACCAATGCATCACACATCCAGAAGGCCTGGTGTCACTCCACTTCCACACCTATCGCAAAATCTGCAGGAACTACTACTGTATGTAGCAGTTAACTACATCTGTGTGCCTAGCTTAATAAATATGGCCCATATCAGTCTAAATGTATCATTATTTATTGTTCCTGGTAACGTTTATCTTCCTTCCCACCTTCCCGATAGCATTGCAATCTGGCATTTCCCTCTGGGTGCAGCTATTCTTTTGATGTTGAGTGTATTTAGCTTATTACTATCTCTATCAATCCCATATTTAAGTGTGTTCTCTACATAAGGTGTGTTAACTTATAGTCACCTTATTAGTAAAACCTTGTTTGATAAAAGGTGCTCCTACTTTTTCCTTAACTGTATATGATACTGTGTATGTAGCCTGAAGTTACCTGAAGAGAACTGGATATAAATGTAAATAGTATATAGTACTCACTCGGCCACAAGCTGAGAAACAGACTTCCTCCTATCTCTGAGTCCAGCCTCTCTCCAGGGCAGAGTTTGGTCAGTGCTGACGCTCCTGAGGGACTGGGCCCTCCGTAGGTTACTCTTCACCTCCATCTCCACTCCTGCACTCCCACTACACCTGCCTACAGGACACACACGACCTGCATTACTAAACTGGTTTAGAGCATAAGGTCACATGACCAGGTCTAAAGTTGGTTCCACCCCAAAAATGAGAAGATAATCTCCAGATTTTACAGCATAGCTTCTTACAGCTGGTCAAAAATGGCTCAAGCTGTGTATAAAAATGCATCATTGAATCCTTTGAGCTATATAAGTTAACCACCATTAACCAATAATTCACATTATGTATCATTTTATGTTCATAATATTTGTTCCATAATTGTTTTTGTGTTGAACAGCAGGAGTGATCTGAATTCATTTTCACCCAGTAAAATGTTTAAATGGTAAATGATAAATGTGATCTGTGGACTCATAGTTATGGTACTTCATGAATTTATAGAGGTATATAATAGTATTTCTTTTCTGTATATATATATATATATATATATATATATATATATATATATATATATATATATATATATATATATATATATATATATATATAAAAAGTGTGAACAAGTTAACATGCACCCTCTACAGAAGATACTGATGCAGCATTAAGGTTTATTGTGATGTTGTATATATATATATATATATATATATATATATATAAATAGAATAGAATAGAATAGAATAGGGCATGCTGTCCCCCAATATGTTATGGTCAACAAATAAATAAATATATGTGTTCTATATAGAGCATGTGTTAACTTACAGTCACCTAAAAAAACAACTTGTAAATGATGAGCGCTGCCCAAACCCTCGCAACTTCTACATAATAACTTGATTTTCATTTGTTGAATGAACACCAGCTTTTGTGCCTGTGCCAAATCATATCAGTCAGCTACCAAACCATGTCTGTAAATCGCCATTTCCACCTCTATAGACCAGTCAGGTCACCACTGCAGAGCCCAGTAAAAAGCCTTCTCCTGGATTCCATTAAACAGCTGTAATAAGTGAATTTGTTACCTTTTTTAAGAAGGTGTTGCTCACTTCACTCAGAGCGATGTATGAGCTCTCCGTGCATCACGAGTTGCACACACACACTGTGCAAAAACTTGTGTACAAAGTCCTGCTGCTTTATGACCACTGACACTGGGAAGTCACTTGAAAAGACATATATAGGGCAAACCATCCAATAAAGCAATAAAATGCATGACGGCCATGTTCGATAATAAATATGTGTGTTCTGAGTTCTGGAGAAGCATCATAATTCAGATTGTATGTGTAAGAGTCATTTCCCAGTTGCAAGTTATTCATTGCATCCACTCATTGCCTTTACTACAGCCTCCATTCACTTTAGCAGACTTACGTTCAGTTTCCCAAAGAAGCCTGCTGGGATATTCTTACACATTTCCAAAGTACAGTTCATTTTCTGCTTCTCACAGTCCACATAATGCCAAACCCATTCACTGATATTGAGGTCTGGACTCTGAGGTGGTGGGCATATTGTACTGAGAACACCCGCAGCTTATATTTTCTTCTTTCTTGTCCTTTTCTCAGTAAAGGGAACTCAAAAGTCTGTATGTACAGCAGCAGCACTTCATGTCGTTTGCTAATGTACTGCACAGCAAAATGCAGTGATGGCACATTCTGAATTCTGGGCTGAACCATATACATATTATTTACACAGCAGTTACTGAATAATGAAGTGTTATGAAGTGAATCATGAGCCTGCAGTTTAAAGGGGTTAATAAACCCAGTAGCTTCTCCTAGATGCTTGGACCGGTAATGAGTCTTGCAGTAAAAGCCTGAAAGAGCAGCGCACTTAGTTAGTCAGTCCAGACTGAGGGCCAAAGTGCAGTCCTTGTTGCTGCATGCTTCAGCTGGCTCTTCAGCTCAGGTCAAGTTCCCAGCTGGCCTTTCCTCCTGTAGGGGTCCAGGGTGAAAGAGGGTGACCTTACTGAGGCCCATTATGGCCCGGGGTCATCGGCCTGCCTTCTTCTCTCACACATGTAGCATACTGGAGCATACCACTTACTGGAGCCAAAAGCAGCCTGTGGCCAGGACTGTGAGGCATGTTGTTGTGTCTCAGCTGTATGCTATCTATAGGATAAGGAGCTGTGGACAAATGTACAAGGAAAGCTACACAGCCACCGTGTCCGTTAGCAAAAGGCAGTTTCATGTGTCTTCCTGTTGTTAGGAAATTTATGGAAGTTATTTTTAGTAAGTTTGTAAGTGAGAAAATCATCCCCCTGCATTAGCATATGGTAATTATTAATATGCATTAGTATCCTAAATAGGCTAATTACAACATGCATACATTTGATAAACAAAATAAATATAAAAAATAAAAAATATACCTTATATGGAAGTCCCTAGTAACTTTGGTAGGTATCACAGCTAGGAGTCTTTCGGTTCTTGTTCATTCTTTGCTTGCTTCCTTGCAGAATGCTTTTGCTGGTGCTATATTCTGAGGGCCATAGGTTGTCAGTGATGTTCTTAGGAGTGCCATCACATTTGCTTCCACAATTTGCTGATATTTAGTAGAATCTAGGGATTCTTTCATGACACTGGTTACCACAAACCCAAACCATAATAGATCACCCCTAAACTTGGTTGACTAAAGCATTATTTTCATCACACGCTGCTTTTTTCTCCAAACATACATGTGGTGATTGTGTCCAAGGAGCTCAATTTATTTGGAAAATGCCCACACTGGGGTCTAGATTTGTTATACATACTTGAGACATTTTATTTTGTGATTAGGCGGCAGGTATAGACTTTCTTGTGCCAGCTAAACCTACCTCCATATTCTTTGGTGTCATGTGGGGGTTTCGCTTTGCATTTGTGGCCAGCGTATCTTTGTCTTTTATGTCTTTAGATCACATTAAACGGTAGTGTGTGTGTGTGCCCCACTATAAGTCACACAAAATAATATTTTAAAAATGATTTATTTTGGTATTAACATCACACAAGTCATAAAGAAGATCCTTCTCAATTCCTTAGTTTCAAATACTGGTGAAAATATAACCACAATGGGTGAATATTCTGCCAATGGTGCTGGCAGTGACAGAACTACTCTTGCAGGGCATCGCTGCTTGCTGTCCGGTACAGCGCTAAGACTCATCCTTGCATCCACATTCGTGGCGGAGCATAAAACTTGAATCATTTGCATGTCTCACAAAGTCAAACACCACCCATCAAGTTTCATTCCTGTTGGTTGATTCCTTCTGCCTGCAACTATTTGTGCAACAAATTTTAACCAGTATATGCATGCCTGAATTTTCATGTACAGATGTAGCACAATCTGTTCATTTCCAAAAGGTTTACGCAATTTGATTATAATGAAGATTTAATTTACAGTAATATATGTTTACTTTTATATGCCGAGTAAGCATATGCATTTCTATCCAGTATAAATTGTTTCATGCTAATCAGATATCACAAATGTAGCTTCTCTTTACATGCCTGAATCCAAGTCACAAATATAACACCAAACAAATTAACGCTTCACGTGCTCTGTAAAGTTAAAGGGAACAGCTAAGGGGACTATGAAAGACCATTTGCCATTTATAACTTATTACACTAAGAGCGTTACTCATCCTCAGCTACATTCATTTACATGCATTTCACAAACAAACAAGACACAAACAGATCCACACAGATCCAAAAGGATTTTTAATATACAGGGATTATCTGTGATGTCAGCATAGCTGTAACTCTGTAATGGATCCTATGTTAATGTTTATCAGAGTTTGTTAAAAACAAACCACTCCTTTTTCCATGCTCCCTTTATGAATGATCTTTGCCCACTTAAGTATCATTAACCATCTGTGACCCAGTTTCAGGTCCAGTGTCTGTCTTTAACATTTCAGTCTAACTGAGTCTGGATGAGCAGAGTAGAGTTTTCTGAGAGATCTGAGAGCTCAAACATGCCGATATCATGGCAGGTGCTTCTGTGGTCAGTGAGCGCAGATTATACAGTGGTTCATTAGACGGAATAGGAATGTGATGGCATTAGACGATTATCAGTGGATTACTAAGGTAATCAATAGTGACAGCTTGTTATGTGCATTATATAGCACCAAAATACTTTACAGCCCCCTGGAGACCCTGGAAACAACTGTCTGTGACAGTCTGTCTCTGAGTGAGACCGCCAAGCCCTTCATAGCTACAGGGTTAATGGGGGTCATAGAGATGCACTCATTCATCCAGTCATTCATTCAGTCTGTCAGACGCTTCGGTTTGTGTCTGTAATCTGGGCACGGTTTACAGTCTTTTACTTTTATGTTCTAATGTTCTAGTTTTTCAACTACAATGCAAGTCAGTAAATTAATAATAATAATAATAATGATACTACTACTACTACTACTACTACTAATAATAATAATATAACAACAACAATAATAATAATAATGGTTTTGTTGTAGATAAGGAATAAAACAGGGTCACTTTTATCTACAATGACAATTAAATGCTGGTGATAAAACAATTTGTATTAAAAAATAAACAACAACAATTTTAAGATGGAAAGGGAACATTATGCTGATGATTATGTCCATAATCTTAATCTGTCATGCATATGTGCGCAACTGGATGGACAACCCCATGTTGGGGAATTCCACCGGCTGTTCAGAAATCTGTTTAGTGAGCGTGTTTACATGAAAACTGCAAAAAATCTGATGCTGTCAGTAATCCGATCACCACCAACGGAAAAAAATCCAGGTCTCCATGAGTAAATAATCAGACATGAGCAGTAATCAGAGTCACAGCCAACAATACCACAGAATAACACACGATGTAAACAAAATGTACAATTCAGATTCCACTGCGTGCTTTAGTAACATCAGATATAAATAATCTGGAAGATCAAAAATCTTTAGATCCTTAAATCCATTGTTCCGAAAGTAGTTTGTTGTCATATTATGGTTGCTGTGTTGAAAGCTGCTAGCTTTTGGTCTGTTTCACTTATATGCAGATTGAGAAAAATGAAAGAAATCAGAGTAAGGGTATACATGCAGTGAGCCTGATTACTGAGCTACAGTCCAGATCTCTTTATTTCTGTGTCTTAATCTGATCTAAGAAATCAGAGTGTGCTGTTTACATGAGCTCAGGATGAATTAGATAACTGCAGAAATATGATTAGAACCGGGTTATGACGTTCTTAGATGTAAAATTAGTCAGAATCAAATATGACCACTGTATTTACTTTCCATAAGCAACAGGTGAAGTGGCACATTGCTACTTTGCTAATATTGTTCATTTGTTTAAAATTTGTTAGTTAAAACTTTATCTGTATCAAAGCTTTATCTCAGAACAAGCATCAGGCAGTGTATTTACTGAAGTCTTCAGAGATCTGCTTCCTATCACCACCACTGTGAACAATTCAGATTCTGTAAGTTTCTGTAGAACAGGGCATTTCTTGCCAAGCCACTCTGAATGACTCTATCACTTTTAATTGCTTAATTATATAGAACTGTTGAAAGATGTTGGAGTTCCACTGCTCTTTGACCCTACTGAAACGGCACTGGACTCCAGTCACTTTACTATGGGAGAATGTCACCCCCTTGTGGATCATTTAATGTGTGCTGTGTGTTATCTGACTGTCTTTACTGCAGCTTTTGGGACATAACCTAGAAAACGTACATAGAAGCCTCAGCAGCTAAATATAATATGCATTTTTCATGTTTTAATTTGTTGTGTCCGCTCTTTGCCTTTATTACAGCTCCCTTTCCATTTTCTGGAGGTTTTTGTCTTCAGTTTTTAAAATGAAATCTCCAGAGATATATTTTCACACCTCCAAAGTTCAGTCATAGAAGTTAATTGCATTTTTCTAAGGTTTATCTGTACTTTTTATCTGCTGGGGACTGTTCTGGTGGTCTACCAGGTCTTGCACAGGGGTCTCGGTAGCTTGTAATTTTTTTATTGTCTAGAATAATGAAAATAGTTTAAATTACTTTTTGCTTCACTTCAACAATTTTAATTTTAAAACAATTTTAACAAAGTTTCCATAAGACTGCTTTAGAGCTAATTTGCTGTTGGGGGGCTCTACTGTAGACCTTAGTGGGGGTACGGGGTTCCATTCTCCTTCCCTCTGGTCCTCCCTTTTGAAATCCATCTCGCCGTTTGGTGTCCCAAGACAATGCTTAGATGAAAGGGAATAAGCAATGTGCAGCACTCTTCAAAGCCTGAACTCTGCACTGCTGTGGAGGAAGACAGCAGGCTGAACTGGCTTTTAGAGACCCCCTGCTACTGAGTGGAGGCCCTGCCACTGAACACTGAACGCCAACACTCCCCCCACAAAGCGCTAACACATTTATCACTTCCCTCTATACAAACACTGCTTAGTCTGCAGGGTTGAAGAATAGAGGTTGAATAGATCAAAGATGCAACATATGAATAAATAAAATAAAATGATATATAATAAACTTAATACGTTTAGTAATATATATTACTGGTTTATTAAGTTCATTGATTTATATGAACAATAAAATGATAATAACATCAGCAATATGATTATTGTTATTATTATTATTATTATTATGAATCCAAGAAATTAGTAATCCATTCTGACCCATCTTAAAAATTACATTTTCCATTAATATTTATTTTCTGTTCATTATCTCTTGTGGAATTCCACCATTGCTTTTTAACATGCATATTTTAACAATTTAAGATGTAAACAAAGTCATTCAGAGTGTTGTGATGTAAAACGCATCTCCATAACTCACAATAAACTGTAATACCAGGGCGCAACCTGGAGGAGGGGCTGCTGCTGCTGCTCTAACACAGAGCTGCCTTTGCTATGCTAACAGAGTTATACCAACATAACCTGACAAGAGAAGCTCCTGCCTCGGCCAATCATATTCAAGTCTCCTTTCCTCTGACCCTCCTTTTTGAAAAACATCTTGTCATCAAAAGGAATAAGCAATGCCCAGCGCTCCTCAAAGCCTGGTTTAATCACACTGCACGTTTTTGACGGTTGGCAACAAGATTTTGAGTAAAGCTTACTACAATAAACTTTAGGTCTTATTAATGATCTTTAATATACAGAGTGTAAGAATTTACAGAGGGAATAGAGTAAATATATCGACATATGATGTGATTTTGTGTCTAATTATGCTCAGTATAGTTGGTTATGGGGTTTTTACTTTGCTGCTTGTTAGCTAGTATAGCTAACTTTGAGTTAATGGAGGTTAGCCGACATGCTAACTAGCATGAATTTGAAGAAACTTACCTTCTTATTTAGAGAGTAAACGGGTGACTGAGATGGAAATAATGGTACAGACAGCTCTTCATATTCTTCTCTTTCACATTTGTCTTCAGTATTTGGAAGTAATTGCAGTTGTTATCATTGTTAGCTGTATCATTGTTAGCTGTTAGCTGTATCGTAGTTTTTGTAAGGCCAAGCTTAGTAACAATAGGACATAACTACACACAGGACGAGAAGGAGAGTAAGAAGCTGATGGAGACTACATGACTGAAGAAGCAGATCTGATGGAGTTTAGTGAAACAGCGAGGGAAAGCTGTTCATCCTTTCAATTAAAATGAGTACTGAATTTAATTTAACTTAACTGAGAAAACCACTTTTGTCACTATGACCATGAAATTCTATCACAGAGCTTATTAAACATGCCTACAGAGCAAATTCACACTCTTTCTGATGAGCCTGAACTGATATAATATCACTGAGCTGATTTATAATCTTTGTATTTGAATAATATATTAAGGGCCTGCAGCTTTTCTGAGAGCGAGAGAGGAGATGAAGCAATTTCAGTACCTTTGCTTCAGCACCTACGCTTGATTTTGGTTTGCTGTCAGTAGAAGGATATCGTGTTTGTGCCTAGTGAGGTGTGAGCAAGGTCAGTCCTTATCGCTGTACCTGACTGACTCGACAGCATGATTGCGGACAATCAGCGAGCAGTGATGCCCTCGAAGAGTCAACCTGTTAGTGGCAGCACCATTGGCAGAGGACTACATGCAACAAAGACTGCCTTTAACACCATGTCAACATCACCAAAGACTGCACTGGTGCCAGACTGTCATGGATTGACTCAGAATGGAAGCAGGTCATCTTCAGTGACGAATCCTGTTTTTGTCTTGGTGGACACGACCAACAAATCCGTGTGTGGAGCCACCATGGTCAGCATTAAGATATGTCCAGAAGGCCTGGTGTCACTCCACCTCCACTAATACTGCAAAATCTGCAGGATCTGTGCTAAGAGTATTCAAGCTGTATGGGATGGATTACCACAGGACACCATTAGGAACCTCTACAAGTCTATGTCGAGACATCTGGCGCATTGCATTAGCAAACATAGCGGCCCAAACTATACTGAGAGACCCTACTTCTGAAAGTGAAGCTCAATAAATATTGCCGATATCAGCCTTTAGCTTCCTTTCGAATACTATTGCAATTTGACATGTCCATCTCGATACAACTATTCTTTTAATGGTGAGTGTAATTTAACCCAATACTCATTTTCTGGTGGTTGCTTCTCTTAAAGTTAATGATGAACAGACATTTTGAGGGCCATTAAAAGACATTTCCTGGGCGAACATGCTGCCAGGCTTCCTTACGACAGACTTAGCCCCCTTACCCATAAATCAGTGGCGATGGCCCTGTCTCAGCTGAATGTGACATGACTAACTTTTGTGTTTCCCCAATCTGTCCATTTTATTTTGATTCTGTTTTCAGCGAACATCATTGAACACCATAGGTATTCTGTATAAGGTCTAATGAGTTAATGAGAGTGAGGTAATGACCTTGAGCAGTTTTGACCTTGAACCATGCAGAAATTAGAAAAAGTGGAGGTATTTATTCAACCTTTCTCTTTAAGCCTTTTCGTTATTCTTAAATCCGGCCTAGAGAACCATCCAAATCACTGGTTTTCAAAGACATCCATTAGGACCAACAGGCTCTCAGATGTCTGTTCTGGTCTAGATAGATGTGATGGTGCTTCCTATGTGGAAAATCACCTCAGAAGTATCTGAAGTAGTGATGTCATTTGCGGGCTAGCTATAGATCTTTGAGTTCTCGCGTCTGGCTGTGAATAGTAGCGCTATCTGACAGTTTTCATCCTCCCTCAACAATTTTCTTTTTTTGGCTTCAGCACAGCCAACACGAGAGCAGTTAACAGATGGAGTTTAGTGAAACAGCGAGGGAAAGCTGTTCAACCTTTCAATTAAAATGAGTACTGAATTTAATTTAACTTAACTGAGAAAACCACTTTTGTCACTATGACCATGAAATTCTATCACAGAGCTTATTAAACATGCCTACAGAGCAAATTCACACTCTTTCTGATGAGCCTGAACTGATATAATATTACTGAGCTGATTTATAATCTTTGTATTTGAATAATATATTAAGGGCCTGCAGCTTTTCTGAGAGCGAGAGAGGAGATGAAGCAATTTCAATATCTTTGCTTCAGCACCTACGCTTGATTTTTGTCCGCTGTAAAGTGAGGTGTAAGCAAGGATTGTCCGTAATGCTGTACCTGACTGACCTAGCAGCCATGATTGCGGACATTCGCGAGCAGTGATGCCCTCAAAGAGTCAACCTGTTAGTGGCAGCACTATTGGCTGAGGACTACATGCACAGCCAACAGGAGAGCAGTTAACAAGTCTGGAAGTTGCTCCAACACAGGCTTTGTGGCCGAAGTGTGTTGCGCAAAAGTTAAAAACATTGACCTCGATTTGACCCTGTGCATCTACCACAAAAATCTGCAAGCTCATTAAAGACTGTGGTAAACACCTGTACCCAGCATCTCTTTGGAAATAATGTGTTTACAAAGTACATCAGTGAACTTGCTCAGTCTGAAAGCAGCTGCATTCAAAAGTTCACAAGGAACCCGCTTGTGGCAAATTTTACAAAGCAGAGAATGAGCAGGTAGATAGACAGACCAAACCCAGTAAACAATGTTCGTTCATGGACGCGTGATTTCAATGTTTTTTCAACGGTTCAAATATTTACTGGGAGGAAACTAGCACTTTATTAAGCTTTATTTTAGATGAGAAAAGTCCAGACAGGCAAATTCTTCTCACTCAGCCCATGTAAACATTAACAACTTTGGCACGCACTCCGTGTAAACACCACAACTAGTGAAGAAGGCATCATATTTTTGATGGGTTTGAGGGGGGATATTTTTTATACATTTTATACTTATGTACTAGATAGAAACTTGGGTAACTCTGTTTGTTTGAATGATCTGTGTGTTTAGGAATGACTAGAAGGTTTTGTTTAACGCTACTATTCACACTTCCACATTAACGAACATGACATTGTGAGAAATGATTAAACTCAGAGATGTACTGGAGTAATACCCCAATAAACATTTCAAATTCAGCGTTGAAATCATGTATCTGATTATATTTAAACACATTTTACACATCCACAAATGACCGTTGTTTACTGGGACATGATATGAAAATGCTACGCTAGCAAGCTGGACTATGCTAACTAAAAGTAGGCAAACTGAAATTAGCATGTATGCTAATATTATTACAATCTCATGCCCAAAAACCACATTAACTCTTTCAAACTCTTTTGTGCCCTTTTACACCCCTATAAAACAAATTTCTGAATGAATAAATCATTTCTGAAAGTATCTAAAAACCAGAGTGAAAATCAGTTTCTTATTACACTGGATAAGATTTTTTTTTGCCACAGTTTAAGCTTAGCATGTCCAATTTAGCAACGTTAGCTACTAATAGGCCATATTTGTGAGGAGAAGAGAAAAAGATTTGACTATAAGCTAATTATAAACGCCCAGAATCAAAATCAGCTGCGCAGCTTCTGTCTGAGAGAGTTTGTCTTTCCATATTATGGGTAATAATTCTATCAGGGCAAAGTATGCAAATCGATTTTACTGGTCTGATATGCTGCTTTCAACCTTCTGTTATCTTACAATATTGTTATTGCTGCCAGTATCTCAGCCCAAACGTTTACTTTGGGCCTTTTTCTCCCTCTCATCTGAAACGGGGTCACTCCGCTAGCAGGAAATTAGGCCATTTTTCCTTTGTCTTGTGGCCGTGTGCTTGCTGCGCCTGACCGCCAGAGGGCGATAACGAGTCGTGAGTCAAAACGTCAAACCGGTGAGTAAGTCGCAAAACAAGAAGACAAAGGAGTTGTTTACTGCCTCAAAACTCACAAAGGGTCACAGTTTATTTAGTCTCCTAGTCTGCTGTCTTCCTTTCCTTTCTGTTTCTTCACTTAACCAGTCCTTTATTCAGTGGCAGCTACTTGTTAAGTCGTTGTCAATACTGTGTTCATGCTTATGTGGTGTTGAGAGTATAGTGTACCCCTCAGGTTCAGTCTTTGAAGGGTTAGATTTACCGAGAGTCTCCCTTCGTGTTTCTGAACCAGTGCTTTTGTTCTAGAACTGTAGCAAACCTAATAATCCTTGTTCCACTGTCATGTTTTGGGATTCATGAGCTGAAATAAATATGACTTTAATATCTGAGTTTCTGCAGTCTTAGTCTTTGTTGTTGTGTTCTTAATAAACTCTTGTAAATGAATATCTAATATATTGTGTTCATAAACATAAAGTATAGTGTTATGGTTATGAATATGTTTCCTTTGAGATCTTGAGACACAAAATACATTCACAGCGATGTTACTGATAGCAATGGAATAGGGGACCACAATTGGCCCACTAATGCCAAAGTTGGCGGTCCACTGATGTTTTACTCAGCGTTTTCTGGCCAGTCTGTTTGGAATTAAGCAGCATATTAAACAAAATACCACTAGTCCAGCTGACCACTACTCTTCTTTCCTTTCTTACTCTCCTTATCCTGTTGCTTATCTTAGTAACATAATTAGCAAATAATTCTTAGTGTCACCAACAACATTTCAGCCAAATCATATCAAGCCTTGTCCCCATTTTTTCTGTTGTTTGTAATATTTGCCTTGGTCTGTTTTCTAAAATTAAAGGCTGTACACCTTTAAAATGTGTTTAAGGAGATAACTAGTTAGCTAGTTTGATTTTGTAATCTGGGTGGTCCGATGGTGGACCAGCAGCGGCAAACAGTCAATGGGGTGTCGACCTGATCAAACCAGTGGACCAATGTATGCTCTCTATCTGGGGTGTTGGGTGTTGTAAGGCAACAGTACTCTCCAATCTCTCCATTGATCATTTATCAATAAACTCTATTAATTCCAAACTGTAGGTATGGTATAGTGAGCATATTGAGAGTTTTGTCAATAGTTTCAGTTTTGATCTTTAGGTTGGTTTAAAAGTGAATATAACTGGACATTTTGTGTTCCATCAGAATGTCCGAGTTACTGGCCTTGCTGTTGACCCAAACCCATCGAGCTGGCACGGGTACCAAGGGTGCCTGGACGTTGCATCAAGTCATTGCAGTGACACCAATCAAGTATGTATTCTTCTGAGTATGAAGCATCAGTCTTCCACACCACACTCTTTCACCCATTTCTAAGCATGGGAAGGTTTCAACCAATAACACAGCCTCTAATCAGACAACAGTGCATCCTCATGCCATGGCAACGGTCTGAATAACGTCATTGAGATACTCCCATTGTCCTCGTTTTTCATCATGTGCGTCACTATCGTGACAGTCAATTACTGGGTCAAGCTTGATGCTCGGCTTCTCCACGCGGTCCAAACCCAATTCGTCTGTGCATGTCCACTCATTAAAGCTAACTCAAATCAGAACCACTCAACTCTGGCCCACTAGCATGTGTTAGTTTTTTGTTTTGCCTGCCTGGAGCTCTGTTTCTCATCTCTGGTCCTGGAGGCACCCTGCCCTGCACAGTTTAGATTTAACACACCTGATTTAACTTATCAGCTCATTAACAAGCCCTTTCAGAGTTGCAGCAGGTGTATTAAAGCGTGCAGCCGACTACGATGGGCAGTGCAGGGTGCCTCCAGGACCAGGGTTGAGAAACACTGGCCTAGATAATGTACCATTCTAATAATGAACGAATACATATAGTAGCAGTAAAAACATCCATGTATATGTGCCCTTATTTTGTGATGAATGGAACATTAGAAGTGTCAAAAATAACCTGGAATAAAATCTTGACAATGTACAGCATGACCACTGATACACACACATATATACACAAGTAGCAATGTACTCAAATGGCATTTGTGGCCTAATGCCATTATCATATGTTCCATATCGTCGCTGTCCAAAGAAAAACAAGTATCCCCAAAATGGCAACTTTATAGGAGAAAGCAAAAACCTCATTCAGTTTTAATGCAAGTCAATGGAACCAGACGTCTTTCCAAACACTTTTTGAGCCACTTCTGTTGGTCCATTCATCATTCAACTCTCACACAGTGTAAACAGCAGCTGATGTGTTCAAATGATGTATAAAAGTCAAAATGGACAAAATTGGAGATACATGCTTTTCATTGGACAGCGAATATATATATATATAAAGTTTATTAGTATCTGCCCATATTGATGTGATATATTAATATCTGAAGTCATCATGCATTCCTATACATGAACTAAACTCTAACTATATCTACTCAAATTCGAACCAGCCTAAACGATGTTCAGTTAACTCGGCGGGAAAACTCAACTTTAACACAGTTCCAAACCAAACGAAATCACTCCACAAACGCATTCCAAGCACAGCACCAAGCGCCGCTTGCAGTCTCCAGTCTCCAGTCATTCCTGTGCTGCTTGGCCGCCTCCCTAAATTCTTAGGCTCAAACGCTTTTACGGCACGAATGATTCAGATTCTTCGCATTCCTCCCTCTGTCCTTTTCCCTCTTTCTTTCTCTCTCTCTCTCCTACCTCTCCCAGAGTGTCGTGTGGCCTGTGGCCATGGCAGTAAATAAAGCAGTGCGTTAGCTTTAGTGTTTAGTGGGGGAAACAGTGGCTCTCCTGGCAGGCCAGAGCTTGTGGGTGGGAGGGTAAAAAGGTCAGGATCGGTGGTGGGGGTGTTGATATTTAGGGCTTGTGGCCGATGGGGGAGCGGAATGAGTCACTGGGCCCGTAGACTCATTTCACAGTTGATAAGGCTGATAGTGCTGCATGTATACTGGTAAAAAGCCAGCAACTGACTCAGGCAAGTTCAGCAGCCAACTGGAGCCGGCAGCTTGGGATCAGCGACTGGATTTGTGCAAGTTCCCCAACGAAAAAAAATCGTGTCTTGTTTTATGAGTTCTTAGGAAAAGCCTTAAGTGTTCTCAGACATTATTATTAAAACATCGTCTTGATTATGTATATGTAATGTGTTCTATCAGTGTCTTAAGATTAAGATGCTTTTTTCCCATTAAAGATTAAAGATAAGGAAAGTCTAAAGAAGCGCATAAATAGGGTACTTCTTCAGAACCATCTTATCATCTTTTCCTTATCGTGATTTTGTAAATGAGGGTATAAGATGGAGAAACGTTTAAACGTGTATTTCCATGATGGCTCTTGTTCCTATAATTCTTTTAAGGGTGAATTCCATTTATTTTTCTGCTTGGTTCAGTTACTAAAGCATAACAAAGTCATTCAGGATGCTCTGATGTGAAATGGTTCATTGCAGAGAAACCTACCGGCTCTTTCTTTATTTACATTCTTTACAGTGGTGGTGATAAGAACCAGGGGTCAGAATGTCAATGACACAGAAACAACTATTATCTTCACCAAAGAACCACTGAAGAACTCGTTCTTTAGTAAAGGCGAGAGCTGAATGCTTCTTAAAACTATTCAAAGAACTGTTACTTCTTCAGCTGTGAAACAGTTAGAGCCATTTAACTCTTCAGACGTCTGGTTCCTATCATCATTTGAGTGTTCAGCTCGAGTGTTTCTTTGCAGTGGAGCATTTTACACCAGCCTCTGAAGGACACTGAGTGTGTTCCAATTGTGGACGTAATACTAACCACATTCGTTTTTGAGTATGTAGTGTACAGGGGTTGGACAATGAAACTGAAACACCTGTCATTTTAGTGTGGGAGGTCTCTGGCTAAATTGGACCAGCCTGGTGGCCAATCTTCATTAATTGCACATTGCACCAGTAAGAGCAGAGTGTGAAGGTTCAGTTAGCAAGTAAGAGCACAGTTCTGCTCAAAATACTGCAATGCACACAACATTATGGGACATACCAGAGTTCAAAAGAGGACACATTGTTGGTGCACGTCTTGCTGGCGCATCTGTGACCAAGACAGCAAGTCTTTGTGATGTATCAAGAGCCACGGTATCCAGGGTAATGTCAGCATACCACCAAGAAGGACGAACCTCCACCAGCATCACTTAGTGACCTGGCCACTATCCTGCAAGAAGAATGGCTTAAAATCCCTCTGACCACTGTGCAGGACTTGTATATGTCATTCCCAAGACGAACTGACGCTGTATTGGCCGCAAAAGGAGGCCCTACACCATACTAATAAATGACTGTGGTCTAAAACCAGGTGTTTCAGTTTCATTGTCCAACCCCTGTATATTACAGCTATGAATGTCTATGTTGGGTATACTGAAGTAAATCACAGTGCACACACCGATTTTTGAGTATGTTAATGATGGACAATATTGTCCCACTATGCAATTGGAAATGGTAAGGGCGGAGCTTCTCACATCAGGAAAACAATGGTGGACGAATAGCGGCTGTGGTAACTTCAGTCTGTCAAAACAGCCTGTAAAAAGCCTTTAAATGAAAAACAAAAGATGATAAGGAAATTCCACAGACATGTATTGAAGACTACTAACAGTACTAGCAGCAGTCTAAAAGCATGTGGCATGTAATTGTGATGATGACATTAACTGTAGATAGACTGCAAGCAGTGTGCTCTGCTATATGAGGCTTTATCTATTTAGATGATGATGACAATGATGATGACAGTGGTGTCATCACTGACAGGAATAGCAGTGACATGCTGATGTCAGGTGAGTGAGTAGTGGGTTGTGCATACATATATATAGCCCTTTTGTTTGCTCATATGAATGGTGCAGGTCACACGGGCAGTGATGATGCTCTAGATGGAAATAGTTCTGACTAAGTCTGTGGACTAGAGTTCATTACATCATGTTGGAAATGTGGTCATGTGACAAAGCCAGCCGCTCTGCGGAGCCTCAGTCATTGGGGCGGGGCGTTAGCTGAAGATGATGATGGCGACAGTGATGAATGAAGAGGTGAAACGTGAAGCACTTGTAGAGGAATGTGAGCCAGAGCAGAAGGATGGAGGGAACACTGTGTAATGTAATCTAGACCAGATGCCTGTCGGCAGCACTCACACAAACATAACCCGAGCAACCACAGCGAGATTTGAGAGACAATGTTAATAAAAGAGCATTTAATAATAGAGAACAATGGTAACACCATGCAGAGATGCACCACACTGCGGCTGTTTAATAGTGCTTATATAGTATATATAAAAGATAACTATGGATTAGGTGCCTGAACGTGCTTCATCATTAATAACTCCAAAAATAGATTGTTTTATGTGTATATGTTTTATGAGGATACCTGCACATGCTTCCATTGATCTTGAGAGAAAACATCAATAAAAAAGCACTTAATAAAGAAGAAATATAGAGAAATGGCACAGGCATGCATCTTACTTATTTATTCAGTTACTGTTATTTGAAGGAGCAGATGCTTTTTGAGGAAATACACTAGAACGTATTTCATAATATAGAAAATAGAAGTTTTTTTTGAAAGCGCGGATTATCAGAAGGAGAAGTCCATTTGAAAGTGTTTTAATGGAACATATAGAATAGTTTTATTAAACAAAAAAAGAATACATACTTCATGATCATGAATCATATGCATAGCACATGCTAAAGGTACTAAACCTACCTTTATTTCCTTAAAGGTAATAAAAAAATTAATTATAATTAAATTAATTACTAATAAAACAAAACATACACGATCCTGATTTGGCATTTTGTGTGTGTGTGTATATATATATATATATATATATATATATATATATATATATATATATATTAGAGAGAGAGAGAGAGAGATATTATATATATATATATATATATATATATATATATATATATATATATATATATATATACACACAATATATCTATCTATATATCTATTTATCTATCTATCTATACACAATATATCTATCTATCTATCTATATATATATATATATATATATATACACATACACAAAATGTACACTATATATATATATATATATATATATATATATATACACATACACAAAATGTACACTATATATATATATATATATGTATGTGTATACACAAAATGAAACAGTTCTTGCATGAAAGAGGGTTTGGAATCATTACAAGTCTGCACAAGCTTCTAAGGTAAAGGTCAATAAACAAAGCATGTCATGATGCAGTAAAGTTATGAAATAAAGGAAGTATGCAAAATATGAAGCTGCTATATATTTTTGATAGTGAGCAATGAAGTCTCACTACAAATGTAAGGTAAGCAACTAAAGGAGGGGCATTTAAAAACACAGAAAAGTAATAAACTAACTAGAATGATATGTCTGCAGGCACATGCGCTAGCTTGTTTGGAGCAGGAATATCTATGACAAGGCATTTAAGTAAAGAAGACTCTGACTAGTGTTACGTCTAAAGAGACTGTGGTTTATATACCCATGCATTAGCACATATTCATTTAGAGGGATCATTTTCAGACATGCGTCTTATGGTCGTCATAAGGAACTGAGTCAGAGCACAGCGCGCGCGTGTAGGAGACCCCTGAAGTGTGTTTGTGTAAGGATATTCTGTGTGAATATGTTCAGACTGTAAGATTATTATAGAGAGGAGGGTGTTGCGTTAGAGTGAGAGAGCCGAGAGCGAGCAGATACAATTGTGTGTGCGCGCGCACGCGTGTGTGTGCGTTAGTGGCGAGGGCACAGGTGTGCTGCTTCAGTAAACGTGCCGAAGTCCATCTGAGGGGGCGGAGTTCCGGACGGGCACACGCCTCCCTGCTGCGTGAGAGCCAGTCAGCTGTGCTGCTGGCCCCTCCCCACTCTGAAAATCTGCACGCTGCGCGCGGTGTGTGCGAGTGCGTGTGTGGGCCGTACTCGGAGTGTGTGCGAGAGCACGTTTCCCACGTGTGGCCGTCGTGGACTGGACCCTTGCTGTAATCTGCTCTGAGGAGCTTTGGAGGGCGGCTGGTTCCTAGACATACGCGCACATGGTTCTGCATCACACAGTCACATACTCGGACTGAATACAACGTGTCTGGAGAGAGAGAGAGAGAGAGAGAGAAAGAGAGAAAGTTAGTGAAAATTAAGGTAAGAGAAAGGGAGAGACAAGATAGTGAAAAGAGAAGGAGTGAGAAATAAATAGAGAGGAGGAGGTAGGGAGAAAGATAAAGGGAGAAGAGAGAAACGGACAAAAGGGGGTAAGGGTGAGAGAAAAAGACGTGGGGAGGAAGAGAGGGGGGAAAGTTAGGGCAAGAGTAAGTTAAAAAAGAAAAGAGGAGAGAAGAGAAAAAATAGAAAAGTTGAGAGAGGGAGCGAAAGAGTGTGAGAGAAAACAAAGGAATGTAAGAAAAAGTAGGGGGACAGATAAAAGAATAGAGGGAGAGAGGTAGGAAAAGTATCAGAAGAAAGAGAGAGAGCAGAGAGGGGAAATTGGGGCAGAGAAAGGATGAGATGAGAAAGTGAAAGAGAAGGGGAGAGAAATGAATAGAGGAGGTAGGAACAGAGAGAACGATAGAAGAAGGAGAAAAGAGAAAGTGAAAGTGGAGAAAAAGGGAGAGAGCGTAAAAGAAATGTAGACAGAGAGAAGAGGGGAAGTGACAGTAAGTAAGAAGAGAGGCGTGAGCGAGAGATAGAGAAAGAAGGGGCAGAGAGAATAAACAGAGAAGACAGAAGGAGAGTGACAGAAAAGAAAGGAGTAGGAGGCCGTAGGTGAGAGATAAAGAGAAAGAAAGTGTGAGAAAGACAGGAGGGGAGTGAGAATAAAAGAGGGAGGACGAGAGAGAGAGAGGTAGAGAGAGCTGTGCTGTTTGCTTAATGCCATTGTGCCAATAGTAAGGTTGAGCAACACAAGCTGCATGGAATATGACTGGTGTGTAATGAGTGAGGGGATTTAAGTCCAGATGTGGCTTATATGCCGTAGTTGCATGTTTACACGTGGAAGGTATTTCTGCAGATATGATTTGATGCCAGTGCTGCACAGTGCATTGTTTGTTGTTATCGCTGCGTTATTGGCCTTTGCGATAGAGATAGTAAATAAAGCCTATAAACAGACCTCTGAATGTTTTACTGTGTGCTCTGACCACCTGACCAATCACAGATCCTGATAGGTGTTTATGGATGAAGGTGATGATATAAACTGTTATAATTTAAATAATGCTCGATGCTTTAATGATTGACCTGTACGGCTTTAAAGCGCCCTAGACTTATTATGTTCTCCTCCTTGCGATGTTTGTGTTATTGTATGTACCAAAAACAGTCAAATTTCATTTTTACCTTTTACATTGACCCTCTGTACATTTGTATGCAGCGTTAATCATCTCATTGACGATTAGTTTATAGTTCCTCTACAGTAAAGGAAACTTTTTAACATACCCAAAAATGAAAGCATATAAAATATACCTTCAACTTTTGAATGCCTACCCCAGTATATTACCTTCCGCTGTGCAACTGTGCAAACGGCAATTATGGTTTTCATTTTAACATACATTTTAGATAAATTACTTAAATTTTTTTCATTGTATGTATTTTATTATTTTCATTATTATTATTATTAGCATTATTATTAGCATTTATTAAAAAAAAAACTAATCACCAAGCATGTCATGTGACTAGTTTTGCATGCAGCTGTGTGCAAATGAGAACTATTCTGATTGGCTTCCCTGTTCTGTGCTTCATTCAAAAGCCAGTCTAGGCTGCAACACGCTTTATAGCTTCAATGTGAATGGGCGGAGCTAAAGGCTTAGGCTTACAGATAAAAGACATCCCAAAACCAATGCATTCAAAATGAAATGCTTTTATAGCCTAGACTTTATATCATCCCTGTCGTAAACAAAACCTTGTTGCATAGTTTGAAAATTGCAGCTCACTTTATTTTTAATATGTCATAACAGATGGAGCAATAGAAATGCTCTTCAGTATGTAACAGTAATTGTGCATTAAGTCTTTTGGGTATATAGCCCTAGATCAAGCTCTTTTCTGTAGTCATTTCTATGATATGAGCCCTTTAATGCAGTGGCAGTGTGCAGTACTATAAGTGCGGCGTGACAGTGTGCATGCTGTGCAGGCCCGCTCTGTAAGAATGACGTATTAAATGCGGTAATGTAAGTAAATGCGTGCGGCTTTATCTTTGTGTGGCTGCTGGAACAGTTTGTATTTGTGAAAGTTTCCACGGGGCTGTACTTGCTGCTGTTATGATGTGTGTCTTTGTGTGTGCATGTGTGCATGTGTGTGTGTGTCGTCCTCTGCTGGAACAGGAATATCAGGTTTCCTGTGTGTGTGTGTATGTGTGTACAGTGTGTACTCACTGCTTCCTCTGTGTTCTCCTGCTGTCAGCAAAGAGCGGCACTGTGTCAAAGCAACGTGATTCACTAACCCCTCCACCCCCTCTGCCTACGTGTGTGTGTGTGTGTGTTATGATCCACACATGACTACAGTGGCTAATGTTCTATTCTATTCTATTCTATTCTATTCTATTCTATTCTATTCTATTCTATTCTATTCTATTCTATTACATTGTTATACTGAGATGCTATTGGTAAGGGAGATAAAGGCTACCAGGAACATTACACAATGTTAAATTTAAACCGATATGTTTAATATTTATTAAGTTACACATACAGAAGTAGTGTCGTAATGTGCCGGGCCGCCATGTTTGCCAATGCAATACGCCAGACGTCTGGAGTTGTAAAGGTTCCTAATGGTGTACTAAGATAATCCATCCCATGCAGCTTGAATATTCCCACACAGTTCCTGCAGAGGTAGGAGTGGAGTTGGAGTCATGCATCACTTTTCGCTGAATGTCTGGAATCGTGGGTGGTGGGTCAGCCAGGTACAGTGATGAGGCACACCCTTGCTTATGTCACATGTGTGGGTGAACGTGAAACCTGAATCATTTATGTTTCTCCCAATCTCAAATCTAGTCACCAAGTTTCATTCCTGTTGTTTGATTTCCTCTGGGTGCAAATATTTGTGCAACCATTGTTCTGATGATGATTGAACATGGACAGAATATTTGGAATGCCACTTTTGCATCTGTGATATGCCCTTAAGGTGTTACAGGGGAACTTCACCAAATTTGTAAAGTTTCTGCATAAATATGTTTACATGCTTGACAAAGCAAACTTGCTGCTTTTGTGCTGTTTCCACAGGTCGCAGTTACCAGTTTAGAGCCGTGAAACATTGTACCCAACACGGGAATAGTATGCATATGCTGTGGGTCTGATCATCCAATTTTTAAAACTGTGGAATTTACCGAAATAAACAGTGAGAGAGACTTCACGTACAAACTCACATGCTATATACTAGCACATGGTGTGTGTGTGTTTACCTTAGCAGCCACCTGGGATTCAAAGGGCCACCTGTAATTTCAAATGCCTAGCATCAATCTTAGCAACCAGCTAGGATTTTACAGTTTTGGTCAGTGGAATTTTAGGATTGTTGTGAGGGGAAGCAGATGTCTGAAACACTTAGTGCTTTTACAATATACCTCAAAAAGTTAAAGAGATAAATGGTTACACTGCCTGACATATTTGTATGGTACTTTTAGGAAGATATTGTTATATAGCAATTTAAAAAAATATATATTATTGGTGAAGATGTGCACACAGGGCATTGTAAAGCAGACTAATCCCCCAAAATGTGCACACAGTACTACTCAAAAGTTTAGACAATCCCAACTAAATGGATGTTGTTGGTTATCTTAAAGACTCTACAGGCTTACACTTAACTGGTCCAACTGATGAGATGTCCAAATATATCCTGATATACCACATATACTTTTATCATATAGTCATATCAGCACCTCTAATATATATATATATATATATATATATATATATATATATATATATATATATATATATATATATATATATATATATATATATATATATATATATATATATATATATATATGTATATGTATATACAGGGTTTGGACAATGAAACTGAAACACCTGTCATTTTAGTGTGGGAGGTCTCATGGCTAAATTGGACCAGCCTGGTGGCCAATCTTCAATCTTCTAAAACCAGGTGTTTCAGTTTCATTGTCCAACCCCTGTATATATATAAATATAAGGAAACCTCCTATGATTAACTGTCTAAACTTTTGACTGGTAGTGTATGCAAGATTAGCAGATATGGTCCACTCGTAGGCCATTCTGCAAAATGGTTATATGTTTGCTGTAGACCCAGTGAGGCCTGATTACCACCACCACCACCACCACCAACACCACCGCTGTAAGGAAAGAGTTGGTAAGCAAAGCACTCTTAATGGCTTTGTTTGCGTCTTGGTTGAGCTGAATTAACAAGCTGAAAATCTGTTATTCGTGGTGAAATGAACACGCTGGGCTGCATCATTTGATGACCAAAACGATTATGCTTGTTGGATCCCAACTGTTTTGCTTCTTCCAAACTTCAACAGAAACCGATCTGGAACATCTGAGAAGCCAAAAGACCAGAAACGTTTATGATTTGTGTTCTGTGATGTTAATATTGCGAATGTTGCAGTAATGATATATTGTCCAGCCCTCAGGGCAGGGACCCAACTTTTTAAAGATCTTGGCACTCGTTGTGCTAGGCTTATCGGATAACGTGATCGCTCCCTGTTGCCAGACAGCAGTTTTTCTCCTAATGTTTTCAGGACATGTAATGCGGTGTGTGGACTACAGTGTGGTGTTATATAAATGACCTGTGGAATCAGCACACAACAAGCTTAGAAAAGGCCTTGCGTCCTGCAGTAAACAGCCCGGCGGGGGCAGGGGAGCTGCGGCTCATTCCTGTTAGCTTCATTCATGTTTTCCCTCCACTTTAGAGGGAAAATGGAGGATTGTTTTGGCAGTGCATTCCTCCGCCAGCAGAACCCTGGGTGACCTCTCTGGTGCCGTGCCAGAATGGGTGGGTCGGGGTAGAATTCCCCACCCTATTGGGCCCCTGACCTGAGAGGGAGAGACAGAATAAGAATGAGAATGAGTGGGTGGGGGTAGGGGTAGAAGAGATGGGATGATATAAGAATGCCCCACTGTGAAATCAATGAGCAAATTATCTTGGGGTTCGATATTATCAAGTTATTGTTAAAAAGCTGAAAATATTAAAAAGGCATTCATACAAGTAATAATGCAAGTAATGTAAAAATATTAAATGTAACTATAGCTATGACTATACCGTTTGCAAATCTTCATATTTCCATTCGTGAATGTTGCAGTAGTCTCAAGCGTCTTATACGGTATCTCGAAGGTGGGAGGGGCTTTTAAAAAACAGTTATATAGGGGGTGAGTTATGGTGACTCTGACAAGGAAGTAAATAATAAATAGGTTGAATGTGTGCACTGGCTAAAGAATCATCTTTACAATATTGCTTCATTTACTTTTGGTACTTATGGCAGATGCTCTTCTGCTTCTTACAGTTTGCATTTACACAGGTGGACAAAGGTAGTGTTGGGAGTCTTCCCATGGACTCGTATAGTGTAGGATGGTTGCCCAGGTGGGAAATCAAACCCCAGTCTACAGCATAGAGGGCAGAGGTGTAACCCAAACCAGTTACAACCAGCTACAGTATTCCAGGTGGTGGCCGAAGTTACTCAAGCACTAGCTTGGTGGTATTTTTTAGCCTATAGCTTAGTGACTATGGTGACTAGGTGTGGCTAGGTCATTGCTACAGTATCCCAGGTGGTTTCTAAAGTGTTGCTACGTCATTGCTACAGTAACCCAGGTAGTTTCTAAGGTGTCGCCAGGTCATTGCTACAGTATTCTGACTTGGAGCCGCAATTGCGTCTTTACTGCGGGCAGCTTTCCCCTGCTGGCTTTGTGTGTGTGTGTGCGCTGTATGTTCCTATGTGGCTCTGTTTAGTCTATAAATGGTACATACATGTTTCTTCACTTGTACTGCTGCACCAGCAGTGTTGCTAATGACTGTGTTATTGCTTTAAAGTCCTGGAAATGTGGTATAGCTAGGTGAGTATGGTGACTGGGTGTGGCTAGGTCATTGCTACAGTATCCCAGGTGGTTTCTAAAGTGTTGCTACGTCATTGCTACAGTAACCCAGGTAGTTTCTAAGGTGTCGCCAGGTCATTGCTACAGTGTTCTGACTTTGAGCCACTGTAGCGTCTTTACTGCGGGAAGCTTTCCCCCGCTGACTTTGTGTGTGTGTGTGTGCTGTATGTTCCTATGTGGCTCTGTTTAGTCTATAAATGGTACATACATGTTTCTTCACTTGTACTGCTGCACCAGCAGTGTTGCTAATGACTGTGTTATTGCTTTAAAGTCCTGGAAATGTGGTATAGCTAGGTGAGTATGGTGACTGGGTGTGGCTAGGTCATTGCTACAGTATCCCAGGTGGTTTCTAAAGTGTTGCTACGTCATTGCTACAGTAACCCAGGTAGTTTCTAAGGTGTCGCCAGGTCATTGCTACAGTATTCTGACTTGGAGCCGCAATAGCATCTTTACTGCGGGCAGCTTTCCCCTGCTGGCTTTGTGTGTGTGTGTGTGTGTGAGTGTGTGTGTGTGCTGTATGTTCCTATGTGGCTCTGTTTAGTCTATAAATGGTACATACATGTTTCTTCACTTGTACTGCTGCACCAGCAGTGTTGCTAATGACTGTGTTATTGCTTTAAAGTCCTGGAAATGTGGTATATATCTAGGTGAGTATGGTGACTAGGTGTGGCTAGGTCATTGCTACAGTATCCCAGGTGGTTCCTAAAGTGTTGCTAGGTCATTGCTACAGTTTCCCAGGTGGTTCCTAAGGTGTCGCCAGGTCATTGCTGCAGTGTTCTGGGTGGTTATTAATATGTGTAATGATGTCTATGAAGGGCAGAGTGAGAAATCTGGGGAAACAAACATGTTTGAGTAAAAGCTGTGTGAAAACCATAAGAGCAGTATTACTGTTTATTTGATCCTGCACCTCGTAATACATGAAGGAATAAAATGACATACACACATCACTAAGTTGGCTTTGTCAAATCAACTAACCACGAAGCTATCATCAGCCCTGCTCTCCTTCACTATCTGTGCGCTCAGTTTTACACACTAATTGTTTTTGGAAATATTCAGATTTGAAACTGTATGATTATTGTTGGGTTTGTTAAAATTAAAATCTCCCCGTCCCTGTGTGGGAGTGAGGTAGAAAAGCCCTTAATCCACCCATATCAGCCTGCTCTGCTCTTCAGCTGCACTCCCTTCCTCTTTTTCTCTTTATCCGGCATTCCCTGTCTTCGTTTCTTTATGTTTCATCTCTCCAGACAGAGCCAAAGTGTCCGAGATGCGGTTTGTACTCCTCCGCTGGGTGTTATTTGTGTTTTGTTGTGCATAGCTGTCAAAACAGGCAAGTTTCAGTTGTGCAAACCTGTTATCTGTGTTAATGGACTTTTGGGTGTTCGTGTGCATATTTCGCTAAGGGCGGATTTGTCTTGTGATAGGATTAGGCAGAGGAACCAGACAAGCATCCAGCCACTCACAGACTTTGAGCCGCGATAGCGTCTTTACTGCGGGCAGCTTTCCCCCGCTGGCTTTGTGTGTGTGCGCTGTATGTTCATATGTGGCTCTGTTTAGTCTATAAATGGTACATACATGTTCTCTTGTACTGCTGCACCAGCAGTGTTGCTAATGACTGTGTTATTGCCTTAAAGGCCTGTTTTATGGAAAACCTTTGAAAATGTGGTATGTAAACACTGTTAAAGTTTGACCCAGTCTGGATACAAAAAAAAAAAAAAAACAAGTTGCAAAACCAGCATGGTTTGAATGTGATGTCACAAAATACAAGACATGTACATATATCCCTCTATTCAGCCTATTGCGCTTTAGCCCCACCTGATAAAGCTGAAGCTATAAGGAGTGATTTAACCCGGACTGCCTGTTGAATGAAGCACAATATCCTCAGATAGCTGATCAGAACACAGCTCATTTACGTATAAGAGTCCAGGTTCTGGTATATTTGTACCTGTAGGTAAATTAGGTTTGCAGTAAACACCTTAACATCCATGTGACACACAAACAACACCCACAATTGACAGTTAACATAAATATGTCCAGTTCCAGTTGTAGTTCTCTGTGCAGTGTTAGTAGAACAGTCATCTGAGCAATTGCTGCTGGAGCAAAGCTATTTTTATACCATGTTGTTCTGCACTTTGGGACCATAAACCTGCGTCCAGAGGGAAAAAGCCAAAATTCAAATTCATGTTCAAACAGTGGGAGTCATCATTTAATATCAAATCAGTTATCCGCTTTAACGGTCTGCTGCACAGAGACTCTGGGTTAAGTTGTGAGTCCCCGGCCTAGCTGCTAGACCACCAACAGTATTATTCAGTATTATTTAAACCATGCCACCGAAGACAGTCGGTTCAATAAGGTTTTGCCAGTGTAAAAATACTGTAGTCTCCTGAATGTAAACGCTGGTGCCCCTTTTTGCACACAGCTTCACAGTCTGCTTCAAAGTTCAGTTTCGAGTCAATAATTGCCCCAAGATGTGTGAGACTGTGCACGGTCCACTGTCTGACACTTAATAAATGTAATTCTATATGTGTGGGTATGCCTTCTGAATTCTGAAGATCACGTCTTGAGTCCTACATATGTTACACTGAAGATAGGCTTTGTCAAGCCAGTCGATGCTTATACTGCTAAAGGCACAGGTCTACTTAATTAAAGGGAAGATATGTATTTCTGTTTTTGTCACATCAACTTTTTGGTAAGTTTTATGATGAATGGGCTCTTAGAAATAGTTCATGGGTTGCCCCCAAATACATCCTTTCATAGAGGCCTTCGCAAGGAGAGTCCCATTCAACCCATTCCAATATTAGGAGATGTGTTATTATTAATTTTATTTTAGATGGTATTTATGTATTATACAGAAGTGCAATTAAGCTAACATTAGGCTCAATTAATTTATTAATTAATGTATTACTATACAGAAGTACCAAGTTCATTGCAGTTTCTAACCCAACATGCCTAGATTTGTATTGGTGTATAGGTACAGCAACATAGTCAGTAGTGTAGCATTTTAAATTTAACGCTCAATTTAATGTACCAATCTTAATTTTGATCTGAGTTCATTACTTCGAATTATATTTATCTGCTTGTCCCACCTCTGCTGTAGACAACAGTAGCCACTATGTCTCAAAATACTCTGTATGTCTACAAGTTTGTAGACACTGTGTCTTTTTAAATCAGGGGCATTAATGGGGAATTTGTCCCAGCAACAGGCTCTGCTCTTTTAGGAAAGCTTTACACTAGATGTTGGAACATTGCTTTGAGCATCTGACAGCATTCAAGTCAGGTACTGATGGTGGATGACTAGTTCTGGAGCACTTCAGCTCATCCCAGATGTGTGGGATGGCGCTTAAACCCTCCAGAGAATGCGGCTCCACTACTCCACTAAGGGTCCTTGGCATTGGGCTTGGTGATATTAGGCTCAAGTGTGGCTACTCCAGTGCATCCCATTCTATTGTACAGTGCTCAGTGAAGGTCTACGTCAACAACCGCTGCATCTTAGGACTTTCATTTCCACTATTCAGAAGCAGGCTCTATATACTTTTAGACTAATTATGTATATTAGAAACTAAGAACACTCCTTTTCTGTTAAATCTGATATTTTGGAGCTACAACATTATGCTATGACAGCAGTGGTACATCTCTATGTACATATTGTTATGTCTGTGCAGTTAGAAAACCATCTATCATTTATTTAATGTCTAGTAAATAAATCAATTTTCAATCTCAATAAAACAGAAGCATCAATTGTTGCAGTATTAATTTGCACCCACACTTTTATTACTGGTTCCATTCTTTTAAGGACACCTACTTTCACTTTTTTAAAGAAGGATATATTTCCATACCTATAAAGTTCAGTCTTAGAAGTTGGTTGCCTTTTCTGTTTCATGCAAATGATCCCAGACACATTCCAGTCCACCATTCCAGCAGGTCCATAGTTTGGCTGTGGAAGTTTTCAGATCTGAAGACAATGTGGAGCCAGGACTTGCATGGCTGTTAGGAATCCCAATTATGACAGACAGTACAATAAATAAAGGGTGGTCTCTGAGTTGTGCACAGCACTGTGTTAATCTCAGTAGAAACGGCTATTCTAATCTATTCTATTCTGTTGTGTGTTTGTTTGCCTTACTCTTCTACTGCCACAATTTCCTGTCAGTAATCTAGCGCAATATCAAACCACATATCAGCTCAACACTCTTCAAAGTCAGTCCTTCCACACACGCAATTTCTCACATTTGCAGCATTCTTATCATTCACCCTGAGCCGTGACCTTTCAGCACTCCCTTTTGAACACTATCACACAACTCCAACCCAGCACAGGGCACAGTTTCTTTCCTTACTGAACAGCACCAAACGGTGGGCTAAGACCTTTGTTGACTTACTGACAACTTCTTGAATCAGTGTGTATTGTCAGGTATTTTGTTACTGCGCAGTCTTTTCTGTTCGGCTGCCTTTGTTCTTTTGGGATTAGTTCCACAGCTGAAAGCCTATCTCGGAGCTCATCTTAAATATCCACTTTTCCATACACGTTAGCGGCAGAGCGGCTCCGATAAGATCACATCAGAGTGTGATGTGGTGGGTAGATTGCCTTCCCTCAGTGGCATGTGCTTTGTAGATAAACAGCTTCTGTTCCCAAAAGTTTTGGCCTAGGCCTTTCTATAGGGGGCAGCGTTCAGCTCATGTACTTATGCTGCACATAGAGTGAACAGGGTTGGATGAGGTTTGTGTAACACTAACTCAATTTGAAAAGCCTAACTGAATGTATCCGTTGGGTTGGCAGGGATTCTGGATTTTGTCATGGCAGCAAGTCACCTATAGTGATAGATAGAAACCTTGTCTTAGATTTAAACAGGTTGGTTTTGTTACTATCCTGTAACGGCACATGTATGTAACTGAGCTCTATTCTCACTGGCTGTGTACTTCAGCGTACCTATTCAGCCTAAATTAAAAAAGGCTAAATATGAATAAATAAGCTCACCAGACCAAAAAAAAATGTCACTTGTGTCTAATAGAGTGTGATACCTCCACTAGCATGAATAACAGCCATTTGGTATGGCCTGGACAAGTGTCTGGATGTTGGCCACATCAATGTTCAGCTACTCTTGCTTTAAAGAAGTGAGCAGTTGGGCCAGATATGGTGAATGCCTTCCCTGGCCTTTTACTTGTTGTTCCAGGTTGTCCCAAAGATTTTCAGATCTAGTGATTTTGCAGCCCAGTCCAGATGTGTGAATGTTCCTGAATGTTCATTATGCCAACCAGTCACATTTGAAGCCCTGTGAACATGAGAACTGTCATCTTGGAATACAGTAAGATGATGACCTGGTTGTATATTTATACATATATATATATATATATACAGGGGTTGGACAATGAAACTAAAACACCTGTCATTTTAGTGTGGGAGGTCTCTGGCTACATTGGGCCAGCCTGGTGGCCAATCTTCATTAATTGCACATTGCACCAGTAAGAGCAGAGTGTGAAGGTTCAGTTAGCAGGTAAGAGCACAGTTCTGCTCAAAATACTGCAATGCACACAACATTATGGGTGACATACCAGAGTTCAAAAGAGGACAAACTGTTGGTGCACGTCTTGCTGGCGCATCTGTGACCAAGACAGCAAGTCTTTGTGATGTATCACGAGCCACGGTATCCAGGGTAATGTCAGCATACCACCAAGAAGGACGAACCTCCACCAGCATCACGTAGTGACCTGGCCACTATCCTGCAAGAAGAATGGCTTAAAGTCCCTCTGACCACTGTGCAGGACGCAGTATATGTCATTCCCAAAACGAACTGACGCTGTATTGGCCGCAAAAGGAGGCCCTACACCATACTAATAAATGATTGTGGTCTAAAACCAGGTGTTTCAGTTTCATTGTCCAACCCCTGTATATATATATATATATATATATATATATGCTTGTTCTTATATGCTTGTTCTTGACACTACAAAATAAAAATCATAAGTTAGCTCCATATATTATATTATATTATATTGTATGGACTGGGGTGTAAATTGCACATTTGATACTTTTACAATGTGTACATCTTATATTATATATTTTTTATTAAACCAAAGTGACTGAAATACTTTTTTTTTCATGATACGGGCCCATAAACATGAAGAACTTTTTTATTCACCTTAGTATTTAGTCAGACAAATGGACAGAATTTACAGGAGACACCACTGTGCACTTACAAGCCACTTGAAATAAATGGGAACTTACTTCAGCAGTTGCCTATTGCCCAAGAACAGAGAACTGCTGAAAGGGAAACCGACTGCACACTACAGTTGGGGAAGATGAACTAATCATTGCTGGCTTAAAAATGGCCATTTTTTATGAGTCAAAGCTGTAGGATGATTACGGTCTACAGCATTACAGCATGTACCAAACCTTTTAAAAGTTAAATGGCTCATCTCCCGTGTTTTCATGCAAAGGATTTTCCCCTTATAAGTAGACTTATAGCTTTAAGTGTGGTTGTATTTGCCAAAAGCAATGACAACTCAATTTTACATTACCTTTTTTTCAATCTGCCATTGTCATATAGAATTTAGCTCTTCTTGTGCTTTCCACTGATTGGTTACCTAGTTATTGTCCCTAATTCATATAGCATAGGAATATAAATAGGTGGATATGTATGTAAATGTGTTGGGTTTTGGTGACATTACAAAAACAATGACTTCAGAGTTGGCTGTTTTTGGAGTTCAGTTTTCTAGCTTCTATATATGGACTGAGAAGTAAATAGTACGGTTTGATGGATGTGTTTGTATCGTTGCTGTCCAAAAAAGCAATGTATATCCATTTTTTGATGGATAGATAGATAGATAGATAGATAGATAGATAGATAGATAGATAGATAGATCTGTAAGAACATGTTTTAATGAATGGACCGATGGAGATGAGGTCCACTTATAATATTTATGACATTTAAACAGGTTGGTTTTGTTATCATGCTGTAACAATCATGTATGTAACTGAGCACTATTCTTATTGGCTGTGCTGTATTGTGCCTCATTCACAAAGAACTCCAAGCTGAAACACTCTTTACAGCTTCAGCGTACCTATGCAGCCTAAATTAAATAAGGCTAAATATGAATAAATAAGCTCACCAGATAAAAAAAATAACCACATGTGACTGAAATGTGTCTAATGGGATGTAATACCTCCACTAGCATGAATAACAGCTACATTTACATTTGGCATGGCCTGGACAAGTGTCTGGATGTAGGCCACATCAATGTTCAGCCACTCTTGCTTTAAATAATTGAGTAGTCGGGCCTGAGAAGTAAATAGTACGTTTTGATGTATGTGTTTGTATCGTTGCTGTCCAAAAAAGCCATGTAAAGACATATTTTGGTTGATTTTTATGTTTATGCATCATTTGAACACTATAGCTGCTGTTTACATTGTGTGCAAACTTCATGATGAATCAACCAACAGAAAAGGCCCAAATCGCTTAAGGAAAAGTCTGGTTCCATTGACTTACATTAAAATGAAATGAGGTTTGGCCCTTTCCTGTAAAGTTTGCCAAGATATTGGTCCTTTTAGGAGTATATAGTACACACATAAAATAGTTATCAAAATTCCAGACCGAACAACCATTAATAATAAAATAGGCTATAGGTTTAATAACATAAACCTATATAGCCTATTAAAGTCATATGTTGTTAATCAATATGCTCAATAATATGTAAATATAATTAAATAAGTCAAATAAGTATATTATGCCGTTAATTCCATTGTCCTGTTTTTCGGTTGTGAGTCCCGTGTTGGGGGTTGCTCAGCCATGTCAGTGCCATGTCCGAGGCCCTGGGGGCCGTGTGTGCAGTCAGTATGTGTTCTGCTCCTGTGACTACAGAGAGTTTGATTAATGGCTGGAGTCAGAGGGGACAGACACCGGAGCCAAGCCGGAGCCGTGCACGATGGGCTGCTAATATTAGAGCGCGTCAGTGGCCTCAAACGCCAGCCCAGCGGTTTTGTTGTCGCACCTCTTTGTTTGGAAGGCGTGCCGACACTGTGGCTGCAGGAAGGAGACTCCTGTGGGGTGTTGCATAAAGCAGGAATTTGGGGCCGTCACAAACACTTGATTACTTAATACAAAAAACATGATCCATAACTTTAAACGTACCTTCTCAAAGAATCTGAATTAATTAGTGTTAATGCTGGTTGATGATGATGGTAATGCACATTTTAAAAAGTAATATCTTACAGTAAAGAACAGAGCCAGGTGAAAACAGCCATTGTATTGTTCATTGTTTAGGAGATATTTGATTTGATAAAATATGAGATGAAATGTTTCATCTTTGAGAGAGTGGAGAAAATCATGCTTCACTACTTCTTCAGACCTGAAAAATCCCATGTTGTCCTTCCACTGTAAGAAGACATCTTAAAGCTACATTTATATTTTAGGCAGTTAGCTGACGTTCTTATCCAGACCGACTTACAGGTTATTCGTTTTAACAGGTAGTCCAGTGCAGTGTTAGGTGTCTTGCCCAAAGACTCTTATTGGTGTAGCTCAGCATTTGCTTCCTAGACTGGGATTCAAACCCCCGTCTCCCACATGGGGTAGTGGTGTTAATCACTGAGCCACACCATCCAAAGCTATGGGTCTGGAAGTAAGTCCAGCTGTCAGGAAACTCATTACTGAGAAAAGGAGATAGCTGCTGATGTCCTCAGAACAACGGGCTGACCACCCCAGAGTCTAACCTTAACATAGTATGTGTTTGGGATTACAGAAGATGCAATCAACCTCTAAGACTGAACTTTGACGGAATGGAAAAATAGCCCTTCGGATTTCTTTAAAGAACTGAAAGAGAGTCTTCTAAATAGAACAGAAGATGTAATGATGGTGCTCAGTGGAAACACTAAATACTAAGCAATTGATATTATACTTGGTTACTGAAACCTTTCTGTGTAATATCCTGTTAAACAGGTTTCCTGACTCGTCATAAAGAAAATTTGTACTGACTGCTTGTTTTGACTGGAAATCAGGTAAAGCATGGTGGTGTCTTTGCACAGTACTAGATATTGTTGCTGTTTAAAGAAGAACATGTTGAAAGACCATTTGGACACAGCAGCTGCTGTTTACACTGTGTGAAAATTCCAAAATGGTTTAAAGAAGGGTCTGTTGACTTCCATTAAAAGTAAAGGCGTTTTTGTTTTCTTGTAAAGCTCCCTTTTTGGAGATTTTTGTTTTTCTGTTGGACAGTGATGAAATGTAGATTGTAAAAAGTACGTCGGGTTGTTACTACCAACTGAACAGCTGTTACTCAACCTTCAAATCAACAAATTACTTTGACTGAAAGAATCGTTCTTTCAGAGTCCCCTTTCCTAGGTTCATTTAGTTCATTTCCTTCATTCCTCATTTCCTCTCAAATTGAAATTATTTGTATGTTGGACCAACAAAACACTTTTCACAGTGTGAGTAAATATTTTTCCTGCAGTTGTTTTCTAAAATATATCTAGTATTAAAATATTTTTAAAGCTAACCATGATTTGTTCATGCATGTCGTTTAAGTTAATGGTTGATTAAGTTATTATTATTGTACAGCCTTTAATAAAAACACGAGTGTCAATATTATCAGTATGTTATGCTATAACTAATATAAGAAGAGAGTCAGTAGTACTCTGTCCAACAGGATTACAGCTAAAGTACTTTCTTAATGGGCAATTTGGTTTCCAATTTAGCTGAAATTACCTTGTTAGCTCATAAATCCTGCTTTGTGAAATAATTCCCTAATGCTGCGCTTCTTTAGAACATGTGGAGTGGAGATGGGCTTGGCAGTGGTCCACAAAGTAGACTAAACTGGCTGTGTTGTTTTGACTGCCTCATTCAGTAATTTATGTTTATTAATCTGGCTTGGCTAATAGAGCCTAAAGGCTTCAGCACTGTGGGCATATAAACTACGTCCAATGTTTCTGACTTAAACTGATTAAAAAACAACCATACACACTCAGACATGTAACACATGTGTGGTATCCAAAGTTTTTACAGTTTTGAACTGAAGATATGAGGCTCATTTCGCCAACAAGTAATAGAAGTTTACATACACCAGTTATCTTACTCTGTGGAGTTATTAAGTAATCCCAAATTAACTTACTTTTGTGGTGTATGAAATACTGTTATATAAAAACGTGGATAAAACTGCACCACATAGCTAAAGGCAGAGGTAGTAGCCACCTGGAAGCCATGTTTATAGACCTGTCAGGGTCAGAGACCATGTAAACATGTCTATTTGAAATGATTCATTATCTAGATTAGCCTTGTAGCCTCAATGCAAAGCTAATGAAGCAAACTTCACAGTACAAAGATAGATATTGGGTTGGATATGAGGTTTGTAGTCCAGATCTTTGTCCAAGAAAAAGTCCAAGGCTGTCTGCAGCCGGAGTTCTGAGGCCCTGTTCTCAGATGAACCGTTATGCACTCTAAATGGTGGGGCTACAATTACGTTTTTAATTATAAAGTGGAGCAGTGGAAGCTGAGATCGAATCAAGACCAAGTCCATATGAGAGCAAGACTGAGACACCCCAAAAATCGAGTCCACTTTGACACCAGGCTTTAACTAGTCTTTAACTGCTTCCTCTTCACATTTGTGGGTCTTTTCAAATTGCTGGCTGAGTCATTTCAAAGTGAATTATACCCCTACGCATTCCCTCAAATGAATACTTTCATACAGTTATTACTCTCAGTTTGCTGCATAAATGAGCATAAATGAATGTTACATAATTAACTACATAGTTTAAAAGTTTACATTATGTATTGTCAGCTTGCAGTCCCCACTTCGGCCTTCGCTCTGTTTGTTTAGCAAATTTGGCAAAACTAATGATCACAAATTATGACTGTATAAACAACACTAATCAAAATATTACTAAAATATCTTCTTTTTCAAAAGTCTGACTCTAAATTTAGTCAGACATGGAAGACCATGGTGCCAATAATTAATTTTCATTTTTAGTTGCTTGAAAACAATGTAAATAAATGAAAAAAGCCACAAAAGATAATAGCAGTGTTTTCTATTTCTTATTTTTACCTCTGCTCTTTGTTTTTAGGTGTAACACTCCCCCTTGAAACTGAGTTGCAGCACCCTCAGGCACCAGAACATAACTGCTGCACCAATTAAGGTGGAAGAGGAAATTTCGATAGGTGGCGACCGAGACATCAGGGCATTACTAGCGATTTTTACACATGAAGAAATTGACCATAAAATGACATTACACTGATTCTCCTACAATACAGCGGCTTTTAACAGAGAAAATACGGATCTATACGGGTCTCATTGGTCGCTTGTGTGGCCGTCTTGCAGAAGATTCGCAGGGTATTCTGGGAATTTTCTCATAACACTCCATTTGGAGTGTACCTCTGAAAAATCTCCGTTTGAAGGGCCATGTAACCCTAACACTTCACTCTGCTCCTCCATCTCAACAACAATCGGGACAACTCTACCCACAAAACGGAGGGGTAGGGCTAAGTGTTAGGGGCAAGGGGTGAAATGGGATTGGGCCTAAGACAGGCTCAGACCGGGAGTTACATGATGCAGACCCCAGGCTCTACACACACTCAGCATTGTCCTTGTGACAAATACCTTTTTTAAAAAACTCTACTCTTTTCATCTTCTTCGCTTCTTACTCTCATCTCTCCTTTATTATTTATTCAGCTAATTCAGATAACGCCAACATTTCTCACAGCCCAGCTGCTCAGATATCTTTCCCCCTGCCTATGTAGCTTTTCCATTCTTGTCTTCTCTTTGCCACTTTGTTTTATTTATCCATCTATTTATACATTAGCGATTGCTGCCAGTGCTATCTCTATGCGATTCATGTGTAAAAACTGGGAAAAAAGCGAAAAAACTCTGTCAGAGTAACGGCGCCCTGCTAAATTGGATACGCTAATCTCTCAAGGCTGATGTCAGCTTCTTATTCAAATATCCATTCCACCTTAAACAGCAGCAGTTAAATACAGGTGCCTGTAAAGGCATCTCAATGCAAATGCTACAGTGTTACTGTGGGACCAGAGAATTCTAAGCTAACTGCAGATTCGCCTAATATCTATACACTGTATGAGGCTCAGTTACTATCAGTAGATAGTAACTGAGCCTCAGATGGCTGTACCATCTGACGTTAAGCCTCCAACTATCTCTATATTGACATGGATGTAATATTTATAGTTTGTATAAGCAGTTTTGTGTTTAGCACGCAATGACTGGCCCAAAAATCTGCCGGCCTACTGGGAGACCAATCAGAACAGAGGCTCTTTAGACACAGACAGTGCAACAGTCTTAATAACCCTGCAACAAAAACAGTTGGAGATGCTCAGAGAGCTTTTTTCTGATACACCAAACCACACAAACATCCAAAGTGGACCTCAGGCAAAGAGAAAGGACATGCCCTTTTGAAGGGTTGTCAGTCTTAGTGGAGATCAGACACCATATTTGGCCAGATTGATGGACCAAGTACACTTTCCACTGAGTTCAAGTCTAAGCCAACACTACAGCAGTATATTATAACCTAACGCTCATGTAAGCTATAAAAGGTCTCAGCGTATGCAGGTCTCAGATCACGCTGCTTGGTGCTGGAGTTGGTGGAAGAGTTAGCATTACACTGCACAGCACAATCTGTGTCTCTCCCACTCATTGCACGCAGCATGCGTGATCTCTTGCTGCCCATGACTATGGTGGCTGGATATTAATACATCTCCAGTTCCACTGCATGCACTGTGCACACGGGAGAAAAATATCTGACAGCAGCTATTTATAGCGCTGCAGGCAGGCAGGCAGACAGGGATCCACTCCAACTCAGCGGCGGCTATTTCAGAGAGCAGCGTGCATGCTGATGGAAATACAGGAGGCATACTGAATCCGGGGAAGAGGAACAAAGAAACCTGGCCATGCTGGTGCGGCTTCTATTTATAACTCAGCAACAGCAATTAGCAGGCAGAGGGGAACACGAGCATACGCTTTACACACGGCACTCACACGACACACAGCTACACACACTCACGCTTCTCCTGCACGCTGCTACAACTCGCATGTGTTTAACCTACAGTAGTCAGATGTGTCTGTGTCAGTTCAGCAGGATTACAGTGGTGATCAGTTCATTCACTGACTATTCTATGATCAGTTCCTTGATTGACAGTCATATGGTCTGCTCCTGGTGGTCCTTCTGTGGTTTCCTTTCACTGTTGCCAAGCAGCCCAGTCAGGACCCTAGCCTGTGATTATTTCTATTATCTATTGATTGATTAATTGTCTAACCAAACCATGTCCTCTGTAGTTTCCTCTTGCTTAACCAGCAGTCTGCAACAAGTGATTATTTCTATAATCGATTGATGGTTATTTAATTGATTAATTAATTAATCAAATCAATATGTTGACCACGGTTTCCTCTCATTTTGTCCAGCAGGTCAGTAAGACCCCAACACACAATTATTCCTATAATAGACGAGTTGATTTTTCTATCATTTGGTTAATTGACTACTCAATCCAATAACCCTCTCTTGTCTATTGTCTCTTTGCCCAGCAGATCAGCAGGAGTGCAACTAACAATTAGTTCTATAATTGATTAATCTAATGTTATGCCTCCCTGCCATTTTGCCCCCATCACAGCACCACCATTGTCTGCAATTGTTTTTTATGGTGCAATTAAACAGTTGAAGCAATATCACCAGATCTTCTGCAGTGTATTGATATTTGGCAGATTGTGGAACTTGTGATTATCATAGCAAGACCGTGTAGACAGACATGCAGAGTGCATAAACCACAGAATACACTGTTTGAATTAAAATTTCCATTTTAGATTAATTTTTTTCTTAATCAAATTATTTATTAAATTATTTGAATTTCATTTTATATTTGAATTGAATTTTTGGTGTTTCTTTATTTCTTTATTCTGTATTGTCTTTATTGATAGTTAGCAAATACACAAAACAACCTTGAGTTAAGTTTAAAGCTGACAGCTAAACAATTCCAAAGGCATTTGGTAGCTATTCATATTTCGAATAGTCTATTATTCAATTGAAAAATCGGCAACTATAAGAATTGTTGCAGCCCTATTGGCAGACTGCCACTTGGCTGCTTGCTTGTATAAATTTCACAGAGCATTATAGAGCCCTTTTGTTCCTGTATTTTTCAGAATGTTTGCTCCTATATCACCTCCTATATTTGCTGTAGTGTGTAACAGTCACTTTAAGGCAGGTGCAGTGCGCATGTGCACGGTGGAGAGCCGGAGCGAATAATGGAGTGTGGAGGAAAGCGTGGGAGAGAATGTGCGTGTGGTGAACTGTACTAGGTTGTAGCCTGGGTTCTCCAACTGGTGTTATCTGGGAACTTGTGACGAGCGAAGTCTCGGTGCTCTCATTGTTCATTAAACTGGCTCCGAAATCAACGTTTTCCTTGCGTGTCTCTTCATGGAAGCTAAGTATCCACCTCTCCACGAGAGCACCCACCTAACACCATACTTCCATTCGTTACAAGTGCTTAGCAAGAACTTTTTCAGATCATGACTTTTTTTCAGTGCTATCCCAGCTAGAAATGATTTGTTCTACCGTTCTGAGATTAATCAGTGCAACGTTGCATTGATGTTTTCGACTGGAACCTTACTTTTGTCTTCCAGAATATTTTTTCTAAAGTTAGAAGAACGTGCACTACAAGGATTCTGTTATCTCAGGTCCCAGTAACGTCCATTAAAAGGCCTCCAAATGTTGGTGTGAGAATGTTCTTCTTTTGATAATCTGCGGCCCTGACAAAATATTCTCTGAACGTTGCAGTTAAAACATTTAACCCTACAAGAACATCATCAGATATTATACGCATATTTAGAACATTATTAGATTAAAACATTTTCTATAAAACCTTATTAGAACTTGTAGGTAACGTTAGCCAAAGTTCTGCTAGCTGGGTATGGTAGTTGGCTCGCCATCTCTTCAGAACCTTTACAGTCCACAACATAAGCATGAAGCAGTGAGCATGACCTTGAGCAGGTTTCAATTCACTGCTCCTGTCCTGGCATTTCTAATGAAGGGGAGCGCTATGAATTAGCATGAGCCGTGCTCCGGCTAGCAGCCCCCTTCACCTCTCCTCTGCAGGTGATCAGCAGATAGCAGCGGTCGGAGAGTGCCTGGAGAAAGGCCCTGGTGTGTAGAAACGCTCGTTTGGAACCATTCATCAAAGCTGACACTTTAATAAGAGGCGCTAGCGATGGGGTCCGAGCTCACCGCTAGCTTGCTAAAGCAATTTTCCCATACCGCGTTCTCCAGGACAGCAAAAGGGGCGCGACTGAAGTGAGGTTCTGCTTAATCGCCTCACGTGTAAGCCTGCCGGGGCCGATACGTTTCTTTACCAGAAAGTACTTTTGGCATCCCATATGTCATTAAGGCCCATTCATAACCGCCATCAAGTTTTCCAGCATCGCAATTAGTCCAAGATGGATGTGAGGGCCTTAAGTGTGGTCACTGACATAGTGGTGCTGTGTCCACAAACAAGGTCATCCACCAGACTGTTAAAATGAGGGAAGGAAAATGTCCTCTGTCTGTTAATAAAGCTCTCATAGAAGACTAATTTCCCACTCCACCTTAAATGGTGCCTTAGTTACATTTTGGCAGCTGTACAAGCTGTAGCATTTAAGGTGGAACAGGATATTTGATTAAGGGGCTGCCAAAAAACGAAAGCCAACCTCAGCCTTCTTTAAAGATGAACAGAAGCCCTGCCTGTTGATGGCTGCTTGAGAGAAGTATAAAGAAAGAAACCTTCACTTCACGGCCTGGAAAGGGACGTTTCTGCACAGTCTGTCATTTTCATTCGTTTTTGCTCCATTGTTGTTTCACTGGACTATAATGTGAGCTAGTGTATGTAATATTGTGGGTGTGGAATATTAATGAATGGAAACTGTTACAGTAGAGTTCAGGATGTTGAGACCTGATTACAATAACTACAATAACATCTCACTCACTCACTCACTCACACTCACTCACTCACTCACTCACTCACACTCACTCACTCACTCACTCACTCACTCACTCACTCACTCACTTACACTCACTCACTCACTCACTCACTCACTTACACTCACTCACTCACTCACTCACTCACACACTCACTCATTCACTCACTTTCACTCACACTCACTCACTCACTCACTCACTCACTCACTCACTCACTCACTTACACTCACTCACTCACTCACTCACTCACTCACTCACACACTCACTCATTCACTCACTTTCACTCACTCACTCACTTTCACTCACTCACTTACACTCACTCACTCACTCACTCACTTACACTCACTCACTCACTCACTCACTCACTCACACACTCACTCACTCACTCACTTACACTCACTCACTCACTCACTCACTCACTCACTCACTCTCACTTTCACTCACTCACTCACTCACTCACTCACTTTCACTCACTCACTTACACTCACTCACTCACTCACTCACTCACTCACTCACACTCACTCACTCACTCACTCACACACTCACTCATTCACTCAATTACACTCACTCACTCACTCACTCACTCACTCACTCTCTTTCACTCACTCACTTACACTCACTCACACTCACTCACTCACACACTCACTCACACTCACTCACTCACTTATACTCACTAACTCACTCACTTACACTCACACACTCTCTCTTTCACTCACTCACTTACACTCACTCACTTACACTCACTCACTCACACACTCACTCACTCACTTACTCACTCACTCACTCACTCACTCACTCACTCACTCACTTATACTCACTAACTCACACACTCATTCACTTATACTCACTCACACTCACTTGCTCACTTACACTCACTCACTCACTCACACTCACTTACTTACACTCACTCACTCACCCGCTCGTTCACTCACCCGCTCGTTCCCTCACTCACTCACTCACTCACTCACTCACTCACACTCACTTACTCAAACACTCACTCACTAACTCACACACTCATTCACTTATACTCACTCACTCACTTGCTCACTTACACTCACTCACTCACATTCACTCACTCACTTACTTACACTCACACACTCACTCACCCGCTCGCTCACTCACTCGCTCACTCATCTTCTTAATCACTTTATCCCTTTGGGTCACAGGGGATGCTGGAGCCTATGCATTCAATGGCCAGAAGATAGGAAACACCTAGTGCACCGCAGGGCAGGCCCACAACCATACACATGCACACATACTCCAAGCATCTCCAATTCACATGACTGCATGTCTCTGGAATGGATCTGGAGGAGGAAACCGGAGCAGCCGGAGAAATCCCACACAGACTGAAGGAGAAACAGGCCTTACTTGCTGTGAGGCGACAATGCTACTCACGGCCCACCATCCATTCACACATACTCAATTTAGCATCTCCAGTTCACCTGACTGCATGCCTATGGACTGTGGCTGGAAACTGGAGCACCTGGAGGTAACCCACATGGACAAGGAGAACCAGGCCATTCTTCCTATGAGTAAACAGTGCTACCCAGTGCATCACCATGCCGCACAACATCAAGCTCATTTATTTCAAAGAGGGAGGGTTTTTTGTAGTCCTGCTTTATCAAAATGACTTTGAGCCACCAGTTTGGGCAGTTATTTGGTGGTCTGGTTGAAGGAAGGTCTTCGGTATAACACACAACAAGGAAAATGAGTGCGTCGATTTATTTAACCAGGCAGTGTTCACCACCTTTATGAGAGAGACCCACCACAGAGAAGCAGTTTACAGTGTGCAGGAAGAAAAACGATTATCAGCAGTTATGTAACCTATTTACATGTGGCGCTTTCGAGTAACCTTCAGTAAGCCTTTGAAATATGCCAAGAATATAAAATTTCCAGACCGAGACTGCTATTAAAATCGCCGCAGGGTGCCTCCATATTATATTGTAATTAGCCTAGTCGCTTCAGCTACCAGCCTCTGTTATTCTATATGGCTGTGCTCGTTCAGCTTATTTGTATTACTGGTATGTAATTTAGGCTGTAGTTTAAGAGGTGTAGCTTAGGAGGGACCTTGTATGGTTATGATTGTGAGGCAGATTGGCAAACAGAACAGATGAACTGATGTGGCTGCTGTTGCAGAGCTTCCTGTGGTGCAGAAGGTCATTTCTGGACTACTGATATGGACTATTGCTACCATATAAAGTGAATATACTGTATATGCAAAATAATAATCAACAATAAGTCTTTCCAGTTTAATTTATTAAGTTCTGCTGGACCTTTTCAGTATATATATATGAAGAATAGAAAGGTTCCTTCATAGCCCTCATTTGGTGTTTTGATGATGTGGGTGGAGAACGACGTCCAACATTTCAGCTAAACTGTCCGATTGGTTTTGAAACAGGTCAGTCCAAAAATCTTCTATTGATATTAAAATGGGTTTCCTTCTTAGACCTCAGTGTTTTAATGCTGGTGGTGGAGAACGATGTCCAACATTTCAGCCAAAATGTCCGATTGGTGTTGAAATGGGTTGAGATCTGGTGAGCCCCAAGGCCATTTCATTTAATTGGCATCCTTTTCATGCTAATCAAACTCAGGCCCCATGGGATTGTTGTCTTGTAAGAAGACACTTCCAGAAGTGAAAAGGTTCTTTATAGACCTTTTCCAGTGCACTGCTGAACGGTTTTGAGAGGGAGGATAATTTTTCCATTGGCATTTACGCATGGACACGGTTTGACACTGAACATTTAAAAGCTGGGCTCAGCATAGTTTTGTGTAAGATAGATAAAAAACCAAGATTAAACCTGTCCAGCGTTTGGGTTTGTAGCCTTCTAACTAAGCTAATGCTAGCTGGCTCCCTTTTTCTAGCTAACTTAGCTTAGCTAAAGAGCTCCAAATACTACAGTACAGGTTTGATTCAACTAACTGGTGCTCTGCTATCACATGAACAGGCAATAAAAAACTTATATCAGAGAGAGCAAAGTCCACTGATGGTGTTGGAGTGAGTGATTCTCAGTAAAGACATTCTGAGATCACAAATTGAAATGTCTGGTGCAAGAAAAAGTTGTCCCAAAAGAAACCACCCCCCTTTGTTACATTATTAATCATATTTAGTTGGAAATTTGGACTCAAAACTCAGAACACAACTCAGACTGGACAGAACTGAGCCCTGACTCTAATTTTGGAAAGAAAGAAATGGGTAGCTCATGCTCCGAAGCTCTCCAGTATGGCTGGAGTAAAGCAATTCTGAGAAGAAGAGTGGGCCAAAATTCCTCCACAGTGATGTCAAAGACCTCCAGTTATAGAAATCAATTGGTTGCAGTTGTTGCTGCTGAATGTGGCACAAATTGTTATTAAGTTTAGGGGGCAATTTCTATTTCACAGGGGTGGATAAACCTTTTCCTGTAATAAGTGCAATGACCATATAAACCTGTTCTCTGGACCCATAGAAATAGAGGCAGTCTGGAGGGGCACAGTCTTCCTCACAGCAGCATATTCTTGTTCTGTGTCCGTCTGTATTTGGAGAACATGATCTGGAATATTTTCATGCCAGTGCTACAAGGATTACATCACCTTTTTATAACTGCCCTGATCACCATGGGAAGGATCAGAGTTTCTATAAATGCACCAAATTAACGCTGGGGGCTGTATATGGCTGTGCCTTTCTCTGCTCCCTGAATGATGTCCTACGAGCTCCAAGGCCATGTTCATATCAGGAGTGAACTGACCGCAGGTTCTATTTAGCCACCTGCTACTTTTGGGCGCTCATTAAAAATCTCCTAAAAATACCACTCAGAGGATCTCCGGGGCGAGTGTGTTTGCAAACATGGCCATATATACCCCCCCACTGTCCGCCAGGCTAAAAGTAGCTGACCCCCTGCTTCCCTTGGCCGACGGTTGGAAATCGCTTCCGAATCCCAGTCTAATAACGTAACTGTGGCTTTCCAATAGTAGCGGCCGTCCCCGCAAAACCACAGGGAGGCTCTCGAGTGACTGAACTGGATCTGCTGGGCTTTCCTCAGTTCAGCACACTACAGTTCCAAAGCCTGGGATCGCTTAGCATTGATATCATTACAACATGCCAACAATATTTTTGGTTCTTTTGAATAAAATATTCCTGTTGAATAAAGTATTGTATTCATATACAGTGTAGTCATATACATTTAATTGTAAACATGGCCTTTCAACGTTTTCAACGTTTTGACCCAATGGCCTAACTAATGTCTGCATTTTCCCAGCTGTGATCCATGTAGATTCCTTAGCATGTGGGGTTGGTCATTATGGGGTTTAGCCATATATCCTCTGACAAGCTGATTCCTAATATCTCCAGTTGGTTAGGGGTCCTGATAGTGGAAAAGGCAGTTTAGGGCTTTTTATTTTGTTTTATTGCCATTCATGTATTTTATTAAAGCCATCTGGATTTGTGCAGCTCCACAATCTTTTGCTGCACATCACTGCTGTATTCTACACTCTTAAAAAGATGGTTCTAGTAAAGACAGTGGTTCCATGGAAAATCATGAATACTCAAAGAACCATGTACATGCTTACTTGGTTCTTGGTCATGGTTATTAATCATGCAAATGTTTTTTTGGCATTGTAAATGGTTGTACATTGTAGCAAAAAGGGTTCTGCTGTTGTTTGAAAGTCAGCCTTGTATCAGTAGAGGAATGTCTTTTGGTGTGATATAGAATCATTTTCATATACAGCACATTCTCCATCAATCTGAAGGCGCATTTCACCAAGATCGTTAAAAGCACTGTGCCCAATACCCCCTAGGATTCAGGGTGTCCCATACTGATTGGCTACTCTAGTGTTGGCTGGCTGCTAACTGGCATTACCATGGTGGTGCTTCAATGGCAACAAAGTGTTTAGTTGGAAATGCCCTTTTCTAGATTTGGTAACAGAGCTCTTACACACGTCTTCTGTTTTCCTCTAAATTCTTCACCACAGTTTCCGGTTCACAAATATGCTACACGGACACAGTTGGGTTCCGGTTCCCGGCATAGTTATAGCCTGGCATAGTTACAGTTGCCAGGCTATGAAAGACCAACTTGCTACAGTTTGCTACAGCGCCACCCTGAGGCAGACCAGTGCTGCATCCCAACGACAGAAACTCTGTTGGTGAAGAGCAAAACAATACGCTTTTCCTGAAGTTGTGTTTGAGTATTTATCCTTTATAGAACTATTGACTTTACTTAAGAACGCTTAACATCTTTTTAGGAATGTATAAGGACCATAAACTGTATCCCAGTATGGGGGCATTTGAAGACAGCATCATAGAGTTGTGACGAGATTTATTCGTGCTCATGGAGGTACGCCCTTTAAGGTATGTCTCATTACAGTAAGTTAATATAATATAATATAATATAATATAATACAATATAAGATTTCTGCATATTTACAAGGGGTGCCAAAACTGTGGCTAGCCTTATATTACTAAAACACTGGGGGAAAATGCATTTACCAACAATGCACTTCTCTCTATGTTGAAGAAATCTAACCTTTCCTAATTGCATATTATAATTATTTTATACTTTTACAGCCATGTGTGAAGGTTTAGATGCCATCCTGTTCAAACGCCATTTTTGTTAACACATTCTCTTCAGAGAACCAACTTTATGCTATGCTAACTGTAAAACACAATACTTTTAATAGTTGAATTTTACCATAACAGGAACCAAAATAAATAAAACAGTAAAATCTGCAGAGAAATGCCATATTTAAGTCTGTTCCCTGAAAATTAAAAAATTACATCAATAAGACATGGCATTTGACCAGGCATGCCAAAATCCGTCTCTTCAACCAACCTGGTTTAATATTGTTGAAAACACTGATTCCAGACTTTTAAACAGTAACATATATCTTTGAAACCCAACGCTGGAGGGGGATTGCTGTGCCTTTCCTTATGCCCCCAGGGCAACATGGCTCTCTGCTTGTGCACTTCCTCTCCATGAAGGGGCCACAGCGCTCTCTCTGCTTATGGAAGCAGACACAAACAGGAATCTATCAATAAATAATGCAGAGCGGAGATGCGCGTCCTGCCCCGGCATCTATAATGGATAAATAGTCACATGTGAGCCACAAGCGCTATAGAATGTGACACTTTTGGATGTTTGTGGGCCTCTGCGCTGAGGGGACTTTCTATAGGATGTGTTGGTATGCATTTGATTCCGAGAGCAATGCCTTGCAGCCCCAATCCTGTGCCTTGATACCTAATTAACTCAGTTTGATGAACTATTAACATGTAATTACATCATAGCATACACACAGGCAAACAGCAAACATGTATGAAGTACACAGTTCGAGTCACATTATTATGACCTGTGCTAATATCCAGAGTGACCACCGTGTGCAGCTCGGACAGCAGCTAGATGGGCTGGGAGTGACTCAATAAGGCCCTGGTAGCTTGTCACAGATATCTGGAGCCATGCTGACTGCAGTGCAGTCCACAGCTGCTGGAGGGTGCGTGGGGGAGGATCCATACGGCGAACACGATGAATAGGTGGCCCCACAGGTCCTCAGTTAAGTCTGGGGAATTAGCAGGTAAAGGTAATACATGGAAGTCTTGATCATCTTCTTCCAACCAGTGTCGGACATTTCTAGCCATGTTGCATTGTGCTGCTGGAAGATCCCATTCGCTCCATAGGGGACAATCAGCACTGGGATCTGCAGGGATGGATTCATACCCAAATTGGTTGAGAGTGCCTTCCACATAGATGAGTGGCCCCAAAGAATGCCAGAAGCAGGAAGTGGTCATAATAATGTGACTCGACTGTGTATATCCTTTGAGTAAAGTCCCAGTGACCAGTAAATGTATGTAGTAGGCTACGGTGTTAGACGAAGGGTTGTCAATCAAGCTGCTCCTTAGCCACACCCACAATGTTCTCAGATAGGTCGGTCCAGCGTTGGTTCAGCAGATCAGTTATTTGGAACAGCCTTAAATGGGCCTTATAGTTTTTTCTGATGTACCATGGAAACATTGTCTTCAGAATCCTCTCCTCAGTCCATACGGCGTCTATATGAATGAACACAAAGTTGCAAAAACAGTTTTGAATGGATCGACTTGTATGTGTCTATTCATACTGCAGCAGTCCACTAATGCTGAAGCTATAAGCAGTGTCTCAGGCCACAGCGCTTTCTTTAGGACTATTAACCAATGACGTCATGTTTCATCGGCCCTTCCTGTCACTGGGAGGAACGAGCATTATGATTCCTCTAATAATCCTGTGTTTGAATGCAGCAAGTTGGGGGAGAAGAAGATGTTTTTTATTTCACAGAAAGGTTTTATGTACGACAACAGTCCAAGTCATAATACAGTATCTCTCCTCCTACTCACTCGCTCTGATGCGGCGTGGATTCGAAGTTTGTTTCAGTGAACAGTGAGAGAGAAAAGATGAATATGAAATTAGCACAGGCTTTTATCATCAGCACTAACTGTGATTTCTAGAGGTTAAGTGCTCGATGAAGAACAGAAGAACAGATGAACAGATGAAAGGTCCCGAAGGGTACAGATACACGTCTGAGGAATCGTGTGTGCTGTGAAGTGTTGCAGGTTGATGTATGATTGATGGCTTTTGTTCCTTTGTTGCATCAAGAAACTGGTTAAAGAGGAACTCATTTCCCCTCCCTCCCTCCCTCCCTCTCTCTCACCCTCTCTCTCTCTCTCTCTCACCCTCCATCTCTCTCACCCTCCCTCTCTCTCTCTCTCTCTCTCTCTTTCTCTCTCTTTTTCTCTCTCTCTCTCTCCCTCTCTCTCTCCCTCTCACTTTCTCACTCTCTCTCTCTTTCTCTTTCTCTCTTTCTCTCTCTCTCCCTCTCTCTCTCCCTCTCACTTTCTCACTCTCTCTCTCTCTCTCTATCTCTCTCTTTCTCTCTCTTTCTCTTTCTCTCTCTCTCTCTCTCTCTCTCTCTCTCTCTCTCTCTCTCTCTCTCTCTCTCTCTCTCTCTCTCTCTCGTCTCTCATGTGTATCTTCTACTTCTCTCTTTTCACTCTTTCTGTCTTCTTTCTTATTCTCTTTCTTCTCTTTTGTCTTATATGCCTCTCTTCCTTCTTTTATCTACCTTTCTCTTTCCTCCTCTCTGTATTCATGTCTTTCTTATATTTCTCTTTTTACTCTATATATTTTTTTCTCTCTCTTTGTTGCCACTTTATCTCTCAGTCTTTCTTTTTCCTTTTTTATCTCTTTCCTTCTCCCTTTCTCTTCTTCCACCCTCTCTCTAGTTTTTCTTTTTTTCCTTATTTATGTCTGTCTTGATATAACCCTCTCTCTGTTTGCTTGTTCTTTCTTTCTTTTCTGTTTTGGTCTCTTTCTTGGGTTTCTGTATTCTGTGCTACAGTATATAATCAGGATCTATATGCTTTATATAATCAGAATATCTAAAAATGGTAACTTTTTTAACTTGATGTAAGGCATAACTGGAGCTTTCAGTTGAGGGTTTTGCATGACAGCAATGGTAGGTTGATTGTACTGTGTATGTATGTGTAGTAATATACAAATTAAATGTCATGGTCAAAGATGTAGAACTGCTTCTTGCTTATGAATGTTCTTTACTGGGTTAACTGGTTCTTCACCGTAATGGAGAATGTCTTTTCTAATTAGTCAAATAAGCTTCTTACTTCTGTAAGAACCACCAGGGTGGAGGTCCGATCACAGGTCTCTGGACATTTCCAGGAGCACCGAAGCTGTGCTTTGTTTCTGAACACTGTATAAATATTCTTATAATGTTAATTAGGAGTAGTTTTGAGGACCTGGTGTGTGTGTGTGTGGGTATGTGTGCGTGTGTGGGTATGTGTGTGTGTGTCTGTGTGATTGACAGAGCTTTCTAGCTGTAAGCGCGTCCGTGTGTTTGAGCATGTGGGGAGAGTCACATGCTCCCCCCAGTGTTCCCCAGCCTGGCGCTTCACCTGGCCGTTGCCATGGGAACAACCAGACAGTGGCAGATTTTGCACCAGCCTCCGTCGGGGATTGAGCGCGTGGGTCTTGGAGCGTCCCAACAGTGAGGAAGAGCCCCTCGGCACAGCAGCCCCCCTGCTGTCTGACCACCCTGGGACACCAACCCGATCGCAGACCTCAGAATCTGCTGGTTTTATTTGTGCTGGTTCATCAGTGTGAACGCCCGAGTGTTCATCTGTGTGAACGCCCGAGCCGTTTCATTGTTTCTGAGCACCGGAGGTGTCTTCCTTAGCGGACAGAGCATTATGGCATTACAGTGCTGACTACAGCAGTGTAGGAGGATGTGGACAGATTTAACCTAGTGACCTCTGTGTGTGCTGTCAGTTGGGTGAGACTCGAGTAGATCACTGCTTTAAAACACACACAGCTTTTGTGTTCTCCTTACATGCCGGTGCCCAGTCATTTCTCAGCGGCACAAAGGAAAAGGACGAACAGAGACAATAGAGCACAATAATAAAATTACACACAGTTTGTGCTTGTTGCAGTTTAGAAACTTTGAACATTTTAGGTGATCTTTTATGTGATATTTTAGCTTTTTTTATTCATTAGAGCTTTTTTTTATTTAAATAAATAGTCTAAAAATGATTTACACAGTTATTAGCAGAGAGGAATGGTCAGGCCTTCTAGATCCATTTCTAGCTGTGTTTGAAAGACTAGAGGTTACATTAAAAGAGGTTCTGCCAGACAGACACAAAAGACAAAAGAGATGGAATATGATATTTAATCTTCTATAAGGTGTACAATTTGAATAATAACAATTTTTGGTGTCTTTGGTGTAGGACCGGAGCCTACTGCCTGAAGCCTACTTCCTGGATGACAGGACCGGGGCCAAACTGGGGCGGTGGCGGGGGAGGAAAACATAGAAATGCCAACGCCTGAAAGCAGCGAAACCTGAGTGTAAGTTGAATCCTTTAAAGACAGGTGGTGGATTGCGTTAGGCCAGAGTAATGAATGAATGTGTGATGCTTAAATCGTGTTCCTGGTTAAATGGCCTGGCTGTTCTCCATGATTGGGATTCCTTAAAAGACCCTTTTTAAAAGTGCTCCTGTATGTATCAGCAAAACGGGCTCCAGTACTGTGGGGCTCGACCCTAGTATAACTTAAATACTGTAGTTCTCAATGGCATTTAATAGCCAGTGACTTTGAGTGTGGGAAAAAAGGCCTCAAAAACTTTAAATTACAAACAAATACTACAGATATATTATATTAACACGGTTTATAGAAAGTCAGCAGTGTCTCTAAACCTCGACATTTTCAATCTGGTGTTCGAGCCCCCAATGAACAAGCCGAGGGCCACAGTGGCAAGGAAAAACTCCCTTAGTTAGGAAGGAAGAAACCTCGAGAGGAACCGAGACTCAAAGGGGGAACCCATCCTCCTCGGGTCAACACCAGATACAAGACAGCACTAGAAAGCAGAGTATAGTGTCTGATTAGTCTATAATTATGTTGGTGGTTCATAAGATGGGTCAGCAGGCGCAGGCCAAGCTTCCACAGTGCAGGACAGCCAGGAGCTCCGTGGTGGTAAAAGGCTCCCAGTGGCTCCCAGTCAGAGCAGATGTAGCAACAGCATCAGGCCACACAGGATGGGCAGCAGTGCAGCTCAGACAAAGAGAACAGACAGACTGTTAGCTCTGACAGAAGACCTGAACACTGTATGTTGTTAACAGAGTGCAGCAGTGACTCCGGCAGGCCTGGCTATTACAGCATAACTAAAAAGGGAGAACCAGAAGGTCACACAGACATGAGGGCTCCCTGAGAAGTCAGCGCCCCTCTGCTTTTACTAAGAAACACAGTAAAGATAAAACGTATTGTAATACGTGTGTCTGTTACACGCTTCAGAGGTCTGGGTTTAACTAGAATGAAGGTGTGTAGCGCTAACATACTACTAGAATCCCATACACGTGCTAGCAGATTTCTAAGGTTTGAGTTAGCGCCTTACTCTAATACTCACAGTTCAGTACAGTTTATTGCTGAGTTTGTCCATAGTGTTCCTGCTGCACTAAACCCCTGCTGCATGTTGAGTCCCCTTTGTTCCCCCCATGCTCAAAGTATCCCTCCAGTCCCACTCTGCTTTACTCTCTGGATACGTTTGTTGTTAGGGGTAAAATCCATATGAGCCTGCAAACAAATAAAGGTGTATCAGTGTATTGATTGTTGTGAACAGGCTCTGTTTAACACGTGTCTGTAGCTGTATTCAGAAGCTCATCAGATATTCAGACCTTTACAGCATGTGAGCATATGTATACGTTTAAATATATTCCGAAGTTTCCTTCCGTGTTTCGTCATATCACACAACACTCCCTGTCATAAACTAGACAGCATGTGCTGTCCCGGGACACTCTTCTCAGTCATACCGATGTCATTCCGTCTTTGCCATGTCTGCATTCCTGTATTAGGTTGTCGTGAAGAGACTCTTGGGATGCCAGAGGTGCACAGATTAGTTTCTGATATGTCTGGTATTCGTCACTCTGTGTTGCAGCATTATTTACAAAATATAAGATCCATCAGGCAGATGGTTTCACGCATCCAAAACAAGTAGCTAGTAGCATTAGGTAACGTTAGCTATGAGCAAGCTCCAAGTAACTAGCATAGCTAACTAAAAGCTATGATGATCTGGCTTGTTTACATGGAGGTTGGTTTTATTATCCTGTCTAATTCTGTGTCATCATTGCATGTTTCACTGTAAACCAGCCAATCAGAGCAGAGCTAATCAAATTATGCATGAACTCACCAAAAATAGCTTGTTTCATTTTTGGACCAAATCGTAGGGTGTAAATGGGGTTATATAACCACATCTGGGCAACATACTTCAGGTCTAGGTTTAGTCCAAGCTTGGAAAATTCATGTTTCCGTATTTTATTAGTTTATAACGATTATAAAACTGTGATCCGTAGTTTAGTTCTAACCTTCATGGGGGCAGAACTTGCACCATACAGGGGTTGGACAATGAAACTGAAACACCTGGTTTTAGACCACAGTCATTTATTAGTATGGTGTAGGGCCTCCTTTTGCGGCCAGTACAGCGTCAGTTGGTCTTGTGAATGACATATACTGCGTCCTGCACAGTGGTCAGAGGGATTTAAAGCCATTCCTCTTGCAGGATAGTGGCCAGGTCACTACGTGATGCTGGTGGAGGTTCGTCCTTCTTGGTGGTATGCTGACATTACCCTGGATACCGTGGCTCTTGACACATCACAAAGACTTGCTGTCTTGGTCACAGATGCGCCAGCAAGACGTGCACCAACAGTTTGTCCTCTTTTGAACTCTGGTATGTCACCCATAGTGTTGTGTGCATTGCAGTATTTTGAGCAGAACTGTGCTCTTACCTGCTAACTGAACCTTCACACTCTGCTCTTACTGGTGCAATGTGCAATTAATGAAGATTGGCCACCAGGCTGGTCCAATTTAGCCATGAGACCTCCCACACTAAAATGAAAAGTGTTTCAGTTTCATTGTCCAACCCCTGTAGTTTCATAAAAGTCATTAAAGAAAGTCATAAAATGTACTAAAATAAGTTTCACAATGACTCCGGTCTAACGGTAAATGATTCGGCAACTGCTATAATAGTAATGTCTGTCCAGAATGTGTTTCATAACTTCATAGTTCACGTTTCCTTAATGGAGTTTTTTTTTTTTAATCTTTTGTGACTTTTGAACTTCCTAATAGTCCTTTGTAAGAACTCTACAATTTGTGAATCCTCGCCTATTTACTGAGTTATTAAGCCATTTACAGAGTTTTGGACATTTTTCAACAAATCAGTTGTTTAGATCATTTCAATTAATTCCATTTAATTACTTTCAATATAAAAACACCCAAAAAATGTCATTGTGGTCCATAAGACAGCTCAGAACCTCAGAGACATCAGAAATAGTCCGTCATTCTAAGTGGTTTGATGTGAAGTGGTTCATTGTTGAGAAACCTGGAGACTTTCTTTACTATGGTTTTGATGGGAACCAGGGATGTTCTATGTCTACAACTCAAACCACCGGTGAACCTACACCTGTCTTCTAATTTTGGATACTGTATAAGGGGTAAATAAACATAACTAAAATCAGAATGCAGTAATCTGCTAATCTCATAGACCCACATTTTATTCACCATAGAACACATATCAGATGTTTAAAGAGAGACGTTTGCCATTTCATGAGCATAATCAACTCGTTTAGAACTTGGCAGCAATGCATCTCGAAAAAAGTTAGGACAGGGCGGGTTGTGGTGTACATCCCTAATCTAAGGGGCAGTCCAGGACCAGTGTTATGCATGTGTAATAGCCGGAAGGGTGTCCAGGAGCCTTTTAATGGCTGGGTGGGTTGGTTGAGCTGGAGTTTATTATACTGAGGGCCTAAATGGCAAGATGTTCCTGCCTTTATCTCACCAGTTGCACACTTCTCCCTTTTGTGTTTTTTCAGCTGCCTGGCTGAGGAGGAGGAGGGGGCGGGGGCGCTGGGTGTGGGGGCAAGAGTTTGGGAAAGGGTGTGTGTGTGTGCATGTATGCTGTGAATAGAGGAGAGGGTGGAGCAGGAGGGGACGGGTTGGACACAGGCCGATTCTTCAGGCTTCTCTAATGCGAAGTCAGCAACCCCCAAACAAACTCGCACGTACACACACACACACACACACACTCACACACACACACACACACACACAAAGGTTTGTTTTTATTCTTTGCCAGGACATGGACTCATACATGTCTCCCCATACTGTATATGTGGTATCTACAGTACTGTGCTAAATCCTCAGTCAAAACAGCCATTAGGAAAGTTATGGGACTAACAACCAGCTGCAACCAAAACTGTCCCCATCTGATAAACAGCACTTAAGCAGCACTCACCTGGCTACCTCAACATACTGTACTTTCCTGCACGAACACTTAAACAAAGCAGGGTTTCGCTCTGCTGCATTGGCTAACCGCTGCTGGCACGTGTCTTATTGTTTATGCACATATTGTAGTGGGTCTTTTGTCTGTTTGTCCTTGCACTGTGCTTCTATTTATCTAGTCTTCTAAGTACGGTCCTGGAGAAGTAGCCTGACAGTGTTTCCTCATACTATGCAACCTTGTATAGAAATACAGACAACAAAGTTTAACTAAATTAAAACTTTTATATTTAAAAGAGGAGAAAACTCAAATTCCACTTTTGCTTCAGATCTAAAACCATCCACAGCCCTACTTCCACTGTATGAAGACACCTTACAGTGTGGGTCTGAAAGGATGTGTAGCTGTCAAGGAGCCTTTACGGGAAATGGATAAAATTGCAGATATGATTGAGAGGCTACATGCAAGTTCCCCGAGCTGAATGCATGGCTGAACCTCAGTATGGTTTTGTTCTTCTGGACCTGAAAGAAAAGAAAAAGTGACTTGGAGAATTTTTTACTAGCTCTTTTTCTCTCCAGTCAGAACAGCTTGTCCTGAGAACGTATGAAAACAAACACATGCACACATAAACACACACCACTCCCTGTCCCTACTGCAGAGGTGAATCGTGGAGCAGAGGCAGGAAGGGAGGAGAGGGGGAGGAGAGAGAGAGAGAGGGCGTCCCGCAGACAGCCTGTACAGAACAAACCACAACATCAGCATGTGAGTCCTCCCCACAGCCGGTCTCTCCGCCAGACACTTACATAAAGCAGCGCTCTCTCTCTCACTCTCTCTCTCTTTTGCTCTCTGGTTCTTTCCCTCACTCGCCCTTTTTTCTCTCTTTCAGTCTCTCTGTCTCATGCTACCTCTCTCTCTCTCTCTCTGCTGGAGCCAGGCTCACATGGTGCTGCATGTGAGAGCATGCTGTTCTCTCTCTCTCTCTCTCACACTTTTTCTCTCTTCTCTTTCTCTGTCTCTTTACTTTCACTCTCCCACCTCTACCCCTTCTCTCTCTCTTTCTCTCTCTCTCTCTCTCTCTGGGCCTCCCTTTTAACCATTTCACTCTAACCAGTCGGCTGATCTTAAAGGAATAATTAGATGAAAAAAAAAAAAAAAAGTCTGCCATTTCCACAGTGGTCAGGCTCCACAACAGGTTTTCACTTCATACTCTTCATAGTTTGAACTGCACCAGTGCTGTCAGGGCCAATTTGCTAACACGGAGTGAATTCTAATGGCTGTGATGCAAATTACATGCCAAGCGCATCAGCCAGTTGTTGCAGACGTTGCACAGCTGACTTCCATTTGCAATGCAGTCCTGTACAGAGCCATCCGTGAGGTTGTGTGGGCTATTGATACTGACATGCGTGCGGATAACGACTCACTGTAGCCATTTTTATTTAACTCTCACTTTCTTTTAAGCAGCCAAGCTGTCATTTTCTTCTAGCGCGGAGGAAAATACTTCCAGCCTAAAGCTACCCATATGCAAAGGTAATGTATTTCCATAAAGACTCACTAAGCACACTAAGTACACCTCCTTGTATCTACACTCTCTGTCCATTTTATCAGCTCCACTTACCATATAGGAGCACTTCATAGTACTACAGTTACAGACCACATTCCGTCTGTTTCTCTGTATACTTTGTTACCTGGTTCTTTAATAGTCAGGATCCCCCACAGGACCACCACAGGAGGTATTATGTGGGTGGAGGATCATCCTTAAACACTGTGTCCACTCACTGTCCACTCTATTACACACTCCTGCCTTCCTGGTCCACCTTGTAGATGTACAGTCAGAGACGATAGCTCATCTGCCGCTGCACAGTTTGTGTTGGTCATCCTCTAGTCCTTCATCAGTGGTCACAAGATGCTGCCCACTAGACACTGTTGGCTGGATAGTTTTGGTTGGTGGATGATTCTCAGTCCAGCAGTGACACTAAGGTGTCCATCAGCACTGCTGTGTCTGATCCACTCACACCAGCACAACACACTAACACACCACCACCACGTCAGTGTCACTAGAGTGCTGAGAATGATCCACCACCCACATAATACCTGCTCTGTGGTGGCCCTGTGTGAACCCTGACCATTGAAGAACGTGTAAAAGAGGGATTACTAAACATGCAGAGATATAGATGGACTACCGTCTGTAACTGTATAACTACAAAGTGCATCTATATGGTAAGTAAAGCTGATAAATTGGACAATTAGTGTTGATGCAAGTAGGTGTTCCTAACATAGTGCACATCATAGTGCACACCAGTGTTTTCTCATTAGAACACGGAGCTTATGGTATCATGCAAATACATCTTACAATGTCTGGGCCCACCAACCCACCTGTCCCTAACAACATCCCAGAAATAACATTAGCTGTTTGGATTCCTTCTGCATTAGCCACATTTGCATCTAATGGGAAAGAAAGATGAACAATCCAATAATATCCTCTCCAAAGCTCCTCCCACTTTTAATATGCATCATCAAAAGGCGGATTCCCTAGCTTGCGCATGAACAAGCATATGACGGCACCACTGTAGGAGACAAATAGGCATATGTGCAACCAACAGTTAATGGCCAGAGGGCCTTGTTATATGTAGGCAGTACATCTAGTTTGGCCACACGTCTGGTTTTAGGCTGAACAGTCCGGTTTTTCAACCCCCAGTCCTCCGTCCGCCGCAATACCTGGACGGACACCTACTAGTCCTCTTTTCGGGGTAAACTATTTAAAATGTCCACTCGTGAACAATATCATGTGTGTCATTCGCTTTATGTCCATGCCTTGCACGTCATTGGTTTCACAAGGTCATGTGACATCGTAACTCACCTACCGGCTAAACGCAGGTCAGCCCTCTAAATGCTGGTCAATTAGTAAGCTCCTGACTCACGAATGTCATCTACTCACCCAGCTAAGTGAGTTAAGCAATGATATATGTGTGTGATATAAGTTATAATCCTGTTCCGGTATCATGCATGACACCCTCCCCCTTTACAATGGAGTGGGATGTCCTCCTTGTTGTGGTTATGAAGGTGGCCACCCTAAATACATCTGCTCCCTCTTTTTAGAAGGTAATAACTTTTTCAAGCACTTATCGGCCATTGGAATATGAAATCGTCTAGTACAATATCTAGCAGACTGTTATGATCTTATAATATTCTTACAGTCTCATGATGTGAAATCTTAGATCTAATGACTAGACGTCTGATAGACTTCTAAATATAATAACTGAGTATGACTGTGCAAGCGAGATGCTTCCCAGTAGGCACCTGTATGCAGGCCTTCACAGGTACAATGTGTAGGCTGCTCAGTTATAGTAGCTTTTATATCTCTGAAAGATGTTATTTCACCACTGTAAGAGAATCTCTGCTATGGTAGCTTTAGCCCTGTAACGCTAGGGCTTTCCTGAAAAGCTTTTTCGACACAAGCAGTTATTTAAATCCAGCAGGCTTTGCATATTCTTTAGCAAATATTCAAAATAGATTAAGACTGTAGATAAGGGCCATTGTAGTTTGTTGGACCCGTGTCGCGCATGGCGTGCCGTGTATGAGCATCTATTAGCATCTGAATTTGCTGCTAGCCGAAGGCCTGAGCAGAACCTCTTATTAGATTAATCAGTGTTTACCAGATAAGCATCCTCAAATAATCTTCTTAAACTCTGCCCTCTGCTTCTACGGCTATCGTGTGTAGGTCAAGCTGAGTTTATGTCATTTTCGTGCCAAACGCTCATGTATGCACTTCGAAAAAGCGCAGTTCCTCGTCATGGCTAGGCCCCACTAAACGGTCCCCTATGAAACGACTTTGTTGCTCATATCATGGTTCTGTTCATTGTGCTGTGTACTGAGGGCTGGCAGTAATAATGTTGCTGGTTGATGTTTAAATGGATTGTTATGACATGTTTCTGGCAGTGCCTACGGTTTGGCAGCACGCCACCGAATGAAGCAGCAGCACATGACTTGGCACTGAATGAATTTGTTTTCCAGGCAGTCTCAGTAATGCCAGTCACCAGTCAGATTACGCATAAATGCTCACAACATGATACAACGTCGGGTTACTGTACATGCATATGTAAATACAGATGCAGTGGCAAAACAACAGAACACCGGGCCGTGATGTTATTGTTGTTGTTCTGCCAGCATTGTGTGGGTGTGACATTAAATATTCACAAGATCACTGCTGCATACTACGGGGCCTTGAGCTGTCTGTTCATGAAACAATTGGAGCACGCTGGATGAAGGAGACAATTAGCCGGTAAGGTTCACGGGCCACTTAAAACATTAGACCCAATTTGGAGCTGAAACCAGCGTCATCCAGCCAGGACTAATTAGTTGGGTTTGATATTTCAGAATGTTCAATGAAATTAGATTCAGCAGGGTAACTTTGTGGCCTGCACCGCATGACTGAAATGGTTCGATTCAGGAAAGTCACCCCACCCTTGCTCTAGCAAAGGCTTGTGAAAGAGAAATTCCATGGAGTTTTAGTAGTAATAGTTTAGTCATAGTTAGGATTTATACAAATTCATTTACAGTAGTTGGGTGGTGTAGCTCTGTTCTAGAGAACCTGAGTCAGAATTGTTCACAGTGGTGGTAATAGGAACATCAGAGATCCTAAAAAAGTTTTAAATGAGCATAGTGCTTTACATCTGGGACACGGTTCATTTAAAAATTTGCTAATTCATGGTGACGGGGTACATGCAGGGCAAAGCAGTACCTACAGAAATGTACATTTCATTCATGACTTTTTTTACCATCATCATTAACATCATATATAAAACTCTATAAGACGATTTGGATGATTTATATATCGTCGCTGTCCAATGAAAAACATGTATCTCCATTTTTGTCAATTTTTACTTTGATGCTTCATTTGATCACATGACCTGTTGTTTACATAGTGTGAAAATTTAATGATGAATGGACCAACAGAAATGGCCCCAAACTGCCCGGAAAGATGTCTGGTTCCATTGACTTCAATTAAAATTAGGTTAGGTTTTTGCCCTCTCCTGTAAAGTTACCATTTTGGAGATACTTGTTTTTCTTTGGACAGCGACGATGTATATATAAATATATATATGGTGGTTATGATGTCTACAAGACACACACATACAATTTATACTATATATGTATATATATATATATATATAGTATATATTGTATGTGTGTGTCTTATAGACATCGTAACCCTGTTCCCCATCACCACCACTGTAAAGAAAAATCAGTTACTCTAAATAATCAATCATTTCATATCAAGCCACTCTAAATGACTTTGTCTCAACCTCAGTATTACGGTTTGTATTTTGTAGAAATGTTGATATGTGAAAAATTGCCCTTTAATATGTTATCTGAGTGTACTATGATGTCTCAAATTAGTAAAATAAGCCCACCAGGAACTTTGGACGCAGAAAAATAGCCACAAGCAGCAATCTGCGGGTTTTAAAGCTGCCTTTTGTAAGAAACCCAACATTGCTGTTTTATTAACCCTCTCTAGTACATGCCAGTAAAGTATCATAGTGGTTGACCAGTGCTACGGCTTTCGAATCCCAGCTGAACAGCTATGCTGTTCTGGTCTCATAGAGCCTGAACCAGAACATGACAGATTAGCCGCATGCACAATTTCACGTCAATCAGACAATGTTTAACTGCATAGCATTCATTTGGGCTCATTCATTTGGATGGAGTGCAAATGATTAACTTAATAAACTGTGTCTGTAATTTTGGCTGCCTTTGGAGGAGTGAAGGGACTTGCATGTAGCTTGACAGACTTTTAATGAAGGTCTTTTTCTTGTTTGGTGTGGCCAGTTTGTAATCTGTTGAATCATTGAAATTCGGCTGCCAATTACTTCATCTTGGGTATAGGGTGACTGTTGTACTTATTGGTAATGGTCATTTTATAATGTGTTTACTTTCACTTAAACAACTTTGACTGCCGATTACAATTAGATGCTGCAGTAAATCTGCTTCATCTTATTCATGTTTGATATTGGGTGCTTCATGCTTGAACCCTAAATATTACATTAGTTGCATTCATATTATTATATCATTGATAAATTCACTTTGTATTTTGCAGCTAACATTTTATGTATCTCTAATAACACTGACTAAAAATATGGGGCATATTAATAAAATAAGCCCTGTTTATAAAATCATCAGACAAAAAATTCACCTGTTACTGAGGCTACCTAATAGTGTGTAATAACTCCATGAACACAATTAACAGCTGCAGTTCTATTTGGCTTGGACTGGACTGGATGTAGACAACATTAATATTCAGCCATTCTTACATGAAAGGATTTGGTGGATGCCATCCCTTGTACAATTCCGAGGAGAGTTTACTGTAGACTGGGATTTTAGCCACTGCTGGTAGACCCGTATGACCATACACTTCCATACTCCTAAAGGTTAAGCTACTTCCTTCACACTATGGTGTTTGGCACGCCCGAATACTATTACTCCATTTAGCCATTTATTAACATCTGCTTTCGACCCATATTCCATGGAAAGAGACATTTGCTGCACTGTACAACCTCTTCTCCACCTATGACTCCACCTGCAGGAGTTTGTTACTACCACTGTAAACATTCAAGGTGATTGTTTTGTGCAGTGAGGTTATATTTGACTGGTATTACAGAGAACATAACAAGATCTTAAATATATATTGAATTTTATTATTGTTAATTTTATTTAAACTGAAATACAAACATTATTTTCACCTAAAAAATACTGTTGTTTGATTGTCAATTGTTGATGTCACTTCAATTTTTCATGTACAAAATGACCGAAAACACAAAATGCAATTAAAAAAAATGAAATAAATAGTTTCATATAGAAAAAGATAAAAAAGAACTAAAGGTATCAGATACATCAGCTCTCTGTGGATTTGTGATTACTGTTGTATGAGTTACTATTCAGTTGTGGGTTACCATATGCCACCACAATGGTAGAATGACCCATGTGGTATTACAATCATGTAATGACTTTCATAAGGTCATGCTAACTGATTTTCAACAGGATGCATTTGCCATTCTTCAGATTAGTACATAGTATACTAATACTGCTAGGAATGATCAACATGCAAGCTAGCTGATCTCCACCTGTGTGCTCCACTGTTATCTGCATTAGCACATTAGCATATTTGAGTGAAGTATTCCCTGGAAAGCTTACGAACGATCTACATAAGAGTCTGTTACGTAGACGATGTTTTCATGTACAGGGTGGCTAAATCTCATAGTGACCTGCTTGTATCAGCCAGACGCGCTGACCTACTACTCTATCACGCCCACATACAGTGACGGCCTCTGCGCCTTTACTCCCTCCCTGTACGGGAAGCTTATTTTTCTGGGCCTTCTTCCCAGCCAGCAGTAGGGGCATGTGGGCACTGGCAGGCTGGCAGAAGAACGCAACCTCTCCCGGCCCGCTCTGCCTCTGTCTAGGCCCATGGCGCGTTCCGCTGCCTCTCATTGTACCGTACACTGTGAACTAGACGGATTATCTCCATCAAGGCAGTGATCTAGACAGATTATCGCTCCTTTTACTCCTCTCTCTCTTTCTCTGCCTCTCACTCACTGACGGAAGCACCTCGTCACCCCAGCCACTAACTCCCTTGAGGGAGGTAAATAAAAACAAATTGCTCGCATGGTGACATTTATTGTGCTTTTGCATTTTGTGCCGTACATGTGGCGCTGGTGTGCACCCTTCTATCAACAATATGCAAAGTCACATGACCAGCTGTCTAAGTCAATTGGCCGAGCCAATTCATCCAACAGTGATCACTGCCCTTGGTGAAAATCCATAAATCACCACTAGGAGCTGCTATACAAATCGTTGATCACTGTTATTGATTATCTGATAAACTGTGTATTTAAGCAAAGTGTTCAAAAAGGTCAATATTGCTATTTTCATTGAAAGTTATCTCCAGCAGGCCTGAGAAGGTGTGATATCTAGATTGTCTGCTCTATGAGGAAGCATTCGAGCACCATTTCAGCTTTGGTTGGTTGAAAACACAGTCTGTTATGCTTGGGTTTATTGATCTGTGGTGACATATGTCTGCTGTCCTCCAATTTCAGGGTGACTAGCTGCAAAATCAATAGTACTCTCATGGGGGGGCAAAGTTCACAGGTCACAATACTGTCTGAAAATGCAAAACATGCGGAACATGAGTTTAGTGTTTTGCCATTTGGAATTAACAGTGCCCCTAGGCATCTGAACACTGTCTGCATAGTTTGGTGTAGTGTTTTGTTTACGAGTCTCCAAATGGGCTTCATGTTATGGACAACTACCATGCTGTGATTATATTACTGCTGATGACTTTTAATGTGTGGTGGCAGGTAAAAAGATGCCCTGGTCAAATTACACATTTGGCAGAAGTAACCATAAGTGCAAATCCACCACAGAGAACAAATATACATATAATGGAGCTTGTGCAAAAATGATTGCACATGTAATAATTTAAATCAGCAAATGAATTAAAATGTGCAGCAAATCTTTATGTTCTCTGTGGAGAATAAATACTTATTCACTTAGGAAAAATATTATCCAGGAATACTCCAACCGCTGGATACAACTGTACACTGCCATTTTTACCATATCAATACTACTATGTGATATTACAAGACTACCATGCATAGTTTTGACCAAAAGGTTTCTGTTTGTTGAATGATGTGAATCCTTCGATTTGTTCAAATACTCATCTGAGATGTGTGAGAATTGGTCAGAATGCACAGCACAGTACTACAGAATGCACAATTAGTGATTTATTTAAGGGTATGATTGTATAGTCCAGGTCTTGAGATATTAATATCATTTTGAAGAATGCTTGTGGTCCATACTTGTAGCTTGAGCTACAAATCCTCAAGATCCACACTGTAGATATCAAAGTGGGCAGTATCCCTTAAAATTGTGAAGATGAAAATAGAAAGATAAGCTCAGACCCTGTGGGTCTCTGTATTTTTATTTATTTATTTATTTATTTATTTATTTATTTATTTATTCATTTATTTATTCTTTAGTGAAATAGGCCCATGGGTTCTGGAGAGCTGGGCTCGCAGTGACTGGCTCTATATATAGCCCAGTCTCATGCTTTTCTGGCTGACTGGGCAGCACTGGTCTTTTGGGTGATTACGCCGATGCCTCACTTTAGGCAGCCTGCATATGTAGAAAATTACAATGGAGCCATTTTTGCGTGGTTTATTTGGACAGGGATTGCCTCTGCAGAAGACAAAGAGATAAAGCACAGGAGGATCTGATGTGTTCTAGAGATAAAGGGAGAGCCCTGGGTACTTTGGCTTTGCGTGTAAACAACTTAAGTGAAGAAACCAGGACAGCAGATACAGTCACATTTGCAATTCCAAAGCACTTAACCCATTTGTTATTTTTTATTGCTTCTATATTTCGTAATGCACAGCACATGTTCTGTTCCAGTGTTCCAGGGGTGGAAGGATAACCCAGTTCGTAATGTTAGCAGAGGTTTCAGAGCTCCTGGTAAAGCCTGAAATGATTGGCGAGCAGAGGAGAAGGCTTTGTTTCGAAACAGGAGAAATTCCATTAACGGTGGCTTCGGTGGTTTACAGTGAGAAAGTGTCGCAAGAAGTCGGCCATATGGTTGCTGCGGCAACCGTGACATCAACGCAGACATAGTGATGCATGAAAATTCAAATAGCAGGGGAGCGGTTGCTAGGCGACCTGAACTCGGAGAAGTGGTGGGGCAGACAGCCAGACTGATCCGGGTATTGTGTAACAAAAGCAGAGTAATACATTGTTGACGGTGTGCAGGTGGATTTTACTAGAGGTTCACGTGGACAAATCTGAGCCCTGTAGTAGCCCATAGTAGTTGGTCAGGAGTACTTAGTAAGTGTTAGCATTAGTAGTCAGTAATAGTCGGATTAGGTCAGTAGTAGCCAGTGGTACCCAGTGTTAGTCAGTGGTAGCCAGTGTTAGTCAGTAGTAGTCAGTGGTACCCAGTGTAAGTCAGTAGTAGTCAGTGGTAGTCAGTAGTAGTCAGTGGTACACAGTGGTAGTCAGTAGTAGTTAGTGGTAGTCAGTAGTAGTCAGTGGTACACAGTGGTAGTCAGTAGTAGTCAGTGGTACCCAATGTTAGTCAGTAGTAGTCAGTGGTAGTCAGTAGTAGTCAGTGGTACCCAGTGTAAGTCAGTAGTAGTCAGTGGTAGTCAGTAGTAGTCAGTGGTACCCAGTGTAAGTCAGTAGTAGTCAGTGGTAGTCAGTAGTAGTCAGTGGTACACAGTGGTAGTCAGTAGAAGTTAGTAGTAGTCAGTAGTAGTCAGTGGCACACAGTGGTAGTCAGTAGTAGTGCTAGTCAGTAGTAGTCAGTGGTACACAGTGGTAGTCAGTAGTAGTAGTGGTAGTCGATAGGATTCAGTGGTAGTCAGTAAATCAATGGTAGTCAGTAATAGTCTGTGACAGTTAGTGGTTATTAATGGCAGTGAGTGATAGTCAGTGGTGGCCAGTGGTTATGGTCAGTAGCCATTACTACTCAGTGCTAGTCAATGGTCAATGGTACACAGTGATAGTCAATAATAGTCAGTGGTAGTTAGTAGTAGTCAGTTGTAGTCAGCAAGTCAGTGGTAGTCAGTAATAGTCAGCAGTAGCCAGTGGTTATTAATTATGTCAGTGGTAATCAGTAGTGGCCAGTGGTTGTCAATAATGATCAGTGATTGTCAGTTGTGGTCAGTAGTCAGTACTACTCAGTGATAGTCAGTGGTCAGTAGTAGTCAATAGTATTCAGTAGTTGTCAATAATAATCAGTGGTAGTCAACAGTAGTCAGTAGTAGTCAATTTTTGTCAGTTTGCTTTGCCTTTAGCGGGCTAACGGTGGCCCACTATGTTCTTGTCATCTGGGAATAGTTAGTATTTGTTACTAGTTGTCAGTGACTAGTAGTCAGTTAATAGTAGTTGCTAGTTGTAACTATTCAGCAGTAGCTGCTTTCCAGGTTGTAGTAGTAATTTAGTGCAAGTCAGTATTAGAGCCAGTAGTAATTACTACCAGTCAGTCATAGTTAGTAGCAGTCAGTGGTAGTGATTACGAATTGGTGGTAGTTGTAGTGCTCAGAAATTGCCTGTAGTAATACACAGTAGTGAAAGACATAGTCGATAGTAGTGCACAGTAATAGTAGTTATTTAGCTATTTACACAGCTATTTACAATAGTGCACAGTATTAGCCAGTTGTTGTGCACGGTAGTTCACAGTTGTGCACAGCTATAGTCAGTAGCACTTCACAGTAATGTACAGTTACAGTCAGTTGCAGTTTCCAGTCATAGTCCGAAAGAGTTTGTAGTATTCTGTTTCTGTCTGGGAACAAAAATAGTTCACAGAGAGGAACAGAACAACCTGTGCATCTCCTCACTGTTCTGTAAGCCCAGTCCTAGCTCATGCAGTCCTCACACTGAGTTCTGGACATTGTGCATGTGACTGACTCATAGAGTCACTCTGCTGAGTTCCTGAACCTAATCCTGGGCTAAAAAGTACACTGTCATCACACACCAGAACTGCTGCGCTTATCAGTTACTGTAGACGAATGTACAACCCTTTCTTTCCTTTCTGAATTATTTAAGTATCTAAAAAAAACGTTTAAGGGTGAAGCTGCGGCCAGATTTAATAGTGTATGAGCACTACAAATAAAAAAGCTATAACGTGGCAGGAGTGGCAGTTCCTGATCACACTTCCATAGGCACACAGACACAAACAAATGTGTGTTCCTGTCTTTGTGGGGTGTTTTAATGGGGAGGGGGGCAGCCAGATGTCCTACATTGTCAAAATGATCATGTTCTCTCCATCTGGGGGAAATTTAGTCCCTACAAGAAGCTAAATACACAGACACACACACACACACACACACAGTGAAGCTGTGTCAGGGTACAGACGGCATGACTCAGAATGAGGTCATTCACTCTCCCACTTGTTAGAGGGGTACTGCTTGCTCTCTTCTCTCTCTCGCTCTCTCTCTTTCTCATGACTCAGACCCTGGCAGTGGAGTTATGAATGAACAGGGTCTTCTCATCCTCTCCCCTTCATCACGGCTGCTCGCAGGGAGTCGTACTACTCACGGCTGATCGTGACACACTTTACACCTACTCTACCTGTCAGAGGACGAGACGCACACACGCTCACCGGAAACTGGAACAGAAGGAGTGTACAAATGTGCAGGCGGGAAACACTCTGTTCTGTTCAGCTGAAAAAAGTTCACAGCGGGTTGTAAGTGGAACTGAGAAACTCTTGTCGGAAGGAGTACAAGGAATCATCGACTATGCTCTATTCCCACATTAGACACTGTGCACTACGTACACAGTATACACTGTCCACTGCGTTATAATGCCATGCATTAATGTGTATTCTTGTGTAGCCTAACTCAATACACTATATTCATATACCATACAACATACTACCTACAGGGGTTGGACAATGAAACTGAAACACCTGTCATTTTAGTGTGGGAGGTCTCATGGCTAAATTGGACCAGCCTGGTGGCCAATCTTCATTAACTGCACATTGCACCAGTAAGAGCAGAGTGTGAAGGTTCAGTTAGCAGGTAAGAGCACAGTTCTGCTCAAAATACTGCAATGCACACAGCATTATGGGTGACATACCAGAGTTCAAAAGAGGACAAATTGTCGGTGCACGTCTTGCTGGCGCATCTGTGACCAAGACAGCAAGTCTTTGTGATGTATCAAGAGCCACGGTATCCAGGGTAATGTCAGCATACCACCAAGAAGGACGAACCTCCACCAGCATCACGTAGTGACCTGGCCACTATCCTGCAAGAAGAATGGCTTAAACTCCCTCTGACCACTGTGCAGGACTTGTATATGTCATTCCCAAGACGAACTGACGCTGTATTGGCCGCAAAAGGAGGCCCCACACCATACTAATAAATGACTGTGGTCTAAAACCAGGTGTTTCAGTTTCATTGTCCAACCCCTGTATATTCCAGCACTGTACACTATGTACTGTATTCTGACACTGTGCACTATATTCCAACACTGGATTGCATTCTGCGATTATACATTGTATACCATATACAATATATCATATGTGTACCTATATTCTTACCCTATACCCGATGCTATATTCTTGTACTATACACTGTGTGTTCCTATGCTATACACTACATCCTTACTCTATACACTCGGTAGGTGTATTATATCAATACATTTATTTGGCTTTTCATTCTTTTAATCTGTTATAATTTTATTATAAAACCCGATAAAAACAGGATGTGTTAATATGGCAGTCCATACTAATGCAATACTCATGCTAAAAGTGGCCAGTACACTGTAGTACCGCTTAGTTTGAAGTTAAATAGTCGCTGTACAGCCCAGTGTGTACTCGTAAGCTCTTGTGTCTTTTGATCTTATGAGTAGGAGCTGTCAGGACTGTTTTATGTGTCGTTCCCTCATTTAGAGCCTGGAAATAAAGCCCCACATGGATACAGAGAGTGCTCACCATCATGTGTTTTACTCTTTGTACAGGGAGAACGCAAAGAGGAAACAAAGCTGTCTCCGAGGCACACTTATATCATCCCCATGTCCTTTTTCTGCCTATTAATAGAAGCTGCAGCTTTTTTTATCCCTGCTTACAATAGTGGCTCTATATCCAGAAGCATGGACTCATAGAGAGAGAGCGATGACGACTTTCCTGTCGTTTTAGCTCATCCTGCGTGATTTTTCCACAGTGTCAGCTCTGTGAAAGCAGAAATGAGCCGCGACCTTGTGACAGTGGGTGTGACGCTCAGGACAAGGGGACCTTGAAGTGGCATTTTTTCATTATCCTGATGTGAGCTGAATATGGATTGCAACAGCAAATTCAATGTACCCATCCATGGCCATATCAGTTGTTACCTGATAGGTCAAACTTTACAGTATATTGGGGAAAATCTTATTTACCACCTTCCAGCTATGGTAAACATGTGTGATTAAATCGTCCCAGCTGGTCCCATAAATGCTTGATTGAATCTGGTGACCAGGCAGGCCTGGGAAGTGTTGGTAGAAGCGTTCTTGAGAAACCCTTGCCGTGTGTAGACGAGCATTATCCTACTAAGAAATGCCAGTTGGAAGCCCTGCCATAAGGCAGCATGTGGCCAGAGGATGTCCTGCACATATCGCTAAGCTGATAGTGTCCCTCGTATCACTGCTACAGATGACGGACTGTTGTATGTGATGACTCCCCAGATCATCATACCAGCACTTGGCAGTGTGTCACTCCACAGCAAAGACAGGACTTTAAGTGCTCACCGTGAGGCCTCCATCTCGAACCCGGCCATCACCGGATCCCAAACAGGACCTGGATTTGACACTGAAGCTGATTAGGTTCCAGGTTCCAAGGTTCATAGTAGTCCAGGGTTGTCATTCTCGACACCATTGCAATGGTAGCTGACTGGCAGGACATGTAATGGGTGCCGTGACACCAAGTTTCCTTCTGCTAAGCATCTGGAAATGGTCCTGGCAGAGACAGGGGTGTGTAATGAAGGTGCCACCTGTGTCTGGATGGTGGACAGGGAAACTGTGGGGGTTGCTTGTGCTTGGTTCTTGTCAGCGGATCAAACAATACTCTCTACAGGTGGCCTGTCTGGATCGAACAGAGCCTGTTCTCTATGTGTGCTTGTCCTCACATGGCCAGACCATACCTATAATCATACAGCATATATCATGGCGAGTTTTGCAGCAATTCGACATTTCTATCCGAGCATATTATTTTTGATACAGGCCCATTAGAATAATCTTGAATGATCATTGAAATAGCTGGTGGAGAACTCAGCCACTACTATGACTTACAACCATATGCTTTGGTTCTAATTCTGTAGGTGCTTTATACATGCTGCGAAAAATCTTTCCACTTCCTGAGGGCGTAGGTTTCTCATTCTACTGGTTACAATCAAGTGAGCGAAATATTTACATTTTTAGATGTTTTGTCCGCTTTCTGCGTATGAATTTGGAGGGGAGAACATAACAGCAAGCCTTTTTATCTTCCGCTCCTTCATTTGCTTTGTAGCAACTGTGGCTTCAGGGTCGTTACTTTTTTGTACAGAAATCATAGAGTACGCTTAAAAAGCCCCAATCTGTAATCACAGCAAAGGATGGGCTTTTGGGTAATGTGGCAACAACAATGGCACAAAACTACACCCCCTGAAATGCTCAGGGTATGATTATCATGCTTTCCCGTAGTATAAAGTCCAAGCAGAACAGCCCTTTTCGGGGCGACAGGAAGACCTTAAATCAAGTTTGAAAAGTTGTTTTGCTTTTTGTGATCATGCAGAGCACTTTCTGCTGCGCAGTAAAAGGTAAATATATAGTAGTTATAAGAAATATGTTGAACGTGCTTTGCTTGCTGGATATTAAAGTACATAAATAACCTACCAAGAGCAGACATTTCCTTTATGGTTATTTATTTTGAATATACTAATTACCCCGATTGCTATATTGTCAGATTATATAGTATCTATTAGTAACAGACAGTGATGTTAGCATGTTAGCATGTAGCTCTCAAACCCCTCTCAAACTTCCGTGCTGCTTAAAGGTATTAAACCCCTATCGTTTCATGAATGTCTACATAAATATAACTGTTGCAGGATAGCTGAGTGCCGACTGAAATAAAAACTAAAGAAAACTGGAAGTGAAAATGCCAGGTGGTTTATTGTGTCCAAGTTTTCAAGTGCAGTGGAATCAAAACCCCCCAAAAATAATCAAATAGGGAAAATAATCAAACCCAGAAACTAAAAAAAAAACCTAACAAATTAACTAAACAAGTGGATACAAATATATCCAATAGGTTTTCAAACATAGCACTTCTATATTTAATAATTAAAAAAAAAAAAAAAAAAAAGAAACAGATGCACCCCCCAAGCCAGTCCTCCCAAAATGGCTGCGGTCTGCTATTTAAATAGCCATTAAGCTGTTGGATTAGCCCAACTACAGGTAAGTTACAGGTAAGTTTAAAACTGGAAACATTCATCCTTAACCTGTCCAAAGAAGCCATATAACCTGCCCCCCCGTTTAGCATGGGAAATGGAACAATCCAATTGTGATCCAACCCCCAGACTACATATCCCAACAGAACTCGGGGCTCGGGTCCTTCGACTTATGGCAGGCTGCCGGCATGCTGTAACAAACAGGTAAGACAAACTCCTTTAAACCCACAGTATCCATTATAAATTCTCTCTCCCCATGGAACGGAAGAGAGCTCCGTTACAAAAACCATGATCAGATCTTTATTTAAGTCATAATGATACAAAAAGAAAATCCAATAAAACAAAAAACATAAACAGTTATATAGTGCTTAAACAAAGTAACCCAATTACATTACATGTATCACACTATGTACTATGGTACAGGTGGAATTAGTGTCAGGACATAGTGTCAACCCTAGATTTGGATGACAATCAAATGTGAGTGTGGCTGACCCTACCCTATTTGTGAGTTTTTCACAGTCTGGTCTTTACCACACACATTTGATAGCACATGCCATGTAATTTCTGAGGACCTTGGAAGATTATCTGCCAATGCTCAGTAGGATGGAAGACGTTCAATAACAATATATGGCAAGATTGGATTTTCAATGGAGATTCAACAGCACTTGCCCTTTCCAGGAGAGATCATCCAACAAAAATGACTCCAAGGCTGCATTTGGAATGTTCACTCGTTAACTCATTCTATGTAGCATGTGCTACACCGTGAACCAGCTAGGGAATGACAGAATGACTTTTCAGACACTGTGACGGAAATGCTGCTTCATTAAAAAGCGAAAAAAGTTATATGAACTGTTGAACTGTGGGTCGGTGTAGTTCTAATTTTTTTCAATGTTATTTTGATGATGGTAATAGGTAAATTATATTTGGGGAAATTTTGCTATATAGTATCATGCACGCCATTAATGCATTTTACACTGTGTCCTAAATCGTAACACAAAACTGCTGGAATACTGTAAATTCAACATCTCTAGCATTAATATATGTACTAGTAATCAATGTTGTTCTTACTGTGTAGGATACTTTAGAGGCATTAAACTCCTCAGGTATCTGTTTCCATCACATTGCACAATTCTGACTTCATTCACATTCATTTCACATCACTCACATCATCACACGACTTTGAATGACTTAGTTTACATCATTATAGTTGAATTATTATACAGACATTTTGAAAAATCTATACCAATATGCAACGTCTCTACTACACATCTACCAGCATTCAGTCCTTACCACTGAAAAACCTCCCTAGTCTGTCTTGTGGACTTCCCTCCTAATCACAAAACAAGATAAACTAGCCTGAGAGAATGTTTATTGATTAGCTTCTGTATGGGATGAGGCTGGTCCTGTTAACACTCGTCTCTATCTAAGCCGCTCGCCTGAGAAAAAGACTAATCTCTGCGTGGAGGGGCCTCTTGTCTGACAAAAGAAAAGCCCCCAGAGGACTTGTGGTTTCAGTCCTGTCACACTGCCATGCAAACGGCAAAGATTAGGCTGTGATTTGATGGGGCAGTTGATGGGCTGCTTTACAGAACACCAGGTGGGACATAAGGTAAAGGGGTATTAACCTTATACCACATAATGGACCTCAGTCCAGCAGAACAATTGCTGTGGCTTTTCATGCCCCAAAACCAAACCTCAGTCTTCCAGAGCCCCTCCTTCACCTCTTTCTCTTTGGGACAGGATTGTGCCATGCTGATCCCAACTGCTGCTTGGATTCTGTCAAAAGTTTGGAATCACTACTTTTAAACAAGACACTTAATTGAACAAGCCTCTCATTACATTGGTTTAACACTGCTACAGATTATTCCCTGAACACCACAGTGCTTTTTAAATAACATTAATACTGAATTCAGCTCATGTGTGCAGTCATAACTGTTGACTGGCACTATATATATATATATATATATATATATATATGTATGTGTGTATATATATATATATATATATATATATATATATATATATATATATACTGTATGTATATATATATAGTGCCAGTCAAAAGTTTAGACACATCTAGTCATAGAAGGTTTCCATATTTTTAGCTTAAGGCTTTACTTTAAAATAAATATGAAAACATCAAGCTATTAAAATCGCACTTATGGAATTATGCCATACACCTTTAAAAAACTCTAAAACAGAGCTTTACAGGAAGATAAACTGGCTTTCTTAAGTTGCTGTGGAGGCTGATATAGCAAGCAAGCAATATATAATATAATATAGCAATTAAGCAATTTTGGACCAATTCTATTGATCTGGTCATCATGAATAATCAAGCAAATTAACAATACAGCTTTTAAACTGTGTAGAAAAAAATCTGTAACAAAATATTTATTAGAGGTGGGCAATACGGCAACAATAAATTATTGTGTTGCATCAAGTGTATCTGTGGTATATCAGGATATGTAAGTTAATCAGGTAATCAGACATCTCATCAGTTGGAACTGTTAAGCGTAAGTCTGTAGAGTCTTTAGGATACTTAATAGAATCGAGTTAGTTGTGGTGCCTAAACTTTTGACTGATATTGTATGTATATCAACTCATTTATATTGTCCTTAAAAATAACTGTCCAGTCATTTTCAAGAATCATGCATGGAATACCTTAAATATGCTCCACATCTTCTTATGTTTTTAATTATTTAATTTTCTTCTGCTTTTATTCTTTTTCAAAGCTGTATTTTTGATAGGCTGCAATAGGAGTTTGTTAGGAGGATTAGGGTTAGGCTAAAGTTCAAGCAGACCAAGTACTTTACAGAGAATAGGCATTTTACAGTAGCTTCAAATATGGCTAGCCAATTAGATATAGGAACCGAATTCACTGCAGATGTGTATATCACATACTCTAATATATGTAGAGTACTCTACTTATCATAAGCATCAAATAATAACTTAATTATCTGACTTAATTATTTAATTATAATAAAAAAAATTGTTTTATAAAGGTGTAAATATGTGCAATCTTGATATGATCTTCTGTAACTTTAGAGGATTCAGCTCATGAGTTGGAAGTTATAAAGGACAAAGACATGTTGAAGTAAAAAGAATAAAGAATGAAGTTATATAAAATATAAACAGTGGTGATCTCTTAACAAGTGGGAAATCACTAAAATGAAGACAGAACATGAATACAAATAAACAATATATATCCAGTGTACAGCATATAGTAATTTCTAATTCCACATTTTTTCCTCAAAAAGTACAATAAAAGATCAAAAATAGTTTTTGGCCTACAAAAAAAAAAAAAAAAGAAAACGTCCACCCACGCTATACACACTATTACTGAAAATAATAACCCAAAAAATAATCTCCATGGTTACAATCGTGGGCCGGACTTCTCAACCAGCTGCGAGTCCAAACAGCAGCAGCTGACTTTCAACAAATTGCACAAAGTTCTTTTTTTGGCAATGCGGGTAAGCTGTGATTCATTTCGTACTGAATGTTCACGTTGCTGGGGGGGCTGAGCATGTTTTGGTCCCACTGAGTGGTTTCCAATCATCCAGCGAGAAAAAAAGGAAAAAAAGAAAAAAAAGCAGAACTGCTCAGTCTGGTCTGAGTTCCTCTACTGTATCATTGCACTCGCTGTCTTACTTCATAAACTGGTTTCTTATAAACTGGTTCCAAACTGCTTACTGTGCTGTATGTACCATTAGCAGCAGTTACAGTACAGTAGAACCAGGAGTGGGCATTATGGGGGCTGTTCTCCTGGTCTCACTGTTGTTTGTGTGGTAATGTTTTATGCGGAACCTTTAGGTTCCTTATTTACGTCCTTTAAAGAGACACTCTGGCCAAAAAAAGAGAAAATTGTTACCCTTGTTATATCAGCTGTGAACATCTCTATTCACCTCCAGCAGTGGTGGCGCAGTACTCTCTAGAGTAAGATTTTCCAGTCCCCTCTGGTAATGTATCTTGATGGTGGGAGGAACTTTTGAAACACTGAGACTTCTCCAGGGTGGCTTTTTGGCAGGCCAGGCTTTTTGAATGCTTTTTTTCTTCACTGGCTGGTAAAGGTCTATAATTCATCATTACAGTGATCAGAACTGATTACTCAAATGTCAGAAATGACTCGGGTGGGCAGGAAAAGCTAAAATTAGCAGGTTAGCTGGTTATCTAGGTATTTTACCTAATTTCCCTTATTTTGCTGAATAAAGCTGTGTTCTTTGACCGTTTTGTTGACTGAGGTGAGAGTTGCACTGATGTTAAGCTTGGTTGTATTTTTAGCCCATAGGTCAGTGAGGGGATTAGGTGACAACACAGGGACTCCCAGTGCTTTTATAATGATGGATCTGCATAATGTCTGCTTGGTATAGTAATCAGAGAAAAATGATACATAAAAATGATACTATATTACATGACAAATAACAAATTAAGCTAGAATGCATCAGTACCCTCTTTTCAGGTACGTGTTTTTAGTGCACACCTATACAGAGCTTGATAATGATCTATTTTGAATAAAGAAGTTATTAGTGTAAATGATTACTCTGTATCTTTACTGTTAAATTATTAAAATCCAACTGATGGATATGACGTGCATTAGCTAGCTACACTAACTACATAAGCTACCGTGGGTGGAGTTTTGTTCCACATCAGAAAAGCTGTAAGTAAAGTATGTTTCATAGTTTTGATCCCTGAATTCTCGTCTGTCTCAATAGCTGTATCTGTGGGCCAATGACAGCAGGAATCCCATACAAGTGTTGACAGTGATGCTAATACGTCCAATGAGTTTACGTTTCGTGTTGTTAAACTCGTTTGGTTGATGGAGCTGTAGAGTGCCCTTGTCCTTTAGTCACACTTCATTTTATGTGAAACGCAGTCCCATCTCTATCTACAGACAGTTTTAAATAAAGCTCCTTCAATCAAAATAACATGTTAAGCAGCTTAAGTACTGAGCAGCATACATGGTAGGACACAGCAGAACCTATACAAAGAGAGTTTTTTAAAAAGACTGTGTCATACATACATAGTAAACTCGGCATATACAGACTTTCACCTTCATGAGCACAAGCACAAGTGAATGAGCCCAAACCTCAATACCTGTATCAGTATCAGTACATCCCTATATTAAACTGCAGTCTCAGGTTTATATTTATACATTGCCTGTATGTTAATGACATATGTAGCAACACATTTAATAAAAAGAAGGCAACATATGTCGGACTGCTTGGAATATTAACACAAACCATATTTTCAAGATGGGAAGAGTGAAAAAGGTGGTTCAGATATCTGGGGAAGATTGGGTCTCGGGTGAAGAGGCAGTGAAAGTTTCAGAAAATGACTCGGCAACATCACAAAGCCACTCCACCAGTTGCTCATTAGTGCTTGTATGTAGTGTAGTCGTATGTAGTCGTGTGCACAGCGGATTTTTTTTTCTACTGTAAATGGAATCCTACTCTGAGTGAGTCATCCACGCCAGGGTAGAGTCCTGCTAGCTCACTGCTGAGTGAGTCAGCTGTTATATGATCGCACAGTGGGTCTGGACTTGGTCTCCTCCCTCTGCGGCCACCCACACTGATGTCATCAGCGGGATGGGGGCGGCACCAATCATAATTCACTCCTGCGGAGGTGGGCGTCACACACCCTGAGTCATCCTGTAACAGCCCAGAGAGCTTAGCAACTCTCACAACACGCCTGACAGTTTCTTTCCACATTATAATGGGACAGAGTTATGCTCGTGACACTGTTGTTGTTTCATATGGTGCCTTGGTAACGTGACTGAGGTTTGAGGTGTTTTGCTGAAGGTCCATGGTCTCCAAAAGCTGTGAGAGTGGAGAAGAAGTGATGCTGGGTTTTAAGATTTTGAGTTTGAAGTGTTGGGAAGGTTTTGGTACAGGCATGTATTCGGTAGGTATGTGTAGTGTAGGATATGGAATACTGTACAGTAAGTGGAAGTGTTAGAGATTAAGTTAGTGTAATAGGATTGTGGTAAGTAACAACAAGAGCTCACTGTAGTGAACAGAGTATGAATAGTTCAGTTAATGAAATCAATATGTGTATCAGAAATGGAGAAAGGAGAGTTCGCCACAGCAAGTGTAGTATGGCAAATTCAGTATGGGCCTTTATTATAAACAGGGTAGATCTCTGCTGGTATTTGGGTAATCAGATTTACATTTACATTTGCGGCGTTTAGCTGACGCTCTTATCCAGAGCGACTTACAAGGTTAATCATATTACAGGTAGGCCAATGTAGTGTTAGGAGTCTTGCCCACGGACTCTTACTGGTGTAGCACAGCACAGTCACCCAGACCGGGATTCGAACGCCAGTCTCCCACATGTGGTGGTGGTTCTCTGGCGGGCAGTGGTGTTATCCACTGAGCTACACCAACCACAGATGCCTGTACTGTCCTACCAAACTTCTCATATACTCCCCAAACTCAACTAGACCATGTAATTAAATATGCAGTTAATAACTGAAATCAAAGTAATTCATGGAGACACACTTTTGGGTAACCCTTTGCTGAAGCAAGACCTCCTACTCTTCTGGAAAGGCTTTACACTAGATGTTGGAACATTGCTGTGGGGATTTAACTGCTTTAAACATGAGGTCAGGTACTGATGATTAGTCCTGGATTACAAGCCCCATTCCAGCTCATTCCTAAGGTATTTGGAAAGGTCCATCACACGGCGCTCCATCACTCCAGAGAATGCAATTTCAACCGCTCTGCAGCCCAGTTAATACAGTTCTAGCAGATGCTTGGCACTGGAGAGGGTGGCCTTGTTAAGATCATGTGTGGCTACTCCAGAGTGTTCCATTCTATTGGCAACTCTTCTCTACAAAGACACACTCACGTGCGGTGTGTATCAGCAATACAGGCACCACAAACTAGCTGAATTCACTCACTTATTAAAATATATTTGGACTTGTTGTGTAGCTGTGCTGTGCACCTGACCTAAGTGCTTGGGCTAGCTGGCAGAACAGGCCTCCCAATAGGCAGTCTAGTGCTGGAAATGTAAATAGAATAGTATTAGAAAGTATTATTTATCTAAATAATATAATAAAATAATAATGTGCCGTGTGTAGTTGAGTGTTGAGTGTAATGTGGTTATGGTGAGGTGTTTAGGAGGGTGGTGTGGTAAGTATGTAGCAGAGTATGAGTGTGACGTGGACTCCAGGTCAGAGTAAAACACACTGGTCACAACAAGACCAAGGGTCAGCTAGTGCTAGCGAATGTTTCACTGGCTAGCATGAACACAGCATGCGTGCATGTGCGCATGGTGTGTGAGAGTGTGCAAGCGCGCGAGGTTAGAAAGCCTCTCGCTCAGCTGAAAGATAAGTGTGTGTGTGCATATGCTTAATATGGCTGATACCGGTGTCCTTGTCAGATGAGTTTGCTGACGCTAGCAGCACTGTGCTGAGCTTTACCAACCAGCACTCCTCTGCATGTCACAGCTAAAGGAGAGGTTTTTGTTCAGATAAAGACAAAGTGGCCTCTCGCAGCAGAAGTGGAGGAGGGGACATTATGGAGCATTGGAGAGTTTTAGCCAGAGCACAGTCACCGCCAGCTAGGCTAGGATCTGAGTGTTAATGAGCTAGCCATGCAAACTTCGTAAAGCAATGCTTTTGTAATGCATCAGCGAAATGGAACAGTTTGCAACTAATGCAATGGTTTTTAAACATTTGAATTTTTGACCATATGAACTCGATAGACCTCAAACTGGGCCCCCCAAAAACAAAGAAAGAACTTTATTTAACTGTCACCAGAGTTAGTTAGGGAGTTTTAGGGAAAGTTACATAGGAGCATGCACAACGCCGTTACTGTGGTAGAATCATTTTACCAATAGCAGGTTTTTTAATCCATCAGTTTTTTGCATTTTTTAAAAAAATGCCAAAAACGACGTAGAAAAAAAAAGCATTAAAATATAGCAAAACAAGTTACAAATGGGATCAGTTGGAAAAGTTACAATATCACTAAAGCCGAAATGGAAAAGTGAGGAACTTGTAAAAGGGTTTTCCAAATAAACGCAACTCGCATTCTACCTGATAAAAATGAGAATTAATTAACAAAAGCAACATAAATACACACTGACCTCAGAAATATACTGGTACTCGATTGCACTATGAGTGGAAGAGACACAGCAGTGCTGCTGGAGTGTTTTAACGCTGCGTCCCCTCACTGTCCACTCTAATAGACACTCCTACATTGCTGGTCCACCTTGTAGGTGTACAGTCAGATACGATAGCTCATCTGCTGCTGCAGAGTCTGTGTTGGTCATCCTTTAGTCCTTTAGATAGAACCCTGTCCACATGACACTGCCAACAGGATGCTGGATAATTTTGGTTGGTGGACTGTTCTCAATCAAGCAGTGACACTGAGATGTCCAGCAGCACTGCTGTGTCTGATCCACCCACACCAGCACAACACACACTAACACACCGCCACCACGTCAGTGTCACTGCAGGGCTGGGAATGAGCCACCACCCACATAATACCTGCTCTGTGGTGGTCCTGTGGGGGTCCTGACTATTAAAGAACAGGGTGAAAGGAACAAAGTACTGCAGTCTGTAAATGTAGAACTACAATGTGCATTTATATATTAACTAGTAAAGATAAAATAGACAACGAGTGTACTTACATTGTACCTAATAAAGTGGCAGGTGTATTGTATTTACAATAAATAATGACATTTAAAAGGTGAAACATTAAGTATATAATATTGCTATAGTGTTTTTATTAAGCATTTAAATAAAAGTCAATGTGAACTTGTTTTCATTTGGCCAACAGGTCTCGCTCTTTGGACAATGGTTTATTGAACTGACTTAAAAGACGTTTGTGGTTTGAAAAGTAAAATGCATCAGATTGCAGTGATTGCCAAGTTCTGCTGTTAAATTCGAGACACTGGTGCTCACTCAGTCTCCTGCTCCTCCGAGGGCTCAGCTAACATCCCTCACTTGAGCTAATAAAGTAATGGAACAGCCCTTAAGATTCTGGATTCCCTGAGGGGCAATGATGAGGCCAAGCGGATGGCATGTTAAAATGGGTATTGAAACGGGTGAACTGATTCTTCTCAGCGTGGCTTCATTTAAGAACTTCTTATGGATCTAATTTTCTCAACAGTAGAAGTAAGCTCCTACCTAAGCACAGCATTCAGATCATACTCGGCCACCTGTGTATGTTTGGAACCACCTGGGCCCACACCGGTGATTATATGAGCTGAACAGGTGTTGTGTGAACAATGAACTCTCTGGTGTACATTTTACCTGTACAAGAAGTGTGTGTGGGTGTGAGATAGACAAAGAGAGAGAGAGAGAGAGAGAGAGAGAGAAAGAGAGAGAGAGAGAGAGAGAATATTGTTGTTGTTGTTATTGTGTTAATTTAAGATAAAACATATCGTCGCTGTCCAAAGAGAAACATGTATCTCCATTTTAGTTGATTTTAACTTTTATGCCTCTTTTGATCACATGACCTGCTGTTTACACTGTGTGGAAATTTCATGAACATTGGACCAACAGAAACGGCCCAAAGCTGCTTAGAAAGACGTCTGGTTCCATTGACTTCCATTGAAATTAAATGAGGTTTTTGGCCTCTCCTGTAAAGTTGCCATTTTGGAGATACATGTTTACCTTTGGACAGCGACGATATAACATATATGTGAATATAACATTCACAGTTTAAAGTCCTGATGTGGTGTGCTGAATACTGAATACATAATTAAATATACATTTTTTATGATGTCTTTGTCCAGATCAAACACATCCAACACGTCCACAGTGCAACCTCAAAAATTGGATATTTAATATTTCTCATGATTGTTCAATCATTCAGTATCTCAAAATGCAGTATTTATTTATTTATTTATTTATTTGTTGTTGCAAAATTAGCAAAAACACTTTTTGAGGACCAGGGTGAAAGGAGCTAACAAGGTATGCAGAGAATCAGATGGACTCCAGACTGTAATTGTAGCGTTTATATGTTAACTAGCGATGAGTGTACTTATGCCTAATAAAGTGGCAGTAAAACATTAAGTATGTCACCTTCTAGTGTTTTAATGTCTCCCAAATTCCAGATATAAATATTGTACTAGATCTGTTTATGTAGAAAATGACTAATGACGCCTCCAGAAGCCTGTTTTGAACTTTGCTGTGCATTTCACCCCAGCCACCGCTCGCCAGTCTGTCTGTGGGTCATTTTCCGGTGGTTAAGTGCCATTTAAAAAGGTGGCACTCATGACGGTCTGTAGAGAGTGGGTTTCTGGGTCCTCTGCCAGTCTGTAGCTGTGTTGTCCTGTGTGTTTGCTGCTTGACCTTGTTCTTATGAACCAGACGCTCACTGTATCGGCCAGTAAAGCTAGAACCCAACCTTCTGTTCCTCACTAAGAACCTGCTGTACATGTGGGGATCTTATTTATTTCCAGAGCTGTATATATTCATTTAACCCCTTAAAAGTCTAAAGCCTACTTCCTGGACATAGACGTGACATAGCCTTGGACCAAACTGCGGATCTTAACTGAAAACTCTTTTTTAGTTCAGGCTTGGCTTCATCTTAGTGTTGAAAGCTACCCCGTTATATTGGTAAAAAAATAAATAAATAAAAATTACTGAGGTATACAGTTGTTTCTGAACAATGTATTTTAGTTACAGAATAACTAAATGTAGTAGGTATTTAATTACGGAATCCTTTATAGTAGCGTTTGAATAATGTACATACAGTAGTTATAGTAGCAATAATTCATAGTAGTTACTGAATCATCTGTAGGTGTAGCTGAAATCACCTCAGTTATAAAGCCATCATTTGTAGTGTATACTGAATCATTTGTAGCAGCTCATGAGTAAGGTGTTTGTTTTTGAATCATTTGTAGCAGTTACTGAATAATAAGCTTTAAAATTAGCAAGTGAATAATCAGCCTGCAGTCTAAGGGCGTAATTCAAGCACAGGGCGTTTTAATGGTCACCATGTGTTACTCTGCCTTACTACACGCACTTATGAAGAAAAGGCTGCTGTGGATGTGGGATTTTAGTAGCGCCAGGGTCTATCTTGCCGTCTGTCTGTCTGTCTGACTGTCTGTCCTACTCTTTAGATCACATGAAGCCAGTGCAGGGGAATGCCTGTGGGCTCATCACACTTTATTATATCCCTCATTCCTTTCTCAAAGAGTCAGCTTTCGGAGCCTGTAATTAGCCTCTCAGGAAAAAGAAAATCTCCCTACATAAAACAATGCACTTTTAATTCTCTCTCTCTCTCGCTGTCTCTGTCTCTGTCTCTGTCTCTCTCTCTCTCTCTCTCTCTCTCTCTCTCTCTCTCTCTCTCTCTCTCTCTCTCTCTCTCTCTCTCTCTCTCTTTTCTCTCTCTCTCTCTCTCTCTCTCTCTCTCTCTCTGTCTCTCTTTTCTCTCTCTCTCTCTCTCTCTCTCTCTTTTCTCTCTCTCTCTCTTACTCACTCTCTCTCTCTCTCTCTCTCTCTCTCTCTCTCTCTCTCTCTCTTTTTTTTCTCTCTCTCTCTCTCTCTCTCTTACTCACTCTGAACCAGCAGGGTAATATTTGTGCACAGCATTAACTAAATGCTGGCATGAGCCACTGTAGCACTGCCTTACTCTCTCCTTGTAAAAAATTACAGCCTGTTTGCTTTTATGGAAGAAATATGCTCAAAGTGCGTTAAATGCAGACAGCTTCACTTGCTGGGTCCTTGTGCTTGTGTTGCTCTATGAATTTTTCATGATGTTGCCCGCAACATAACTCATGGAGACATTGGCACTGTAAGTAGTATCGGCTGCCAGTCAAAAATGTGTCATAAATGAGTATGTGAGCAGTATACAAGTTTTCAGAACTTGTAGTCTTCCGTCTATAAAGTCTACATATGCTGCTGGAGCAGCCCCTGAGTTTGATATCTTTTTGATGTCACAGACACCAACACATTTACATTTACAGATGTGGACAAATTTCATGTACACATCTTCAAAAAGATGGCTGCACAAACAGGAATCAACCATCAGGAATGAAACTTGGTGGGTAGGTTTGACATCATGAGACATGCACATGATTCAAGTTTCACACTCAGCCGTGCATGTGACGTAAGCAACGATCGGCCTTATCGCTGTAGCTGACTGACCTATCGGCCACGGTTCAGCAGGCAGTGATAACCTGTTAGTGGCAGTCATCCTGGTAGTGGCCGTACCATTGGCAGACGCCTACATGATGCAGGACTACATGCACACAGACCGTTATGATGACTGTCCTCAACACCATGTCAACGGCGCCAAAGACTGCAGTGGTGTCGCGCCAGACTGTCATGGAGTGACTCAGAATGGCAGCGGGTCATCTTCAGTGACGAGTCCTGCTTTTGTCTTGGTGGAGATGAAGCTTGATGAATTGTGATGTGTGAGGAGGCACACGTGGTACATATACAGATGTGGACAAATTTCGTATACACATATCTTCAAAAAGCCTGGCTGCACTCCACCTTCAACCCCACCAGGAATCAGGACACTTGGTGGGTATCTCTACAACTTTGCTAAGTTGCTAAGATGTATGCATGTTGGGACACTATACTCAGAGACACGATCGGCCTTAGCTCTGCAGCTGTATTACCATATCAGTCTAACGGTATCTGTGCTTTGCATGATGATAACCTGTTAGTGGCAGGGCAGTCGTGGGCTGGAGGTTAGGGAACCACCCTTGTGACCGGAGGGTACGCCGATTCGATTCCCTACATGCACAGTAGATCGTCTGATGCCCTTGAGCAATGCACCTAACCCCCAACAGCTCCCCGGGTGCCATGGACTGCAGGGCTGTCGCCACCAGACTCCGGGTAAGTGTGCTCACTGCCCCCTAGTGTGTGTGTTCACTAGTGAGTGTGTTTGTGGGTGTTTCACTTCACGGATGGGTTAAATGCGGAGGACTAAATTTCCCCACTGTGGGACTAATAAAGTGTTTTTTCTAAACAGGCCTGGGCAGATTTGTTGATAACCCAGAAAAGATCAAATGAATTGAATTAATTAGATAATAGAGATATTTTAAAGAACTATAGACAAGCATGTGAAAGGCTATAAGACCATCTTCAAGTAGCTTGATGTTCATGTGAAGGCTTTAGCGATTATTAGGAAGTTCCAGGTCCAGCCCAGTTAGCTGGGAACGTTCCCTGAACTGTGGCTAACATTACCTAATAAAGTTCTAATGAAGTTTTAAGGAAAATGAAGAAAAGGTTTTAATCCTAATTGATGTTCAAGGGACATTTTAAAAGATCTTTATCATTTCAGAAAATGTTCCTTTAAGGTTACATGTTAACTAGGGCACTGCGTGCTAACTTAACTTCCCGCTGAAAAATATTAATGGAACATTGCATTCTCAGAACGCTTTCAGAACAAACAATGGCTGGCTGGGATGGGACTGTAGCCAACTTCCCTGGACATGGAAGTAGTAGGAAAATTTACCCCGGTTTCATCAGAAGGATAATTTGAACGGTAGACAAAGAGCCAAGGAAAACTTTCAAAGTCGTACAAGTGAAAACTCCAAGGTCATGGTACATCAGTGCCTAATCCCGCCATCAGGCTCTTTTTGAGTGACAGCAGGCTCTATGGACGAAGCCCCCCGTGGGACTCCAGCTTTGAAAGAAAAGCATAAAAAAGCCAGAATGGAGTTTGCTAAAACTGATATTGACAAGCCGCAATGCTCCAGGGAGAACGTCCTTTGGACAGATGAATCAAAACTGAAGCTATTTGGAAAGTTAGCTCTGTGTTCACAGACAAAAACAATTAGCCTCTCAAAGAAAAGAACAGCATATCTACTCTCAAACTGTCCTTTCTCGAGTATGCTTTGGAGCTGCTCTGCTGTGTCTGGCACAGGGTTGCCTTGAATCTGCACAGGGCAGAACAAAATCTCAAGACTGTCAAAGCATTGTGGAGTTGTGTACTGCTCAGTGTCTTGGTCACAGGACATGGGTTATCCGACAGGATAATGACCCAAAACACACAGTTAGAAGCACCTAAGAATGGATAAGATACAAAACAGGGCCTTCTATGAGCCCTGATCTGGATCCTATTTAACATCTAGGAAAAGAGCCGAAACATGCAGCCCTGAGAAGGCACACTTCGAACCTGAGACAGGTGGAGTGGCTGGCTCAGGAAGAATGGGCCAAAGCACCTGTTGATAAGTGAAGAAGTCTTATTGAGGGCTACTGAAATCAGCTGTTTCCAGTGACTGCTTCTAAGGACTGTGCAACATGATATTAGGTTGATGGCCCCATCATTTCTTCCATTCCAATTTCATTCATTTTGTTATCTGAAAAAAAATCTGTTGAATCAAAAATCAAAAAAGCAAAGTCTGACATCGATTAAATAAGGAACATACAATAAGGCATGCCAGCAACTTTTGTCGGTTTCAAGTTGTTTCAGAAAAAAATTGTGGGTTCCTTTTTTCTCCTGGAAGGGTACCAACAAATTTGCCTGCGCATTTGTATGATTTATCTGTAGGCAGTAATCAGAGTTCATCGGTTTTAAAGGCACAGTAACAAAAATAACCCGTTTAATTCTCAGGGATAAAGAGAGGCTGGATGGTGGCTGTGAAAAAGATTCTTAAACTGAATTCCGGCTGTTTTTGGTACATGAAACCCCACAGATGCCGTAAATGAACGTTGGGGGAAAATAAAAATAGAAGAAGTTGTATATGGGCTCTTTACTGGGCTCTTACCTCTTTACATAGCAGTGTTTGTAGTGACCCTTTAATGACTGGCTATTAGCAGGCTAAACGCTAAACGCTAAACGCCACTGTGTGTGAATGTGTGTGCCCCTGAGACTGGCATACTGCAGTCTAGCACAAAGGCACCACTCGCCTCTCTCTTCCTCTCTCTCGTTCTCTCTTTTCCTTTTCTTTGTCTCCCTTTTATTACTCTCTTCTCTCTCTCACACTCAATCCATTCTCTTCAATCCCACTCTCTCTTTATTCTTTCCTCTTTTAATCTACCTCTTTTTAAAACTCTTTTCAGTCTCTCTCTCATTACTCTTTTTTGTCTTTCCTCTTATTAATTTTATTTTTTCTCTCTCTCTCCTTCCTCCTTCTCACTCTCTACTCTCCTCTTTCTCTTTCTCACTCACTATACTATTTTTAATCTCTCTCTTTACTCTCTTCTCTTTCCTACCCCTCTCTCTTGGTTATTTTAAATTTTTCGATCTCTCTCTCTACCCTCTCTTCGTTTTCCTCTCTCCTCTTTTTAATTTTTCTTTTTGCCCTCTCTTTTTCAGTCTCTCTCTCTTACTCATTTACTCCACAATTTTCAATCTTATCTCTTTGCTCTCTTCTTTTTCTCTCTCCTCCTTTCAATCTCCTTTAGTCTCTCTCATCTCAATTTCTATTTATTTCATTTCCTCTCCTCCTTTCTCACTATATCCTTTCCTTTACCTTTCACTCTCCTTTCTCTTCTTGTTATTTCTTTTTCTCTCTCTGATTTCTTCTCCCCTCTTTCCTTCCCTCTCTCTTCACCTCCCCCGGGGATCAGATTGAGGCCAGGTCAAAGGTTACTCCACAGGAGAAAGGCTATATACCTCCACTGTGCAGAACCTGTTTGAAAAGACAGCTGCAGTGCTTCGGTGTGGTCAGTGCTTTTACCCAGGTGGACTACCCATATAGCTTCTTACAAAGCGGCTGCTGTATGTTGATATAGCGTCACTTATGATGATATAGTGTTCTGTAGAGGTTCAAATTCTGTTTTGATAAAAGGCATATGTTAATGTGTATGGTAATGTAAAACTGTATCATTAATATGCACCCCCACCCCCCATAGAAACACTATCAAAATGCAAAGTAGGGTGCAAAGTGGGGTAAAACCTGTAAATATCTGTACCATGACACCCTATTACACATATTCACATCTGTTTGTACAACAGAGTACAAGTCTGAATGAGGGAAAGGTCTGACCTCTCAGCAGGCTAACAGAGTGGACATAGTTTTATACGTCAGGGCTCCTTTCTTGGGCTTTGATATATGCTGTGCACACAAGCACAAATGAAAACAACAGTGGTTAGACAAGTGGAGCCTGTTGTCTGATACAGTGTGGGCAGTTTTTTATGTTCCTCAAAGGGAATAGCTTTTATCAGTCTGTTAAGGGAGGCAAGCTTAGAGGAAGTGAACCCCCACCCCCACCCCTTCCGTACTGACACACATACATTGTCTGAGATTCCCAAAGTTAATATTTATATTTATATTTGTTAGGTTGCACTTTAATGCAGGTCAGTGAAGGATACTTATCCTACACCATGTCTTTGTTTTCAACATATACTGTATATATATATATATATATATATATATATATATATATATATATATATATATATATATATATATGAAAACAAAGATTTACTTTACACACAGAGAAGTCTGTCTTCAGCATGTAACCCATTCATGAAGTAAAACACTCAGATACACACACACAGTGGTGAACACACTAACACTAGGGGGCGATGAGCACACTTGCCCCGAGCCCCGAGCAGTGGGTAGCCCGGGGAACAACTGGGGTTAAGGTGCCTTGCTCCAGTGCACTTCAGTCGCTACCATTGGTTCACCATTGACCCTCTGGTCCCTTAACCTCCAGTATTTATAGTATACTTATTATATGTATATATATATATATATATATATATATACACGTTGTTAATTTTCCTGATTTACCTTTATAAAGCATTGATTGTTTGGATAAAAAAATTCCGTTTAATATATCATATAGGGGACAAACACAGTGATATTTTCTTGGTCTGCCACTTCGAGCCTTGACTTGAACTGTGCCTGTGGTCTTCCATTTTCTCAGAATGTTTCTCACAGTGGAGACTGAAAGCTGAAATCTCTGAGAGAGCTTTCTGTATCCTTCCCCTAAACCATGACGGTGAACAATCTTTGTTTTCAGGTCATTTGAAAGTTGTTTTGAGACTCCCATGCTGCGACTCTTCAGAGAAGATGCAAAGAGGAGAAAAACTTACAATTGCCCCCCTTAAATACCCTTTCTCATAATTGGAGTCACCTGTGTATGGAGGTCAAGGGTCACTGAACTTACCAAACCAAATTTGAGTTCCAATAATTAGTTCTAAAGGTTTTGAAATCAATAAAATGACAACAGTGCCCAAATTTATGCACCTGCCTACTTTTGTTTAACCAATTATTGCACACTTTCTGTAAATCATATAAGCTTCATTTCACTTCTCAAATATCACGGTGTTTGTCCCCTATATGATATATTTAACGCAATTTTTTTATCCAAACAATCAATGCTTTATAAAGGTAAATCAGGGAAATTAACAACACTGCCTAAACTTTCGCACCCCACTGTGTATATATACAATAAGGCAAAATAAAGGCAATGAAAGGACCTCGCCTGATAAAACCTCCTGGTGATGTAGACTATCGTGGTGCTTATGATGTAAATTCAGTGCTCAGCAGTGTGAGCTTGCGTTCTTGCATTTAGCAGATTATTTTTTTTTGACTCCTTAACAACCTTGTAATTCAGAGGATCCAGCAACATTCATGTTCATAAGACAACATAACATATTGGCCGCTAAAGTGATTTATTGAAGATGCTCATTTTCTCATAGAGAGCTCAGAGACTGATTTCTCTTATTCAGAGACATGCTGCTAAAGACTGCACCGTGCCAGTCACTTACACGGTATGCATTGCCAATAGAAGTTAATTACAGAGACATTCTACATTTTAAAAAGAAGCCTGACTTTTTTCCAGAATGTATCAATCTGCAGTATGTACAGCATCAAGTGGATTCCATTACCAGTTACTGCAGAGTAGGCCAACAGAATCTGAACATGCACTGTATTAAATGCTAATGTTTTTCTTGCACTTCACTGGAGAAGAAACACATTCCAGTCCATCTCAGGGTCACATTCTTGAGGCTCGCTGGCTTCGGTGGTTGTGTTTTCTGTGTGTGAAATGTGACTGGCCGCGTGAGTATGACCGGAGCCCGTGTGCTTTGCATGTGTTGTGTACATTCCATTTTGTCCTTCACAAAGAAAAGAGCCATTTAAAGTTCTTTATTTTTTCAGGAGTTTTTTTCTGAGGAGGTAAGATAATAAGCCACATGCATAAAGTAGAAGAGAGAGAAAAAAGGAGAGTTCAAAATGATTGAAAGCTACAGAGAGAAAGGAACTTCTAACCACCATGCAAGACTTAGCCGACCACCAAAACTGGCCCCATCAAAAAAAATGGATATAAGAATTTCATCAGAGAGAGAGAGAGAGAGAGAGAGAGAGAGAGAGAGAGAGAGAGAGAGAGAGAAAGAGAGGAAGAGATAGATAGATAGAAAGAGAGAGAGACACAGAGAGACAGAAAGAGAGAGAGAGAGAGAGAGAGAGAGAGAGATAGAAAGATAGAAAGAGAGAGAGACACAGAGAGACAGACAGACAGACAGACAGAGAGAGAGAGAGACAGAGAGACAGACAGACAGACAGAGAGAGAGAGAGAGAGAGAGAGAGACAGACAGACAGAGAGAGACAGAGAGAGAAAGAAAGAGAGAGAGACAGGAGAGAGAGAAAGAGAGCGAGACAGGAGAGAAAGAAAGAGAAAGAGAGAGAGAGAGAGAGAGACACTTCAAGCTACACTTTAGATCTGAAAATCCACAGTCCTCCTTCCAAAGTGGGGTAGGACACCACTTCCTACTTTCGACAGCAGAAGCGCGTAACTCATGAAGGAAGTCACATGTGGTAAGGTTGCATGGTGGTTAAATAAGGTGTGCGGAAGGCTGTCTGCACACATATCCCTGTCATGGGAAAAATGGGCTAGACATGCTGATAGACTTCAGTGGGACGGATGGGATCTTCCAGAAAGACTATGTGACATGTCACATGACTAGAAATGTCTGACCTAAGGGACCACCACCTCAATCATCATGATCGCCCTGGGGATCCTCCTCCACACACCCTCCAGCAGCTGTGGGATGCACTGCAGGCAGTATGGCTCCAGATACCTGTGACAACTCACCAGGACATTATTGAGTCACACCCAGTTGTTGATTACAGTGGCTAATCCGGATACAAGCTGGTGGTCATTATAATGTGACTCAACCGTCTAGATACTGAATGAAAAAAAAAAAATCAAACAAATGAAAGGTGGTCTTTGACTTTTGCACAGTGCCCAGTGAAGATGGTCTCAGATTTGTGCATGGCACTTATGACAAATCTTTGCCTACATGTGACTGTGTGTGTGTGTGTGTGTGTGTGCGCGCCTGTGTGTGTGTGTGTGTGTGTGTGTGTGTGGTGACCCAGAAAAACGGGTATGTGAGTGGTTCTGTGTTGCAGGAGTACATATGTGTGTGAATCACCTCCACTACAGATGGGCGTGTGGGAGGAAGTGCACTGCCGGACGTCCGTGAGAAGCTTTTTCGGGAGCGCTCCATCATGTCTCTATCACACATTAAAGAGCTGCCATAGAGGTCAGATAAGCAAGCATGTGTTGCTACAGGTTTACCCTGATCCAGCTCTCTAACTGGGCCGTGGCTACATACTGTAACAGCTCCCGCTGCTGAATTATTGAGTATCAAAAGCACGCTGCAGTATAAGAACAGCAGGACAGGAGCAGACTGCCTGAGTTAAAAATAGCCGGCACGTCAAAAATAACCCCAGCCTTTCACGGAGCTGCCTCACAGCATCGATCAAGAGCAGGTACAGTGCGTCAGGTACTCGCGCTGCTTTATTAAATCACAGGCTCTTCGTTCGTTTGAGTCTGTAGTGTGAATAAATTACAAAGCAAATCAGCAGACCGGTGGCAGCGTGATGCCAGTGAAAACTTTGGAATGGTGGATTATATACTTATCAAGTGTGATGAATGAGGGTGTCTTAAAGGGGCATCACTTGACAAAATGAAAAATCTACTATTGCTGTATCTGTTGTAAACATGCCTACAGTGATATACAGTGATGCATGATAGACCGAAGAGTAAGCCCGTCTTGTTCTAAGACTATACATACTGTATACATATAAATCATCTAGTAATGTCTTGACAGTGGCTAGAATGTTGGACCGAAATTTTAATTTTGTAGCCAAAATTGGATACTGCAAACTAGGGCTGCCCTCTAGAAGTCAACGATTCGAATCGTCAGTCGGTGACCCTTTAAGCTGACTGAGACCCTTCAAGTCGACTGACAACAGTGACCTTTTTTCCCCCTGTAAAACAGACTAAAGCTTACAGAAATACACAAGAACTTTAAGAATGTAAAAAGACATTTTAATAATTATTAAAGGGGGAATAATAAATATATATGTAAGTTCTAGCTGGGCTGTGACGCGTGCTTGCTAAAAAATTTAATCCACGTGACGACGTGCGCTGGCGGTTCACCGCTAAGGAAGCCGTGAAGCTGAGAAACACGGGGGGAACGATGTCTCAGAGAAAGTCTGGAGGAGCTTTTAAAGAAGAGAATCTGAACAAATGAAACCGAATTCTGCTCTTCATTTAGTCAGACATCCAACACTGCTTCAAACGAGGGAGCTGACTTCCGGTTTAGACGTAACGGCTGTTTGCGGTGAAGGAGAAACGGACCGGAGACGTTTGTTTTATTATAATTCCATTATTTTAGAACCTAAATTACAGATATGTTTATTTATTCGTCTACAGCTGAGATTATCTTTATTTAAGGATAAGTACAGTCACTTAATACGCCCGCCGATAAACGAGAAGTTCAGATCGATCACTATACGCCACGTCTCTTTTATTTTTAGAAATATGCCCCTGTGACTCTGCTGACTTTCTAAATGAGGAGGATCAGATCTGAACCGTATGCAGATTGATTTACTGATTACTAGATAATGTACATGGGGAAAAACATGAACGAATAGTCGAATCGTCGACCAAGACGGGCGAATCTGATTCGACTGACAAAATTCTGAGTCGGGTACAGCCCTACTGCAGAGGATATATAAATCTTCTGGTGATGTACCTTGATAGCAGATAGAACTTTGGCCCAAAATTAAAATTATGTACCCAAAAATGAATACTGCAGACTGTAAACAATTCTTCTGGTCATATACCTTAAAAGTAGATAGAATTTTGGACCAAAACTGGATAGCAAACGTTAGCATTCGGGAGCGGAACATTACATCTGTTTGTGCTTTATATTAGATTAGATTATAGCTCAGTGTCCTCACTGCCAGCCTTTATGAAGTCAGAATATGTGTTTACAGCAGTGGTTACCAACTCTGATCCTGGAGGACCTCCTGCCCTGCTCATTTTAGCGTATGCTCTGCTCCCAACTAACCTAATCCAACCAAGCTGCTAATTAACAAGCCCTTTCTGATTTGAAAGTGCTGTGTTTGGCAGGAAAACACAGAAATGTGCAGGGCCTGAGGTCCTTCAGGACCAGCTTTTTCAACCCCTGACTTACTGGATGCCAGCAACTATCTTTATTTGAGCTGTTTCAGGTGTATACTTTACAGGGCTACTCTAGTGACACCATACCTGTTGGAAATATCTGCAGTCTGCTCTTCTCTTATAGTGGTGGTCTCTAGAAGAGATTTTCTCATTGAAAGAATAGGAAAGTAAAGCTCTTATCTGATGATGTATCTTGAAGGTGAAGGGAACTTTTGCCCTCTGATTAATGTAGAACAATGCCAGATGGCTAACGCTAATGCTACATCTGTGTTTATTAGCCTAGCAGTCAGGATTTCTTTAGTGTCGTGGGTAAGGAGAGGACTAACAGTGACGGCTAAAGATCAAAAGGCATTCAACATGGTGGATTCTGTCAAACTGGTTAGCGTGACGGATACAATGAATAATCCATAATATGACAAATAAAATAGTATGTTCCGTTTTTAGGCCTGAAAGAGTTTAAATTTATTTTGCACTTTCCATCACTGAAATGGTAGCTTTATAGGGGAAGGAGAGGAATCATTCTCAACTTTAACATGCATTATTGTAACAAGATTTTAAAATAAAATTATTTTGGACCATTTCTGTAGTGAAAAATAGTGTCCTCGACGAAAAACACATCTGCATGTTGTAACAAAAAAAAAAAAAAGAAATTTTATATATATATATATATATATATATATATATATATATATATATATATATATATATATATATATTTTTTTTTTTTTTTTTTTTTTTTTTTTTTTTAATTAATAATTCTGAGAAAATGAATTTTTGTAACTATAAACATAAAATGTAGCCTATGTAATGTAGCCTATCATGGTACATTTAGGATATTATGTTCTGTATTTTTCTCATTTTTTTAAACTCAAGAATAAGTATACAACAACAAAATATACATTAAAAATACAGAAAAATGAAGTGTTAACTCAACAAAATATAATACGACTGTTTTTTTTTCAAATTCTTGCATACACCTGTATGTAATAGTTTTAATAAAAAGGAAAAGAAACCTATAACTAAAAACGAAATATTCCAACCTGGATATTTTTTCCAAGTAACTCAATCATTTGTATTGGTCCATTCCGTCCAGGTGTCCAAAAAAGCATCACTGTCCTCTTTCTCTCTGGGTGGGTAGATGGTCCTCATCCTCTGTTATCACTCAGAACAATACTAGGCAACACAAGCATCTGTTAGCTAATGTAACAGAACTTAGGCTTGTTACGATGCGAGAAATTTTGTGATCTGGGCTGATAAGATATTTAATAAACTGTGGATGCTCAGTTTTAGTGCAATATGAGTAAAAACCCTAACTGAGCTTGATCATCACAAAGTGCAGCTGTGGAGACTGAAATAAACATGGCGGTATAACAATGAATATTTCAGTTCAAATGAAACAATAGTATTAACAACGGTAACACAGGCCTGGTTCATAACCATTTCGGTGAAGTGGCACATTCTCATTCTGCTAGCCATATCTGTTCAATGTCATTCAGAAGGATGCAGCTATTTACTTAGTGTAGGACAAGGCTATTTACCGCTGTGAGCGGCCGGCCGTGGTGGCTCAGCCACGCTAATCCAGTCATCTGTCTGTGGCAGAGCTGTTTGATTGACTTAGCAGAGGTCACTCTCTGCGTTGACCTTGCCTGCCAGTTGGAATGGCCTCTGTCTCCGGGCCTTGGCTGCCTCTGTTATGTCTTAGCGTAAACTCATGCATATAATGGCCTGCTTGTCCTGTGGTGTGACCATACATGTGTAATCAGAGACCTTATGAGAGGAGACAGTTCACTGGTTTGAATATGAACAGGATATCTCGGAACGCTTAAGATGATGGTTATATTACAGGATGTGCCAGCCAGTAGTCTCACTGGTAAAGCGGTAAGTGGCAAAAAGGCATAAGCCCATTGTAGAGATATCATAGCTATAACTTATTAACCTTTTGATGAATTTAATTGTAGCACAGATATTATTGATATTTAATATTTGAGCTTAAAACATAGAGCTTAAAAACTAGAAGAAGAGTTTGAATGTGTTGTAGCCACCTGCTACTGACTGAGGATGCACAGGAGCATGCACAGAGCTTCACACTAGCGCCAGACTAGCAGTAACAGCTAATTCACGGTAATAGTTGTGACTATTAGTGTTGGTTGTGTCTTTATGTGCTGGGTAGTGGGGATAGTTGGCAGTGCTAGTATCTACTGTATATGGTTAATGCATGGCTGCAGGTGGCCTACCTGCTTCCCAGCCGTGTCAGCCAGCACTGAGCAGCCGTTTTCTCTGCTGTGTTGTTCAATAAAAGAGCAATTTGTTTTATGGTAGTGTCATTCTGTGCTATGCAGAGGGGTTACCTGGCAAAATTAAAAACTTAACCATGCATCTCATAGTGGTACACAGCCAACTGCAGCATGAAGCCACACAAATGTTACCATGTTGGCTGAAAATGGACACTTATCAGAGGAGGGGCTTTATCAGTGTAGCTTGTTTAGTGTAGATAGATGGAGGGATGCAGTAGGAGTTCTGTACTCCTATATATTTGTTGTATAATACTCAACATTTTCAATATCGAGTTGTTTGCATCTATGACTTCCAGAAAAATGTACATCCATATTCCACTCATCGCTGCAGTCTGTGGAACGCTGCTGGTTGCAGTGGTAAAATTTTCAGTTGCAACTTCAGTGAAAGGAAGGAATACCCATCCACCATGAACATGTAAATTAGTGTCCATTTGTAGGAAATACTTGGCTTTAGGTGACATGTCTGCTTCCTGGCTGTGTCAGCAGGGGCTGAGCAGTGGTTCTCTCTGCCGATGTGTTTAACAAAAGAGCATTTGCTTAAAGTGGAATGTTTCCTGCGTAACCTTTATATTAATGAAGATTTAAAGAAGATTTTCTACAAAGTTCTTTATTGGACTATTTTATATTTTATTTTATTTATATAAAAGCATTTAATTTAAAAAAGTAAAATTTTTAATGGCTAAAGAGAGATTGGAACGGGGTTATATGAAATCCGTTATGACTGTTCAGGGGAAATGTATAGAGAAAAGAATTATGGATTGTGATTCTTTACTGTGACTAGTTAGCATGTTAGCAACTCTTCTGATTTAAGCAGATACACAAGCTTATGTATGACTGGAAAGAACAGCTCGAGGGCATCACCAAGATGGCGTCAGAGTGGACAGGCTTGCCTGTAAAGGTTCTGATGTAATTGGCTCAGGCGCGTCTTCAGCCAGTGCTTCTTTTCTTTGTGCACACTCTTTTTTTTCGTGTTTATTTCAGAAACATCGTGTTTCTTGTTCATTGGAAAGCGCAGCTGATCCTAACCCCCCTCAACCTGCCCTCCAGCCCAAAGAGAGGAGTGCAGAACCTGACCGAGAGGCATGATGGTCCCCTAAGAAGACAAGACATCACTCCTTATTACATGCTGTGGAGAGCGCGGGGAGGAAATAAGTAGGGCGCAGGAGCACTGGACATTTTTTTAAGCCATGCAGCAGCGAGAGATGGCCTGGCTGACAGTTGATGAATGGAGAAATAAGTGCTGTCCATCCATGTGCTGCTAAATGATGCTTGCCATGCTGCATTATCTATTTATCCTCTGTTGACCTGTAGGTAGATAGGAACATTCGGAACCTGTCGGCCGTGTTGATGTTGCTGTGGTCAGTACAGTATTTATCCAGCCAGCACAATCTCAGGGTGATCCTCGGTGCACCAAGGGCTAACAGATAATTTGTATAAATTCTCATTAAATGAATATTCCAGTCCATAACTGGCATGCTGTGCAGTATTCTGTATTGGATGTCTCACCATTATCGTTTTCTAACTACAATACCCAGAATGCATTATGCGACCACATCATACAACTACAGTGACCTTTTCCTGACTGTGATAAAGAGTGTAGCCACTGACCTGGAGGCTAATATATATAGTAATATTCAGCTTGAAAGCGTTAGCTGTTTGGCCTACTTCTGTATCAGCTACACATAAAGTCTGCAGGACTGGAGGGCTAGTAGGCATGTTAACAACAGACAGCAAGAGTATAACAGGCCACCGCTGGCCCACTAAAGGCAAAGCTGGCAGCTCACTGGTGTTTTGCTTGGTGTTTTCCGGGGGGCCCACTGGTAGTTCTCAGACAGTTTTCATTTTGGCCAGAGTCTGCCCTAACTAGCCACTAATGTAGTGTTCTGCTGCTAACATGCTAACGTTAGCAAACATCAGCATAGACTGCCAGTTAATGCTATTAAAACTAGCAAGGCTGACTTAGCAGCTGTTTTAGCCTATGCTAAAGCCTCAGTTGTCATAGAGAACACATGCAAAGAGGCTAGTTAGCTTGTCATGGCTCATCAAAATAAACAAAGCATCCGGCAGTGTTTAAATTCTGAACTAAACCTGTGGTTTTATGAAATATAATACATAATAAAAATGTATCCGCATATTCATTTCTGAGAAAATTCCACAGGCATGCTAAGCTTCAACATGTCCGCACTAACTCCTTTGCAGACCATTGGTGTGTTATATTGGTCATTGCACACGTGAGCTTTGAGTAAACATTAGCAGCTTGGGTTAACCGCCAAGATGGAATTTGGTGCACTCTTTTACCCTGTAGAGGGAGGTCCCATAAAAATGGGCCGTCCAGTGCTTGCAAGTGACTGTTCCACTAATTCATGCTGACTCAGCCTGAGTTTCCGGCTTTTTCCGTACTGCCTTCTTCCTTATTTGGTACATTAGACCAACTCAGACCAAGAATGGTACACTAGGGCAGCTGGAACACTGCGGCTGAAACAATAAACCTTTATGTCCTACTTCTTTCACCTCAGCCCCAGTTTCGCCTAATAGGATCTGCCCATATTAAAGCATATTAAATTATTAAAGCAAAATTAATTTTGGGCACCGTTTAAGCTGCTATTGACATGATGTTATTCACGTTTTTCTCATAATGGAAGCTGTATAATTGCATTTGGTCATTGTGAACAGATTTCGGCCTGGTCATTATTTATCCAGTTAATTTTTTTTCCGTGTTAGACCTGTAACAGGCCTGAATAGGATGTTAACTGGTGAACGGCGTATAAAATAACTAATAAATGTCTTAATTGAAGCTTTAATCTGATACTTGCCATGTTGCCCCCTCAAAGAGAATAAATTATGCGCTGAAAGGGGACAGTCTTTAGTCTTTTACTGTGTAATCTCTATAATCTTCATCAAATCCCGCCCTATTGTCTCGCATTATACATGCTAAGCATCCTACCGGCTATAATTAAATGTTTAAGGAGCATAAGCCTAATTATCTGATGTGCGTCTGTTGCAGGGCGGTTTTGGGTGAGGGGTCGTTTAAGGACCCCAGATGGACCACCAGACTCTCTCAGTGTCCCTCCAAAACTCACTTGAGCTGATCCAGCTCTAAATTCCCAGGGTTAAATAATTTAACAAGCCTCGACTTGCTTTAGGAAGCACAGCGGGAATGAACATGCGCTCATTTCACAAGGGACTTGATTCGTGTGCAAGCACAAATGAAGAAAAATGGCAATGGCATCGGATTAGACTGCTTGTGTCCACAGATATACATTTGATGACTGTCATAAGATATTTAGGAATTTATGGAGTTTAGAGTGAATGGTGAGTGAAGGCCAAATTTGAATATGTTCTATTTGATTTCGCTGTTCAGACATGGAATAAAAAATTGACATATTTTTGTAATCTTCCATCAAAATGTAATGCCTTTTCCCTGTCTCTAAAACATCTTCTGATTTTTTGATGATGTCTCCGCACGCCAGCATGCGGGGAAAAGAATGAATGAAGAAAATGAAAATGGCCAATGATATTGTGTTATACACCTCACCATCTATCATCTAAAGAAAACTAAATTGCTAGCTCAGAGGCCCTCCCTGAAACCATGTCTCATGGTTCACATTTAAGACATGGTGTGGAAGGAAAACGAGTTAAGGTTTCCCATTCACAGTGACTTGAAAAAGCACTGCAATCAACATTTCGTCACCACCATGGCACACTTTCAACAGATGAAAGAGTTGCTGATAAATGTTCAGAGTGACATCAGAGTAATGTCATCAAGTGGCCAATAACTGGCCAATCAGGTGGCAGCCTGGCAGAGAATAAAAACAGCCAGGATGGAGAGAAGAGACCTTGCATGTGTGCCCTGTATAGATCAGCTATAACACCATGTTGATCATGAATTCATAATTGCCTCTAGATAGATCTAAAGTTCATAATTATTTTCTAAAGCCAATAATGTATTCATAATGGTGGTACAATGGTGGGATACCAGGCCAAACTAAGGGGTGGGGGGGTGGTACTGTTATGGTTAAATTGTCAGGATATTGCAAATAAAAAAGCATCTGTTTGGCCTATTCGATGTAGTTGTTTAGGTTTGTGCTCCGCCTGCTGAACTCAGCTCAGCACAGTTCTTTGTTCCGAGACCCCTTACTGACTGTGACTGGTCCATATGTCAACAGGTCACCTGCATTACCGGATGGAGCAGGACTAATGTACATAGTAGAATCTTCATATCTAATGGCCCAAGTGGCTATTCCACTGAGGAATGGGGAATTTTGGATATCCTTAATATAATAACATAATTATAATTATCAGATGAGGACACTGTTGTAACTCTAGGTTGAGCTGCTAGTGAGCAACGAGAGTCAAAAGGGGTGGGGTGTTACCCGCCACCTGTGAAAACTATTCACGCCTCTCCATAAAGATAGCTGTGCTGAGGTAAAACAGACCGAACTGCAGCTGTCTTGAAACAATGCTGAGGTATGGTATGGTATAACGTGGTGTTAATGCACAATAAAAGCTGTAGTTTGGGGTTATATTATATATTGATTTGCTTATTCACCTTCAGAGATAAAACTCCAGTTCGCTTATAGTTTTCCAGGGGCGTTTTAAACTACATTTAAGAGTTTGCATCCACAAACAAATATTTCAAAAGGCAGCAAATGGATGAAGCAAATGTCGACCAATTAGCAAACCTACATGCAGGAAAGCAACATATTGAATTATGTAATCGATCCAGTGCAAACCAGCAATAGCAAGCTTCTCACCCATCTCAACCCAGTATCATTCCTGGGTGCTAGCTCAACAATTCAACACAAGTGTGAAAACATACAGATGTGTACTAAAACATGCAGATTCCAGTTAAAATATAATCCATCAACTTTACTGGAAAAAGAAATATGCATATTTAAACTGAGATAGCTCCAAAATGTCATTTTATGGCTATTGGGAAAAGGAATTTAAGCGTTGGATGCGTTTTCTGACATTTAAACCACGGTTTCTCAACCTAAGTGGGGGGACCACCAGTGGGCCATGAGGTATCCTCTAGTTGGTCTATACTCAGGTGGAGGCAGTAGTTTGTAGTGGGCTGGAAACATCATATATAACCATATTAGTGTTGTATATGTTATGTAAGTAACTTAACATAAATATCTGCATATTGATGTACACATACAACATCTTCAGGTCAAGACCAGATAACTGGAGGCAGGGGCGTAGCAGCAAATTCTGGGCCCTGTACACTCTCAATGTCAGTGGGCCCCTATCCATGCCAGTACACAAGGAACGTGACCAAAAAAAATGGGCCCCTCTCCGTACTCGGGCCCTGGGTAGTCAGGTCCACTTTTCCCCCCACTACCACGCCCATGACTGGAGGCACTACTGGAGAGGTTTCTTGGCGTGCTTTCACAGCTCCCTTGTTTAAATTTGTGCATATTATCATTTTTCACCCACTAAATTTTCTGGAGAAAGGATTTATAAGCTGATATTACTTTTCTGGTGGGCTGCTATGCTTTTTCGTTATCATTGGGTGGGCCTTAAGGTTGGAAGGGGTTGAGAACATAACCCCAAATTACTGAACCCTACATTAATAAACAGCTTTCATTATTGAAGCTGTTTATTAAAGCAGTGCTGTGTTTTCTAGTGAGCTGCTATGCTGGTGGGCCTTAAGGTTGGACAGGGTTGAGAACCCCTGATTTAAATCATCAATTGCAGATCAATAAATCATACCTTACATCAATAAACAGCTTTCATTGTTAAAGCAAGCTATGTCTGTGACCTGTAGCTTATACCCAGACACAAAACGTCATGCACTGCGAAAGGTCTGACCCAAATCACATGCGTTAACTAGCAGCTGAAGGTATTCAGTACAGCAGTGTGACTTTCCAGTCTGCTGACACATGACACATAAGTAAATAAATGCTGTGGAGAGTGTGTGGGCAGAGGACAGCTGGCCTCCTCCACAAACACATACACACACACACATAGCACTTTTAGAAAGAACTCGGAGCTCCAGATATGTTGAAAACAGCAGTCTGTTTCTCCTGACTTTGACATGAAGCCATACAGATTCACACTAGTGTGTTTTCTAACTTGTCCTTTTCTTCTTCTGGTTAATTGAATGAAAGAAGACTGGAGGATTGTTCAGCAGGCACAAGCTGCTCTCATGTACAGCCTTGGGAACAGCTTTGCTCATTAATTTATAATAGCCAGCGCTCAGGGCTGCCAGAGGGACACCTGATTCAGGATCAGTGCGTACAGGCAACAAATACACACTTATACACACAGCCGGAGCTTTCCCCAGTATCATTACAAACACTTCCATGTGCTCTGTTTCCAGGGAAAACTCCCTGACAAGGGCAAGAGAGGATGATAAAAAGGGGAACACTTCATAATTTCAGCTATCTCTGGCTCTCTGAAGACACAATGGTGCATTCAGCGGCGTGCACTCACTGCTAATTTCCCTGTAGGCAGTGTGCTCCGTTTCAGCCTCGCCTTTAAAACAGCCACCGCTGATTTTTTTTTTTTCACCCCCTCCCTTCTTCTCCCCCACCACTTCCATTCCTCCTTCTTACCTCTTTTATTATTTTTTCCCCCCACCAAGCCTAGCTAAAACGCTGATATGTGTAAGAGCGCTTATTCCTCCCTCCCCGTAGCATTACGGGATTAATTAAACGGCGGGTCCAGCAGAAAAAAAAAATTACCCAGACGGTTCCTCTATACTTCAAATGAGCTTAATCACCATGCGGTCTGTAATCTCCTTCTCATTTAAAGAATTGCCTCGAAACTCGCAATGATCACTGGACGTTCCGTTTCCATATGTTCCGTTTTTTTTCTTTTTTAGTTTTTTGCTCTTTTTTAACCGCCAAATCTTAACAGAACAGTGGAAGTGCTGGGGCCTGTCGGATGGACGGCCTCTTTCACGCTGAAGAGATATTTTGCCATGTTGGGCTAGATATACAGTGGCACCATGCATAAAGGCATTAGCACGTCTCGCAGGCCTGTAATGTGAAGCGTGCATAAAGATATTGCTGTGTTCGGGGAGAGATAATGCGTTTGCCTCGTGTTGCTCTTTGTTGCCCACTTGTCATTCCGGATTTGGTCATTGCTGGCAGTGAGCGCATCTGACGCCAGAGCATGCAGCACAGCCGCAGGAAACAAGGCCAGTCTATTGTGCTCAGTTCAGCACATACGCGCACTTTGAAGACACTCCAAACCTCCGGGAAAGAAGTGTTTAAGGAGTGTGAGTAGTGTGGACGAACCATGAAGCTAGTACGATTAGAGTTAGGCCTTTAGTTTGGGCCCTTAACTGTGAAAACTTGCTCAAAAATGAAATGACATAAGGCCACCTCTAATATAATGCAGCGCCCTTATGTGATTTTAGCAGCATGTTAGCGCAAGGATGTGCATCGGCTAATGTAGATATCGGGGTATCCATAACTAATTAATTAATGCACTGATGTCTGGTTAACTGCAGGGAAGGAAAAACAAATAGCCAAATTTAGCATAGGACGTTGGGTAATAGCTGTGACACCTAAATTGTAAAAACAACCAATTTTTAATAAAAGTACACCTGGGAAATTGAAAGGTCCTGATGTACCTCTGTAGAACAGCTAATATGCTAACATACCGTACTGCTACAGTGTTGGATACTATGAGCACCCTTATGCAATTTTAGCGCCAGGAATGTGCATCGGCTAATTTAGCTTTCTGGGTATCACTTACCAGTTAATGAATAGATGCCTGGTTACTGCTGGGAAAGAAAAAAAAATTAGCATAGGACTTTGCAGTGGGCAGTGATGGCTAAAATTTGAAAACAACCGATTTGTATTAAAAGACCTGCCTCTTTAGAAGAGCTAATATGCTAACTTAGCTAACTGCTATAGTGTTAGCTGCGTCATCATCTACATGAGGTGTTTTATCCTCAGCGGACGATTAGGTATGTTTTTAGTTTGTCAGAGAAAGAAAAAGCAACAGCAACAGCAACAAGGAAAAACAGATATTATGAATTTGCATAGGGCTAGGTAATAGCACTGATGTCTTAAATTTGATAATCAATAGGTCCCAATAGATTTGCTGCTCCCAACACCTGCAAACGTCAGTCAGGGATGCTCCGATTATGAATCAAAAATATTACACGTGTTCAATATTTACGACAGTGATTCTCTGGTGTGAAACATGACACTGACACTATGCCTGACAAAACCGCCAACCTGTGAGGGCCGAGCTGAATAGAACTTATCCATGTTTACAGAAGGAGTTGTAAGCATGGTGGCTAAAATGAGAGCTAAGTGGACTACAGAGAAGGAGGATGAACTTGTTGAGTTGTGGCAACAGCATGAATGTGTGCTATAAAGTGCACTCCAGCGACCCTGTTGACCCCTTCTTTTCAGCCGTGGCTTCATTCACATTTTTTGTTCCGCTTGGTTTTTTCGGTGCAGAAGGCAAACACCACCAGCACAGCATTAGCCTCGCTGTCCTCCGCTTTGTTTGTTTAAATCAGGAGTCAAGCTAGTTTGAGAGAAATCTGGTCAAGTAGCAGATCTGGAGAAACATCCACCCGGTTTTGAGCATCGGGACTATTGGTCAGGACTCTCGGACTACTGGTGTTTGATTCAGGGTGGATGGTGTAGTGTGGGGACCTTAATGACTAACAATGACCAAGGATTTAAAAAATTAGCAAAGAATGTCATTACGTATGGGGTCTTGGGTTTCTGAAGTCCTGTAGTGTGGACCCAGCTTCAGGCCTTCTAGTAAGACTGACCGTGTCCTTTACTGAAAGACCCTCTGTGAAAACTAAAATGTGAACATGAAAAATCTTAAAACATTAGCATCATGGTTCTTCTTTCCTCATTTTGGGACCAGGTTTTGACATTTATGGCTGGAACTAAAAGCTTTCTAATAGGCTTTCTAATAGGCAGTTCTAATAATCATGGTTCACCACCAATGTAAGACGTGTAATGGAGTGTATAAGCTATATACCTATACTCCCCATCAATCATCACTGTCACCTAACAAGGTTTCCATTAACGTCTTTGCTCTGGTTTTCCGCATTGACTGTGATTGCATATGCTAATGATTTTTTTTATATATTAAAAAAAACCTGAAATGATCATATTTCTTGTAATGCTAATACGCCATGGATCCTCAAAGGTTATTACTTCAGTAATTGCTATAAAGAGTGAAATTAATGAGTGTCTCTCATTAACCTTAGAGCTCATTCAGTGCAAACAGACCCTTGATCATAATGCATTTTCTACATTAACAAAAGCCTATGAGCCACTGTAACATGCTTGTAACACTGTAACGTGGGCTCAAATTTGCTTAATAAGGATTTTTAATTGATTTGCTCTGATCCTTCATCGACCTCATTTTCTCCCTCAGACCAAAGACAGGGAGCCTGACTCAGGAAAGAATCAAAGTAATGGATTCTTAAGGAAACGTGATACAATCCTGGCTACATGTGTCAGCATGCGGCATCAGATATGCATGCTTTTAGACTGTAGTAGGATTAAATAGCTGCTAAATTTGTGTTTCAGCGTTAATGCAGGACTGCATACGACAACTGGGGGAACACTGGCTAAAGCACATGCCCTGCTGCAAGTCACCCTGTTAAGCTTGAAATAAAAATCGGGGTATCCATAACTAATTAACTAATGCACTGATGGTTAACTGCAGGGAAGAAAAAAAATAGCCAAATTTAGCATAGGAATTTAGGTAATAGCTGTGACACCTAAATTTGAAAACAACCAATTTTTAATAAAAGTACACCTGGGAAATTGAAAGGTCCTGATGTTGGACAAGTAACAGAGCTACCTCTGTATAAGAGCTAATATGCTAACATACCTTACTGCTACAGTGTTGGATACTATGAGCACCCTTATGCAATTTTAGCGCTAGGAATGTGCATCGGCTAATTTAGCTTTCTGGGTATCACTTACCAGTTAATGAATAGATGCCTGGTTACTGCTGGTAAGAAAAAAAAAATTAGCATAGGACTTAAGCTAATAGCAGTGATGGCTAAAATTTGAAAACAACCGATTTGTATTAAAATACCTGAAATAGAAATAAAAATCTAAAAGTCGAAAGCACTGGGTGGAATTTTGTGGGAAGTTTTGGGACCACATCATGTGTCTACTTATTAAAGTCACATGCACAGACTCAAAACGAGGTCTAGCTCGATGTTTAGGTCTCAAATGCACATCTGATATGTCAGACATGATTGCGATAATAGGTTGTGCTTTTAGATCCTTGCAAGGCACGTCCTTCATCAAGTTCATCACCACGTCACATATAACCGATCACTCTCGTTTTCCATGTAGACTTTAGATCTAGATCCCTTGAAGTTGTCGTCCAATAACAAAAGCATGTAATACTGTTATACACAAGTTGTTTTCCCCTTGTAGCTCATTGAAACAAGTGCAGAGAGTGCAAACCATAAAAATTATAGCTAGGCCAGGAATCAGGAAAAAGCCCACCTTTTTTTGAGGTCCCTATTGGATTGTAGTAATTGGCTAATGGCATTTCACATAAACATATTGGCATAGATTTTACATTGTAGCGGTTTCACAAAGACTTTTTCAGTAGAGGGCTGTCACTGTCGTTTTCCCTCTTGTGTTCTTTTAATAATACTGTATATCTAGAACAACAAACGAAATGGGACATTAATTTCCACAAAATGGAAATTAAAAATCTGATTCGCCATAATATGATGGTACTTAATCTTATGCATTGAGTCTTCTGTAGGCTAGTCAATTTTCTGTTTGCAGACTAAAAAAAAATTATTTCCATCCAGAACAACAAGGGAAACGAGTAGTATTTACATTCAATTCAATTCATTTTTATTGTCATTATACCAATACAGGGTTGTACAGTATAACGAAACACGGTCACTACACTATAAATAGTGTAGTGCAAAGACAATAGACAAAAACAATGTGTGCAAACAGTACAGTACAGTACAGTATGTGTACAGTATGTGTACAGGACATGTGCAAAGCGTAGCGCAGTATCAGTAAGTATGTGGCTTAAACAGTATGGATATATAAAGTGTACAGTGCAGGTGGGAAAATAGCAGCTTAATGTTCAGTAACAGCCATATTGCTTTGTACAGATGTTCAGTATAGATAAATAAATATAGATAAATAAGAACACAATAAAAACAAACCTGGATGTTCAAGTATACAGGTTGAGTGAGCATTTAGCTCACACTCTTATCCAGAGCAACTTACAAGGTTATTCGTATTACAGGTAGTGTTAGGAGTCTCGCCCAAGGACTCTTATTGGTGTAAAACAGTTACCCAAGACCGGGAATCAACCCCGATCTCCCACGTGGGGAGTGGTGTTATCCTCTGAGCCACACCAACCACGTACAGATCAGTAGCGCTACAACAGTACAGCACTTAACCACAAGCATGATTCTGTTGAATAAATATATTTCTTCTTCTTTTTTTTTTGGTTCCCAGAGCTCTTTATGTCTTCCTTAAGGCCTGAAAGGCCCTGACGGTTTCCCTTTGGACATGTGACATGCCTTATGTATGGTTTGTTTATTTCAATGCTCCAAGTAAAGTATTATTGTTTTAATAGTTTCTTGGCATCAGAACAAACAGAAAACTTCAGTCTCAAAACTCATTTAGTCTCACCTTAAACCTGTCAATCCAGAATGTAGATGAATTGTACTTGTAATCATCTAGGTATCTACGTACTGTAATGAATGATGTAAGTTTGTGGGTGTATAGCAAAATGAAAGTAATGCATTCTCTAAGGATTAATATAAGGGTTTGGAAATGCCAGCCCTGCGTCACTGGCGTGGAAAATGAGGAGAGATTGGAAATCTCCAGTGCGTTAGCAGTTCCGACCAGTTGGGCCATGCATTTATGACCCCATTCCCTTGTTTTGTTGATGGAATGACTGAAAGTGCTCTTATACATAGTCTATCGATCAGAACCACAGGGAATCCACACTGCAGTAAATTGCTTCCAATCAGCAACCAGTCCTGTGGCCTGTGAAAAGTGAAGGAATGCCGTCGACCTCGTCTTCGCTTTCAGCATGGGTGAGCATGTCCAGGCTTGAGACATTTACACTTGGTCCTTAAAAAAAATTATATAAATTCAGTTTTAAAGATGGACTATCCAAACTAACCTCTAATGTACTCTCAGTTTATGACTATTAGCATTTATATCCCCCATTGTACGTAAGCATATATGCCAACGGGGTAACTGTCCACCCTAGAAATAAATCAATAGATCAATGTAATTAAATAATTGAGATGTGAACAAAGTCAAATACTGTTGGTTTGATGTTGAGTCTGTGGAGAAATTATAAACTCTGATTTTTTAAAGTGGTGGTGATGGGAACCAGGGACTGGGATATTGGGATGTCTACAACACAAATATCGCCATTATGTTTACCATCCCACAACTCATTAGTGAACCTTAACACATTTCCTTACTAATGAAGTAATGTTAGTATACTAGGTTAACAAAGGTAGGTGCTTCTCCAACAATAGTTTTCATGAAGTAGCTGACAGAGCATTTCCATATGTCCAAACTGGACACTATCCCATTGCATGGAACCAAGTCAATTGAGATTCAGTAGGGTCTTTGAAATCAATGTCTTCAAAAGACCTGACTCGTTCAGGAGTCACTAGTGTTTTATCAGAGGACCCGGCTGAGGGACCGCCCTTGAGTAGCCGAGCCAAATGGATGCTCAGAATAGAGAAATATCAGGCTGTGTATGTACGGAATAATGCGTGATAAACCAGCAGGGCTGATAGAGGCTGGTGCGTGATTAGTAAATATATAAAAACGTAATGGAGGGTTAAGACACCCACTGAGGACTCAGGAGGAGTAACAACAAAAAAATCCCCCATTCGCATTACTGTCAGGATCCGACCCCACACAATACCCATCAGGGAGTCCCTGGTGATTGTTCATTAGCAAACTCAGTGGGAGTTAGCATTCGCGAAAGCTCTTCAAGATCTCCGTCAACGTTCTATTCATTTAGTAGAGAAGGCAAAGTGGGCTGTTTGATATTCATGGGGAATTTCATCGAAACGAGAACAAAAAAAGTAGGGCCCCCGAAATGTTTTGCTGGCGTTTGAAATGCTGGTCCATGATTGAGCTTAAAAATGAACCAGATGCTGTTTAGATAGACGAGTTAGATATTTGGTTGGACGTCGTTTAAAAAACAGCATAGAAAAGAAACTTTGCCGGTGTCTTTTTTTGTATTAGAGGTTTTGCTGAATATTACAAATGCAAACGAGCTCTTATATACTTAAATACAGTGGGGAAAATAAATATTTGAACACCCTGTGACTTTGCAATTTCTCCCACTTAGAAATCATGGAGAGGTCTGAAATTTTCATTTTAGGTGCATGTCAACTGTTAGAGACATAATCTAAAAAAAAAAAAATCCAGACATCACTATGTATGATTTTTTAATAATGTATTTGTGTGTTACTGCTGCAAATAAGTATTTGAACACCCGTGAAAATCAATGTTAATATTTGGTACAGCTCTTTGGACAGCTCTTTGGTCTTAGCCATGATAGTAGTTGGAGTCTTACTGATGGTGTGGGGTGGACAGGTGTCTTTATGCAGCTAACGACCTCAAACAGGTGCTTCTAATTTAGAATAATAAGTGGAGTGGAGGTGGAGTTTTTAGAGACGAACTAACAGGTCTTTGAGGGACAGAATTTTTGCTGATTGGCAGGTGTTCAAATACGCATTTGCAGCAGGAACACACAAATAAATTATTAATAAACCATACGTTGTGATTTCCAGTTTTTTTTTTCAAGATTATGTCTCTCACAGTGGACATGCACCTAAGATGAAAATTTCAGACCCCTCTATGATGTCTAAGTGGGAGAACTTGCAAAGTCGCAGGGTGTTCAAATACTTATTTTCCTCACTGTATGTTCGTTTGCAAACAAGAAAAAGAATGATGTAGCCTTCCGTAGATGTTAAAATAAAAAGTAGTTTGCTTTGCTGTAAAACCACACCCCACAGAACAGACTTTACAGGACAGGTTGTTGGAATCTCAGTACTTTATTGTGTAATTGAGTAAACATGGTGAGCTGTCACTAAAAACTCATTTCTGTAGTGTATAATCCAGCATAAACTCCAACTGAGAGCAATACTAGGAAGTCCTATTGTAACATCCTTCAAAGTATGGTTTAGAAATGAGCACAGAAGATTAAGATCTTAGGTTCTGAGTATAGAAAAGCTGGTTCTAAGAAATATGAGAAATGAAGTATTGGCCTCAGAACTGCATTGCGCAGTGATGTATCGCGAAGAACATGC